>BDMV01000001.1:42143243-42163727 GCA_008326285.1 Oryza officinalis | reverse complement strand
ATATTTATATTTAACGATTTGCTCGTACAAGTGGCAAATACATGCAAAAACATAAATGATCACATGCATTAGATAAGACCGGCTGAAACCCCAGTGCTATCCTTAATTACGATCGAAAACAGGCTTTGAGTTAAACCTCGAAACACGACTAAGGTCGATAGCAACTCAAAGTATAGATCGAGAATTAACACAAAGAAAATCAAGCCGTCGATCGCTTTTAGGGATGGTAGATGCATTGGATAATCTAGACAAGCAAACTAATTCAACCATCGTCGGCAATAAACCCCAAAACGAGCTAATCACAGGCGAGATGGAATTAGGAAGACACATCGAGATTAGCCAAAACATGATAAATGACGATCACATCGTCAGGGCTTAACATGCCTAAAGCGACATGCTAGCCCCGACGATATAGATCGTCGGGTACGAATTCTTACCTCTACTCTAGGGAAGCAAGAACTCGCTGGAAGCTAACCTCTTGCGAGGGTTGGCGATGCACCGAAAGTAGATTGATTTGTGTTTGATTGATTGAGATTGAGAGAGATTCTATGTACAAGCTACCGGGATATTTATACCTGAGATTACAACATTGTCCACATAGGACACGATCATATCTCTAACTAACAAACAAGTCCTTGCGGCGGACTATTACCAAAGTTTAGATCTAAACCTACTTAATTTACAAGATACAATTGCCTAAAACTGAGCCTTATCTCTATTTGGCAATCTCCTTGAAGCTTATCACGAGCCCAAACCAAGCCCATGTTGACTTTATCAACTTCCTGATTCTATCGGCCGATGGCCGTATTGAATCCGAATCGGCCGATACAGCCTTTCTGCTAGCGCTTCTCCCAGTCTGATACGCTTACTGAGTCCGATATAGAGTTCAGTCCGACTCTGGCTTGGTCCAATAAAGTAACTGATTCAACTTAGAGCGCTCCTTCTTCTCTGCATCGGTTTTCTCTTTCCTCTCCCAGTAGATTATGAAAATCTGCTGTTAACACATGCCCCCCAATTCCGCTTCATTATATAATGTGGCGGAATTAGCTCCGAGGAACACATCGACTTCTTTGCTAGGGTTTGTCTGAAAACCGTGCAGATCTAAATTCGCAACCTCCCGTCGCCGATTTCCTTGCGCAGTTCCTCACTAGCCGTTTGCGCCTCTCGATTCCGGCGACTCCCCGGCATCCTTTCGGCATCGACCCCATCATCGGCGACCTCTTCAACAACATCCATGGCTTCCTTGCCGTTCTACACCTCCGAGATCCTTGTGGTAGGTCAATCCCTCCCTGAATTCACATTTTCATTTGCCCACTGAATCTTTTCAAACTAGGGTTTCTGCTCTTGCCCCCCCGGGTCTCATTTTTCAACACTGTTCATATGCCGTAGGTCTTCAAGAACCAGATTTTGATCCCCACCAACGATAAATCACATCGGTTCCTTCTTGGCCCCATGGGCAACTCCGACCCAACCTAGCTGATAAATGCGGAGACAGACAGAATTCCCTTCAAGCAAGTTAAACCCAATGTCTCTTCCTGGAAGCACACTTTCAGATCCTGGCCGTCAAAGCTCAATGGCTTCAGGACTTGCTACAAGAGAATCGTTGCGGCCAAGCAAGTTCACTAGGATGAGATAGGAATCGGCCAATGCATCACTTTGTCTTTAGCCGATACCAAGAAAAACGAACCCTTGATGTCAGCAACCACCTATTTTTGGTGCAGCACCCTGAATGCTTTTCTATTTCGGCAAGGTCCGATGACCCTAACACTGATAGATGTCAAGATGCTGACATGATTAGACATACACTCTAAGATCAATCCCTTCAACCTCCTCATTAACAGCACCCACAAGCTGAAGACCAAGAAGATTGGAGGTTGGTCTGGATACATATCTGAACATATGGAGCAAGGATCTGTCTCAGAGAGAGAGCATGTGGCCTTTCTGACCTTGTGGTTAGAAAGATTCGTCTTCTGTGGATCAACCTGTGGCCCCACCTCAAACTGTCAACATTTAGCTCAGGCCCTGGTTGAAAAGAAACAATTTCCTCTCGGCCGATACCTCCTTGGAGCTGTCTATCGGCTGCTCTATTCTGCCACCCAAGATCTGATGCTAAAACAAATAGTGGCACATGGAGGTCCATGGTGGTTTATCCAGCTTTGGCTAACAATTCATACCAACACCATGGTTGATCGGCCTCCGCTATCGGACTACAACGACAATGAAGATCCTTCAACCAGAATATGCATATCCTTTGGAGAAGCAGCCTCAGTTTATCCTGGAGAAGATCAATCGGCTGAAGAGATATCCACTTGGTTTGTCCGATTCAATACTGGCCCTCCATCAGCCAAGATGGACATGTTTGTCTACCCTTCGGACTCGGAATTTGAACTCCCTATCGATCTGACCCTGAGCCAACTGAACGATGATATAGTCTCAAGGGAAGTCTTCATGATCGGCGTCAGTCCTTGCCTGCTCCCAATAGGCATATTTCAAGGCAGAAGCACCAGCTTATCATATGAGTTTTACAACCCCATGGTGGCTGCCAGACAGTGCGGGCTTGGACAACTCCCCATCAGCCTGCATTTCCATCGGCTCCTAGAGAGCAGGGGTACAGTCTCATCGGCCCTGATCATGAATAAAGCCTTGGAACTCAGAATACCAAATTTGGGCGATTGTGACCGATTGTGGTTTAGTGCCTTCATCCATATCAGCTTTCAATCATGGTGGCAGGAATGGGCTACTCATATCTTCCATCAATCGGCCAGGTTCTATCTGACAGAGCTTGTTGACAATATCAATCCTTAGGTTCTTGATGCCCCAATTCCATCTATTAGCAACAGTGGGCAAAGGATATCCTACGCTCCAGTTGTAGCTCCATCAGGAAAATCTGTTTTGGAGTCGATTATCGGCCTCACTGCTCCAAAGGTGTCATCACTGCTCCAAGGGCCGATAATCAAAGAGACTACAAAAAGGAAGATCCTAGCAAAAGAAAAAAAATTCAAAAACCCGGCAAGAAATCCAAGACTGACAGCCAAGCCGATCTTGATGAGCTAGACCCCTCCGTGGAAGAATTCCTAGACAACCAAGTCATGGAGGAGGAGGTCGATGCAACAGCCGCCGATCTGCCCGAAAAAGAAAACCCATCAGCCAGTACCACTGAAGAGCCATCAGCCAGGTCAACCAAAGATCCATCGGCCATGACCACTGCAGATCCACCGGCCGATGACCAAGCCGACGCTGCCCAACCAAGGAGAACCAGACATGCAGTCCGCAAGGTCAATATAATCTTCTTCTTGAATTTACGCGATTTCCTTTTGCTGATCTATTATAACTTGATTTTCCTTTCAGGTCATTGCATCGTCTTTGCTTAAGGAGAGAACTCAATCGGCCCCGTTACCAAGAACTAAGAAGGCAACCTTGCAAAAACGTGAACAAATCAAGGCCCGATTGAGGACACCATCTCCTTCTCCACCACCCTCTCCGATTGATTCAGCAAGTTGATGCGATTGAGGTCGTATTCCTCTGACAATATGTATCTGTTGACGCCAAATCCGTACCGCCAATAAGGATCCGGCGTGCGGACACACGAAGGCCTGGGAGATCTGCTTAGCTCCAGTGCAGGTCCTAAAATTGATGAAGCGCGGGCATGCTAGTCAGTTTGATCCTGCCACTGACAAGATGTGCAAAATAGCAGAACGGAAGGTCTATCGGCCGATAGGCCGATAGGGCAAAAACGTATCGGCCGATGATAACATGATGATATAGCAATGTGATATAGCATAATCCAAATATAAAATAAACATTGATTTGAGGATTAAAGCATACATCGGCCAGAGGTCCGATGGCATAAATTCTCAATAAGCAAATAAACAATAAATACTCTGTTGTCATCGGCCAGATCCAATCTATATGTAAAACTCTTAGGCCGATGCAACGTCCAGATAACTCACCGGCTGAAACCCCGGTGAAACCCTTATTAGCAATCGACAGGCAGGCTAGAGATTACGGTTCTAATCACGACTTAGCGGCACTAAGTATGAAAAGAAACGCAAGATCTAGACAATCAAGCCCTCGACTGATTTTCACGGTGGTGGATACCTTAGCCAATCTAATCTAGCGAGGCAATTTAGTCGATACCGACGTAACTCCTAAAACGAATCTCGGCCGATACGACTAAATCGAGACGCCAAACCAGATTGACTAATATATATGATAGTAGGTGCTTACGTTGACGAGATCAGAACGTCGAAGCCCTAGCCTCGACAGCGCAGGCAGCCATAACGAGACTTACCCCTTGCGGGAAGGGCATGAACTCACGGAAGAAGACGAAAAGAAAAGGTTGGCGATGCGCCGAAGTTGTATTGATCGTGAGATAAAAATTACATGAACCTCGGGCTTACATATTTATACCCATAGGCTAACAAAGATCCTAACAGAATACGACTCAAACTTTCCTAAAGATAAAAGAAAACAGATAAAGTCCTTATTGGACACTAAACACACTTTCCTAAAGATAAAAAGGAAACTAACAAATTCTTCCTAACTAATAGATAAAAGCCGCATCCTCCTTGGACTCGATCTTCTCTGGATAAGATCTTCCCGAATCTAACAAGAATCCGACTGCTGTTGGTAGATGGTTTGAGATAACCCCCATCGATCGATGTAGAACTCTAGGCCAATACTAGCTTCGATCCAATATGAACCTTGGTCCGATGAGAACTTTGGGGCTTACCAAATTCTGGTGGTAACAGTATCTGATCATCATTTCCTTGTCTTTCTTCAGTCGCGAGCTCCATCACCTGCCCCACATCGGCCAGCCCCTTCGCCCGCTGCTCCAGAACAACAAGAGGGGGCCGATGCAGGCACAGCCGATGTCCCATCCCAAGTAAATCAGGTCACTTCAAATCCCTTGCTGGTTTTGCTTAACCAAGTCATTCATGCTCTATGTTGATGCTTGCAGAACCTAGCCGATATGCTTACTTTTGAAATCGGCCAGTTTCTTGATGACGAGGACAAAGAGCCACCCAGCATAGCCAAGGCGTCGATCTCTGAAGAATTGAAGAACCGGCTGTCCGATATCGCTAATCGGCTGGGATCATCATTAGAATCTTTGGTAGAGAACTGCAATCCCATTAGGAGCAGGGTACAAGAAATTCAGGACCAACTGCCTGAAGACCTGATGGAGACCTTGACGCCAGCCATCTTCTTGGAACAATACCACTTCAAGCTTCACAAGGCCAAAGAGAGAATCGCGGAGAGGCGGGAACGCGAAAGCTTGGAATCGGCCTTAACTGCCAGCAAAGCTCAAGTCAATTCTGACAAAACTAGGTTGGACGAGCTGGCCGTTAAGCCGATCGTCTTAAACAATAGGCTTGAAGAACTCCGCCGCCTCGAAGCAGACCTAGTGTCGAAGCTAGAAGCCACTCGCAAGGAAATCCAAGAAGTTGAAGCTGGGATAGCTGCATCACCGAAAGCCATAGAAGATCAAACGGCTAAGCGGAAGGCATCGGCCAAATACCTTGCAACCCTGAGCAAGTCTTTGAAGCCAATTCCAGGGTCAATGGCCGATGACGCTCAGGCAATAGAAGACATCGAACAAATCCGTCGTAAGGCCATTGCAGCTATCGAAAAATTCATAGGCTGATTGTAATATACTTTTCATGTTCTTTCTGTAAAAGATAATCTATTGTTTTGATTAATATATAGCTCATCGGCCAATTAGCCAAATATGATCTTGAAGAAGTCTGATAAAGTCCATCAGAAAAAAAATTTAAGTCCATAAAAAAAATTGAAGTCCATAATATTGAATCCACAAACGATAAACTTGAAGAATTACTAAGTATATATATGCCCCCCAAGTTTTGGAAGATGAGGGCTCATGTTGTAAAACTTGAACTAAGGGCGATAGTGCATATCAGCCATCTAAAGGCGATGCAAAGCGCATCGGCTATTATCATAAATCGGTTGGCAGGCCGATCATGAGTCGATCCATATGCTTGGATAGTATTTCTTTAAGTATTTGCCGTTAAGAGCTCTGCCATAAACTTCTCCATCTAACCCTTTTAGCAGATAAGCATTACGGGGAACACATCGATGAATCTGAAAGGGACCTTCCCAATTAGGTGACCACTTGCCGAATTTGTTATCTCTTGAACCGATCGGCAGTATTAATTTCCAAACAAGATCCCCTTCCTCAAACGACTTGGCTACAACCTTTTTGTTATAATGACGAGCAACTCGACCTTTATCTCGTTTTACTTTTTCCAAGGCCCACAATCGGACGTGTGCCAAATCATCTAACTCATCAACCATAAGATTATGATATTCATCGGCCGTCAAGTCATCTTGCAAGGCAATCCTTCTTGAGCCAATGTTGGTCTCCCATGACAGCACAGCTTGATGTCCATAAACTAGCTGATAAGGCGGCACTTGAGTTGCACCATGACAAGCCATCCAATACGCCCAAAGGGAATCGGCTAGCGTGGTATGCCACCATCTCGGCTGTTCGTCTATTTTCCTCTTGATCAACTTGATTAAAGTCTTGTTAAAGGCTTCTGCTTGCCCATTAGCTTGCGCATAGTATGGAGAAGAATTCAATAGCTTGATGCCCATGCTATCGGCAAACTCGACAAATTCATCGGATACAAAAATTGATCCCTGATCTGTAATCAATGTCTGTGGTAGTCCAAACCGATATATAATATGCTCTTTGACAAACTTAATTGCATCTTTGGAATCAACCTTCTTAAGAGGGATGGCCTCAACCCACTCTGTGAAGTAGTCTGTAGCCACTAAAATATACTTGTGTCCTTTGCTTGATGGTGGGTCGATCTGTCCGATCATATCTATACCCCATCCTCGAAACGGCCACGGCTTTATGATTGGATGCATAACCGATGCCGGTGCTCTTTGAATTGCTCCAAACTTTTGGCAATCTTGACACCCCTTGTAGTACTTGAAACAATCCTCTAGCATTGTCGGCCAGAAATATCCAACGCTTTTCAACAGCCATCTCATCTTATGGGCCGATTGATGTGTTCCACAAATCCCTTCATGGACCTTGCTCATAACAACTTTGGCTTCCTCTAAACTTAAGCATCTTGGCAAGACACCATCAATCGTCCGATAGTATAGATCATCATCAAGTAAGACGTAATGTAAAGCTTTATATTTCATTTTTCGTGACACCGATTGAGAAGGATTTCTCAAATACTCGATGATAGCAAACCTCTAGTCATCGACATCCATGGTTGCAATTTGAATCTGAACATCTTTCACCATCGGCCTGTATCCTGATGCCCCCTGAGCTAAGTCATTTGCCTCGAAGTTTTGCTTCCTGGGTATATGCCTCATTGTCACAATCTTGAAAGCTTGTAGCAACTCTTTGCACTCTTCATTGTAAACCCTGAGAGTATCATTCCTGCACTCATACTCCCCAGAAAGCTGATTAATGACCAATTGGGAATCGCCAATGATTTCTATGGAATCGGCCTCGACTTCTTGTAATAGCTGCAAACACTTGAGAACGGCTTCGTATTCCGCTTGATTGTTAGTATAATAGGGCTTGATAGTAAACGCGAACTCAAAGCTTGCCCCCTGAGGGGATATGATGACTAGACCGATACCGCATCCTTGTCTGCAAACAGATCCATCAAAATACAGCGTCCATGGCACCATATTTGCATATGCAATTGAGTCATCTCTATGTTGAACAATGAAATCGGCCAGGGCTTGTCCTTTGATCGCTTTGGCCGATTCATACCTAAGGTCAAACTCTGTCAAGGCAAAAATCCACTTCCCAATTCTTCCTTTTAAAACAGGGGCCGATAGCATGTATTTCATCACATCGGCCTTACTTACCACAATGCACTCATTGGAAAGTAAATAATGCCTCAACTTAGTACATGAAAAATATAAGCATAAGCATAACTTTTCCACTGGCGTGTACCTTGTTTCAGCATCCAGCAACCTTCTGCTGAGATAGAAAATAGCTCTCTCTCTTTGCCATCAATGTCCTAAACCAAAACTGAGCCAATAGACTTCTCATCGGCCGATAGGTACAGCCTGAATGAAACTCCTTTTTGTGGAGGAATTAGGACTGGTGGGGAACTCAAATATTCTTTGATGTTGTCCAACGCCTTTTGCTGCTTATCACCCCATATAAACTCTTGATCATCCTTCTTCCTCAATAATGGGGTGAACGGCTCTATCCTGCCTGACAGGTTTGATATGAAACGCCGGACAAAATTGATCTTCCCGAGCAGAGATTGTAACTTGGTCTTATTATCTGGAGGTTTGATTTTCTTTATGGCATCTATATTCTTCTGTGTAATCTCAATTCCTCTCTCGTGGACCAAGAAACCCAAAAACTAACCGGCCGATACGCCAAAGGCACACTTGTTAGGGTTCATCTTTAGACCATATTTCCTTGCTCTTTCTAGTACCTTGCGTAAATCGGCCAAGTGCATATCGTACTCTTTTGACTTCACGACTACATTATCGATGTAAACCTCGATCAAAGAGCCAATAAGATCGTGAAAAATATAATTCATTGCCCTCTGATAAGTGGCTCCAGCATTTTTTAGGCCGAAAGTCATAACAACCCACTCGTATAGGCCGATTGCCCCCGGACACCTGAAAGCTGTCTTGTGAATATCTTCCTCAGCCATGAAAATATGATTGTAGCCTACGTTTTCGTCCATAAAGCTGATGATCTTGTGTCCAGATGCAGCATAAACTAGCACATCGGCCAACGGCACAGGGTACTCGTCTTTTGGTGTTGCTTTGTTTAGATCTCTGAAATCAATACACACCCTGAGCTTGCCGTTTTTCTTCAACACTAGAACTATGTTGGAAACCCACTCCGCATATCGGCAGGGTCTGATGAAGCTGACGTCGTAAAGCCTTGTGATTTCTGCTTTGATAGCTTCATGCATATCTATAGGGTTATGAGGTAGCTACGCTAGCTGACAAATCAAAATTTTCTACCTCATAAACCAAGATCTGCTGCTAGTTACAGGTTACAGGATTACCACTAGACGCGCAGATGCAGCGGAGACGACTCGATGTAATTGAACGCGTCGCACCAGTGCCGTGCAGTTGCATGGTCGTCCGTCACACGTCCGTCCTTCGCTCGCGAATCGTCCCTCGTGTGGTTCGTCCTTGTGCTCCAGATGCAGCACCTTCGAGGAATGTCACACGTACGGGGAGGAAGCGATGCGCCTCCGGACTGCTAGGTCCGTGAGGAGCGCTAGGCGTGAGCGTGGGGGGGGGGCGCGACAGCTACAGGGAGAGTTGAATTACCCTAGCCTCGCACCCACCCCTTGCTTATATAGGCGTCTTGGTGTGCCTCGAGTTGGAGGCCCATCAGCTACCCTAAACCTAGTCTAATTCGGGTCCAACTCGAATTAGGCTTCCAGACCCTTAAGCGTGCGACCCTATGGGTTCACGTACACATAGACATGGCCCGAATACTCCTACTCGACCAATAGTTGACAGCGGCCTCTAGCAAGACATGTCAACTCCTATGCGTACGCAAAGATCAAATCAGACGAACCACCACAATACCATATACATGTTATTCCCTTGCCTCTCGATATATGGTTCACTCATAGGTTAACACTTAACCTAAGAACGACCATGCATTTGTTGATCCAATCATTAGAGTGATCCAGTGATATCTCTCTCACGTGGAGAGGGACAATTTTCATCTTGATTGTTTATGTCTCATAGCATGTTTTCTGACAAACCCGAAGACCACCTTTATAACTACCCAGTTATGGAGTAGCGTTTGATAGTCCCTAAGTAAGTCGTTTCACATCTTGAGCACATACAACAATCACAGGTCTAAGGACATAACGTATATGTTGTGTATAGAGACAATTCTCACGTCGGGTCAGTCCAGCTCACATGTCATACATGCGCCCACATTATTAGTTTGACATCTCTATGTCCATGACTTGTGAAACGTAGTCATCAATTAATAATGTGCTGATCTAATATTCATGTGTGTTACTACACGAACTCCGATCAGGGACAAGTTTAGAATAGCCATACATGTAAAAGAGTTTCACAAACAATTCACATAACTGTTGATCAAT
Source organism: Oryza officinalis (assembly GCA_008326285.1). NCBI lineage: Eukaryota > Viridiplantae > Streptophyta > Magnoliopsida > Poales > Poaceae > Oryza > Oryza officinalis. The sequence goes on along the minus strand of BDMV01000001.1, from coordinate 42,153,627 downwards.
ACAAGTTGTCTTTAATGGATATTCAATAAACACATAAATATATCATGGATACAATCGTAGCATCATCATCTCTATGATTACCTCTAGGGCATACTACCAACAGTCTCCCACTTGCACTAGAGTTAATCTCGAAGATATCTAATACCCATAGCTCTCATGTGCGCCTCATGTTTAGGCTGTGGAAGAGCCTTTGTCAAAGGATCTGCAACTTTCAAATCCGTATGTATTTTGCACATCTTGATTTCGTCTCTTCTAATGAACTCTCGAATGAGGTGAAATTTTCGAAGTACATGTTTATTCTTCTGGTGATTCCTTGGCTCCTTAGCCTGCGCTATCGCCCCATTGTTATCACAATGCATGTTTAATGGGCTAGACGCATTAGGAAACACACCAAGCTCAATGAGGAACCTCCTCATCCAAACACCTTCCTTTGCAGCTTCTGAAGCTGCAATGTACTCGGCTTCTGCTGTAGAATCAGTGACTGTCTCCTGCTTGGAACTTTTTCAACTGACGGCACCACCATTTATTGTGAACACAAAACCTGATTGAGATTGTGAATCATCCGTGTCAGTTTGGAAGCTAGCATCGGTGTAACCATTTACAACGAGCTCCTCCTCACCTCCATAGATTAGGAACACATCTTTAGTCCTTCTTAAGTACTTAAGGATGTTTTTAACAAGCATCCAGTGACTCTCACCTGGATTAGCTTGATATCTGCTCGCAACACTTAGAGCATATGAGACATCTGGGCGAGTACATATCATGGAGTACATTATGTAACCAACGGCCGAAGCATATGGAACCTTACTCATGCGCTCTCGTTCCTCATCATTCTGAGGACACTGTTTATCACTAAAGCGCATCCCATGTGACATAGGTAGGAATCCTTTCTTGGATTGCTCCATGCTGAACCGTTTCAGTACCTTGTCAATGTACGTATCTTGGCTTAATCCTATAAGCCTCTTCGATCTATCTCTATAGATCTTTATGCCCAAAATGTATGTTGCTTCTCCTAAATCCTTCATTGAAAAACTATTATTCAATGAAGTCTTTACAGATTGCAACATCGGAATGTCATTTCCAATCAATAATATGTCATCCACATATAAGATTAGAAATATTACAGCGCTCCCACTTTTCTTCTTGTAAACACAAGGTTCTTCTTCGTTCTGATGAAAACCAAACCCTTTGATTACTTCGTCAAAACGAATGTTCCAACTCTGAGATGCTTGCTTTAATCCATAAATGGATTTCTTAAGCTTGCATATTTTTCCAGCATTATTAGGATCAACAAAACCTTCGGGCTGTATCATATACACGTCCTCTTCTAAATTCCCATTTAGAATAGCTGTTTTAACATCCATCTGCCGAATCTCATAATCGAAATAAGCAGCTATTTCTAGAATGATCCGGATAGATTTAAGCATCGCTACCGGCGAGAAAATCTCGTCGTAGTCAATCCCTTGAACTTGTCGAAAACCTTTTGCGACAAGTCGAGCTTTATAGACGTGAACATTTCCGTCCATATCCTTTTTCTTTTTAAAGATCCATTTGCACTCTATGGGTCTAACCCCTTCAGGCAGATCAACCAAGTTCCAAACTTGATTTTCACTCATGGAATCTATTTCGGATCTCATGGCACTTTGCCACTTCTTGGAATCTGGGTCCATCATAGCTTCCGCGTATGTCATAGGTTCGTCATCGTCTAATAATAACAAGTCCCCACGTAATGCACGGAGTCTAGCTGATCTTCGTGGCTGTGGCGGTGTCTCAATTGCCACGGGTACCTCAACTTGTTCAGCTACATTAGCGTCACTTGTAGAGTCATTCCCTATTGGCTCATCCTGAACTTCTTCAAGATACACCTTTTGTCCACTCTTCTCTCTTTTGAGAAACTCTTTCTCTAAGAAAACACCGTTTCGAGCAACAAACACTTTGCCCTCTGAGCGGTTGTAGAAATAATATCCTAAAGTCTCCTTTGGATATCCCACGAAAAAACATTTGTCCGATTTGGATGTTAGCTTATCTGATATAAGCCGTTTGACATAAACTTCACAACCCCAAATCTTTAGAAAAGACAAACTAGAACTCTTCCCAGTCCACATCTCATATGGTGTCTTAACTACGGACTTAGACGGTACCCTATTTAAAGTGAAAGCGGTTGTTTCTAGAGCGTATCCCCAAAACGATAAAGGTAGGTCACATTGACTCATCATAGATCGAACCATGTCCAACAAAGTCCGATTACGTCGCTCGGACACGCCGTTTCTCTGAGGCGTTCCTGGCGGCGTAAGCTGTGGAACTATTCCGCAACTCTTTAGATGATTGCTAAACTCGTGGCTCAAATATTCGCCTCCACGATCAGATCTCAAGGCCTTAATTTTCTTGCCTCGTTGATTTTCTACTTCATTCTGAAATTCTTTGAACTTTTCAAATGTTTCAGACTTATGTTTCATTAAGTAGACATAGCCATATCTACTAAAATCATCAGTGAAAGTTATGAAGTATTGAAATCCGCCTCTAGCTGTCGTGCTCATTGGTCCACATACATCCGTATGTACAAGTTCCAACAAGTCAGCCGCCCTTTCAGGAAAACCTGTGAAAGGCGTCTTGGTCATTTTGCCTAGAAGGCATGCCTCACATGTCTCGTATGATTCAAAATCAAACGAAGTTAGAAGCCCATCAGAATGGAGCCTCTTCATGCGATTCTCACTTATATGATCCAAACGACAATGCCACATATATGTAGGACGTAACTCATTAAGCCGAGGCCGTTTAGCACTAACATTACAGACAGGCGCATCATCAAGATCTAAAATAAATAATCCATTCACAATGGATGCAAAAGCCACAAACATATCATTCTTAGAGATCACACAACCATTGTCTTTACTCGCAAATGAATAACCATCCTTCATCAAGCATGAAGGTGACACAATGTTTCGACTTAAACTAGGAACAAAATAACAATTATTCAATTCCAAAATAAATCCTGATGGTAGGTGAAGTTGCATCGTCCCAGCGTTCAACGCAGCAACTCTTGCATTATTGCCCACGTGAAAATCAACTTCGCCTTTTCCAACGCTTCTACTTCTTATCATTCCCTGCATCGTATTGCAAATATGAGCAACCAATCCGGTATCAAATACCCAAGAATTGATATAAGAGTTGGCGAGGAAAATGTCTGTAATATGAACAACAAGTGTATGATAAACGGGAGTACCTTTACTACCGCCATCCTTCTTCAAGGATTCAAGATACAACATGCAGCTCCTCTTGTAGTGACCTTTCCCACCACAATGAAAGCACACTGTATCAGCAGGTACACCAGTCTTGGGCGCAGGTGGTTTTGGCTTAGAGATCTCATCTTTAGCCTTGCCCTTATTCTTCTTCCAAGAATTGCCCTTTCTCTTAAACTTAGACCGGTTTTGTACTGCCATTATATGGCTGCTGCCAGCGCCTTTCTTAATGTCAGCCTCTGCTGTTTTCAACATGCCACACAATTCATTCAAGCCCCTCTCCGCCCCATGCAAATGGTAGTTCAAGATAAAGTTTTCATAGCTGGGTGGAAGCGATGCAAGGATGAAATCAGTTGCCAACGCTTGGTCAAGTGGGAAGCCAAGCTTCTCCAACCTCTGAGTGTGACCAACCATTTTGATCACGTGTGGTCCAACTGGTGCACCCTCTGCTAGCTTGGATTCAACATAAGCCTTGGACACATTGAACCTTTCAGTCCTGGCTTGAGTTTCGAACATCTCATTAAGCGCCACGATCATATCACGCGCATGATGGTTGTTATCAAACTGCATTTGCAGCTCTGGTTCCATACAAGCAAGCATTAAGCAACTCACTTCAAGATCAGCATCTAATGCTCTCCTGTAAGCGGTTCTATCAGCAGCAGGTGCATTCTCATCAGGCTCTTCAGGTACTGGGGTGTCTAGAACATGTTCCTTTTTCTCAGCCCTGAGAACAATTCTCAGATTGCGAATCCAATCCGCATAGCAAAACCATTCAACTTATCTTTCTCAAGAATTGAATGCAAAGTAAACGGTTGCTTAGTGGATGCCATTAATCTACAATAAAAGTAATGCAAAATACTAAGACAAAGTATCCATGATAGAGTAAATCATATTTTGAATAAAATCTACTCCCACTAAAATCAATATCCCTCAATTGAAATTTAGTGATTCAAGACCCACAACTAACAAGTCGACTAGTGAGCTTTAGCATCACCGCTAGAAGACATGGTAGATCGGTAAGCAACTCCTTGCTAATCATATCAAATATGACTCTTGTTGTTGGATAGCATCTCTATGCTTGTGTTACCAACGACTCATGCTCCAAGGTCCCTAACCGTTAGGATGACCTCATCTAAGCAACCAAACCTTATGCAGTAAGTATCCAATACGAACTTGTCTAGTCAAGGAAAATCAGTGGCACCCTAATTTCATAGACCCACCACCGAATGTACAAGACTTATGACAATGCAAGGCTTGGGGGAGCATAAACACTTAAACATTGCCGAGGGATCGTTCTACTTCATTACCACATATGTAGACAAAACATAATCACGTGAAAGTAGAACATAATAGTAAGAACGACATCATCACAGATTTATGACTTGGTATAGCCCATTGTCACTTAGGGGATCTCCATCTCCATCAATCTGTTCATCATGGTGATCGCCATCTCCATGATCCATGTACGCCATCCTCCAGTGATGAGTCCACCATAACTATCCATCACTAACGCAAGGTAGTGAATAAAATTACATAGTCGTGGATTCATCACAAATTGGCACTCAGGCCATTACATCAGGTGGACAATATCTATGTGGCTCCAGCCATATTGTCACAATCACGACATGCAAGCCATGAATTAATTACATACATGCATCACATACACATACGGGCTATACCAGTCATGAATTCCTGCAAAACAGAGTTATCCAATTCCGTCGTCTAAAATTGCAGGGCAAAAACTCTATTTTCCAAGAGGTTGTTCGCGATTCTGAAATCAGCAAAACCGCCATTGGCAGTTTTCTCTCTCTTCAAAATTTTGTTTTCTACGCCCCTACGCAGAAATTTTCTCAATCCTAGTTACGGTTGTTTTACCAAACAACACATGCACCCGGCGCCCGATAGTAGATCCCATCTATCACCGTCGCGCATCACATGCGCCTGGCACCTAACGTAGGGTTTGATTTGATCAATCTGATTGATCTCAAACTCGCCATGAATGGATTTACATGTATCACTTAACTCGGATGGCGGAATTCCGACCGGTACGAGTAGATCGTTACAATACCAACACGACAAGATGACGAACCAAGGTTAGAGACTCATCTACAACCGCGCATATCACCACATGCATAAAACCGAACCTATAACGAGGCAGTAACTGCTCTGATACCACTGTAGGGTTATGAGGTTGCTACGCTAGCCGACAAATCAAAATTTTCTACCTCATAAACCAAGATCTACTGCTAGTTACAGGTTACAGGATTACCACTAGACGCGCAGATGCAGCGGAGACGACTCGATGTAATTGAACGCGTCGCAGCAGTGCCGTGCAGTTGCGTGGTCGTCCGTCACACATCCGTCCTTCGCTCGCGAATCGTCCCTCGTGCGGTTCGTCCTTGGGCTCCAGATGCAGCTCCTCCGAGGAATCTCACACGTACGGGGAGGAAGCGATGCGCCTCCGGACTGCTAAGTCCGCGAGGAGCGCTAGGCGTGAGTGTGGGGGGGCGCGACGGCTGCAGGGAGAGTTGAATTACCCTAGCCTCGCACCCACCCCTTGCTTATATAGGCATCCTGGTGTGCCTCGAGTTGGAGGCCCATCAGCGACCCTAAACCTAGTCTAATTCGGGTCCAACCCGAATTAGGCTTCCAGACCCTTAAGCGTGCGTGGCCCGAATACTCCTACTCGACCAATAGTTGACAGTGGCCTCTAGCAAGACATGTCAACTCCTATGCGTACGCAAAGATCAAATCAGACGAACCACCACAATACCATATACATGTTATCCCCTTGCCTCTCGATATATGGTTCACTCATAGGTTAACACTAAAGCTAAGCGCGGCCATGCATTTGTTGATCCAATCATTAGAGTGATCCAGTGATATCTCTCTCACGTGGAGAGGGACAATTTCCATCTTGATTTTTTATGTCTCACAGCATGTTTACTGACAAACCCGAAGACCACCTTTATAACTACCCAGTTACAGAGTAGCGTTTGATAGTCCCTAAGTAAGTCGTTTCACATCTTGAGTACATACAACAATCACAGGTCTAAGGACATAACGTATATGTTGTGTATAGAGACAATTCTCACGTCGGGTCAGTCCAGCTCACATGTCATACATGCGCCCACATTATTAGTTTGACATCTCTATGTCCATGACTTGTGAAATGTAGTCATCAACTAATAATGTGCTGATCTAATATTCATGTGTGTTACTACACAAACTCCGATCAGGGACAAGTTTAGAATAGCCATACATGTAAAAGAGTTTCACAAACAATTCACATAACTATTGATCAATACAAGTTGTCTTTAATGGATATTCTATAAACACATAAATATATCATGGATACAATCGTAGCATCATCATCTCTATGATTACCTCTAGGGCATACTACCAACAATATCGGCCTTAAATCTCCTAGGAGCTTGTTTAAACGGCCGATAGCCTAGTTTAATAGGTAACCGATGTTCTACAATCGATCGGCTTAATTCTGGCATCTCATGATATTCCCATGCAAAACAATCCATAAACTCTTTCAAAAGATTTATCAAATTATTCTTATAATCCCTTGGCAGGTTAGCACTTACATACGTCGGCCTAGGCCTATCACCTATTCCTATATCAACCTCTTCAAGTTCATCGGCCGACGTGAAACCTTGTCCCAGTTTTCCATCTAACTCATCCATCGTATCATCTGTATAGGGACTATCTTGTTCGTCTGGTGGATGGCACACCTTTGTTAAAGCAACTACTTGTCTTGATCTTCGATCGTCTCGATGTTGCAGTCAGTTACTTTGAGGAAATCGGCCTCCCATACTCGCCCGGACAGGCAGTCGATCCCCTCCATCTCCCACACTGCGAGATCGGCATTGGCTACATGCACTGACCTATCGGCCTGCACGATCTTGACTTGGTCCCCCTGCCACTGAATGAGGCACTGATGCATCGTTGAAGGAACGCAACAATTTGCGTGGATCCAATCGCGTCCCAACAACAGGCTGTAGGAACCCTTTCCATCGAAGACAAAAAAGGTAGTAGGTATTGTCTTGTTGCCCACTGTGAGCTCCACATTCAACACCCCTTTTGCCTCCGATGCATTGCTACCAATGTCTTTTAACACCATATTGGTCTTGATGAGGTCTTCTGGTACTTTTCCAAGCTTCCTGAAAGTTGTATATGGCATCAAATTCACTACCGCGCCACCATCGACCAGCATCTTCGTCAGCGGCCGTCCATTGACGAACCCCTTGTTGTATAACGGCCGGAGAGGCCTGTGGCTGGTATCGGCCGGCTTGTCGAAGACGGCTTGGTCTGGTGACAACTGTAGCCTAGCTGAAGATTGCTCTATCTCATCATCGGCTACTGCCTCATCGGCCATTTGTACGCTGTATTCCGCTGGTAACACGAAACCATGTTAATAGAAGCCGATGCTACGCCTTTACCTTTTGCAGACGCAGGAGCTTGTGCTGATTTCGAAGTGCCCTCATTGGCCTTGACCACCGTAGATTTTATCCTCCATTCTTTTTTAGTCTTGGTGGGCCGATGGGCTGTTGCCGTCTGTTGCTCCTAGACCTGCTCCTTCTGCCTCAGCCTCTGTACCCGTCGTTTCCGAGTCTTGGTAAACACGTCGCTTGGACACCACTGAGGGTTCTGGGGTTGCTTGTCATCCTAGTCCTGACGATCTTGGTGCATCGACCTAGCGTTTCATATACAGACTTCCTTTGCTTCATCGGTCGATGCACTTGCCTATTTGAGCTGTCTTGGTGAGGATCTTCTGTGTCGTTGCATGCAGGACACTCTTGAATTGTTGGCAACCTCATTACTTCGTTCCAACAAAACCGGAAAAACTCGCACTCCAAATGAGGGTCATAGGATCTGTCATGGTCAGAGTACTCTTGTTCTTGCTCCTCTTGTCTTCGCTGGTACTTCTTGATTAGGCCTTCTGAGGTCTGATGAGGTCGCTTGTTGGTCCGATAGGCATCGCTATCGGCCCTGTCTGCCCGCACCATGTTGACTGGGAACGGGTGTCCTTCTATCTTCATCGGCCGCTTGGCTTCATCAATCTTGATCCTGCCTTGTTCAATGGCCGATTGAATCTGTTGCCGGAAGATCTTGCATTCATTAGTGTGATGCGAATATATGTTGTGCCACTTGCAATTCCTTCTCTTCTTGATTTCCTCGGCCGATGGCAGCGCATGACCTACTGGCAGCTGTATCTGCTTTTCCTGCAATAGTAGATCAAATATTTTATCGGCTTTGTTGATGTCGAAGTCGAATTTATCCTCTTTGTCACCTTTCTTGGCCCAATGGCATGTTGTCGGCTTCTTCATCCGGGCCCACTCGGCCAGGTCGACGTCGGCATCATCTTCATCGTCTTCGTCGGAGGCGTATTGATAGACAGTGTTGATTTTCTTTGCGAACTTCTTTGCCTCCTAGAATCGTTGTTCATGGGCCGATACCCTCTGTGCTAGCTGAGCTAGGCTGTCAAATTCCTGCGACGAGAACTATTCTCGTATCGGCCCTAGTAGTCCCTGGAACGCCAAATTGGCCAGTTGAATCGGTCAAACTGAGGCTATAGCACCTATTCCTTATGTCCCTGAATCTTTGGATGTATTTCGAGACCGATTCGTCAACCCTTTGCCTGATGGCGGTGAGATCGGACAGCTTCATCTCTTGTACACCGTTGTAAAAGTATCTATGAAACTGTTTCTCCAGATCGACCCATCCCCTGATGGAAGTGCAGGGTAGAGATGAAAACCATGTGAACGCTGACCCTGACAAGGACAGAGGGAAAAATCTTACCCTCAACGCCTCCACAGCCGATGCCTCACCACACTGAGCTAAGAATCGGCTAACATGCTCGTAAGTGGAAACGTTATCGTGCCCAAAAAATTTGGAGAAGTCTGGGATCTTGTACCGATTCGGCAACGGCACTCTATCGAACTCGTCGGGGTAGGGGTGCCGATACACTGTTGAACTTTCCTTAGGCTTCAAGCCGAACTGATCACGCATTACTTCGGCTATCATATCGGCCCAGTACTCTTGGGTGAATCCTGCGGGCTGATGAGGAAGCTCTTGGTGGTAGTGCTGCTGAAAGCCTTCCGGCCGATACTACCTGGGGGAGAACGGCTGGAAGTGGTGATTCAAGTTCTGTGCATCGTATTGCCCTGTAGCGTACTGCTGGTAGCCTTGCGGCGCATTGTAGGCAGCTACATGTGGAGGGTTGCTTGCTTGAGCGAACTGAGGGTGTCCAGCCGATGGTTGGTTGACTGGGACTTGTTGTATCGGCTCACCCATCGGCTGCTTCCCCCTCGTCCATTGTGCGAATTGTTCCTCCGTGATGTGCTGGGGGCTTCCTCCCGCTTGCTTGGTCAGGACCAGCGGCATGGTTGACGCTGGTTGGGCCGATGGAGGTGGAATCGGCGCTGTCGGCTGCGGAGCCGTACTCAGATCGGTCCTCAAGGTCCGATAAGCAGGGAACTTGTTGTCTGGTAAGAAAATCGGTCCTTGAGGCTTGTACTAGTGAATGGAACCATCCAGGATTGATTTGACCGTATTAGTCACTGTGTTCACCAGGATTCCTGATTGGTTGACCAATGCAGAGTGAACCGCGGAGTCGATGCGGTCTTGCAGCGTCGGCGCGGTGCTGTCTTCAGTTTTGACAGCGTGGTCGTGTGCTGCCGCCGACGTGCTGGCTCCGTCTCCAGGGCTCGGCATTATCACCTTGGATTTTTGGATAAGGGTGCCTTGCCGAGTCCTGGAGTACGTCTACAGGTACATGTTTTGAAATTGCTCGACCAGCTTGTTCATCTCAGCTTTTTGCTCCTCATTAAGCTGATCGGCAGTTACAGAGATGACGTTCTCCTTCGAGATTTCGCTCTGCTTCGACATCCTGCAGCGAACTTCTTGTTGTTGCGAAGCTTGCGTTATTGAGGTTCCACTGGGCACGCCAAAAGCGTGTTGGCGTAGAATTTTGACCCGCCTTGCAACAAAACGGATTTCACGTTTCCACGGCGGCCTGGGAGGTTTGCTTTACTCCAGTGCAGGTCCAATGGCTTGCCTAGGTGCGTGTAGGACGTGCCAGTTGATTTGATCTGCAATCAACAAGACTAAACAAGTAAACCACATTAGAAACG
>BDMV01000001.1:42094536-42143143 GCA_008326285.1 Oryza officinalis | reverse complement strand
ATTCATTTTACATAGAGAGTAACAAAAAAGATAAAATTCTAACAGAATTATAACCTTAAAATTGTTATATTTTTTTACGGCTAAAATATAATAAATTTGAGGTTAAGATTTTACTCCTATATGTAATACTATTGAAAGTACATGGATGACACTTTTTTAGATTTTTTGATGACATTTGTTCGTTAGTGTGTACAGTGTGTACACGTGAGGACTTGTGTGCACACGATATGTTTTCATTCTTTATTTCTTGAGTAAATTTTAGATAATGTAAATATTTTGACTAAACTATTAATTTACTTTACTGTAACTTTATCTAACATTTCAGAGAACAATAGTAGTAAAGTTGCAACTTTATTTGTCTGGCATGTTTTGGGCACACTTGTCATACACAAATACAATACTTATGCTGGTGTAAGTCGGGCCCACATGTCATACACGCAAAGGGAGCTAAAGGTATAGTTTTGTAATAAAATCGTTTACTATTGTTGAAGTTTTATGAAATATCCATCTAAAGTTACTCCCTCCGTCCTAATATAAGTGCACCTAGTATAGTGTGTGACATATCATAGTACTATGAATCTGCTTATCCATTGTTATCCCTCCGTCCTAATATAAGTGCACCTAGGATAGTGTGTGACATATCCTAGTACTATGAATCTACTTGTTCATTGCTATCATCAGTATAGCTACCAGTACTTCTATGTATATCTGTGTTACAGGAAAATATGGGATTAGTATAACATTATCATCAGTGATCATACATCAGATATTTCCTCACAGATCTAGGATTGCCATGCTTTATGTATACCTGTGTTACATGGAAAATACATCAAATTGTACCATGCCTTGTGATTGTGAATTTGGCCAAATGTACATGCGCTCTAGAAGAGGACTAATACACTTTTGAGATTTTTCACACAAAAATGCCACAGCTTTTATCCAGCTACATATGCTATTTAGTACTAACTATTCCCTCTGTCCCACAAAAAACAAACCTAGATTGGAGACGACATATTCTAGTATAACGAATCTGGACAGACTCCTGTCCAAATTCGTTGTACTAGAATATGTCGCTTTCAATCCTAAGTTTGTTTTTTGTGGGACGGAGTAAGTAGGAAGGAAGCACACGTAGCTGTGAGGTGGAACCGAGGCGACAAGTTTAAGTTTGTATATTTTAGTCCGTCGTCCTGCATTATATAATATGTAATTGGTACTCCAGTACTTGGCGTTTAGTATTGGGTGTTGAACTTTTTTGTTTGCTCAAGCAATAATTAGTTGGACTGGAGTGATTGATGTTTGAAATGTTAGTTATTCTGTAATCTGTAGTTGGTGCTCTAGTACTTTGCGTTGAGAATTTTGGTGTTAGAACTTTTTTGTTTGTTCAAGCAATAATTAGTTGGACTGGAGTGATGGATGTTTGGAATTGTTTGCTCTATGCATATTTTTCATGTGTTAAAATCGATATCGTATACTGTAAAAAGATCAGCTTTGAGATGCTAGGAATTTTCATCCATTAGCTATAGGTGGTAATCTCACCCTCAAAGAAAGGAGATATTCATACATAGATTCATACAACGAACCAAACAAAATCTCTCTGGAGTTGTACTTCTCATACAAGCAACCAAACAAAATCTCGCACCAACCAGGCTAAACTCATATAAACAACCAAACAGCTGCATACGTATCCCCTCAGCCAAGCTAAACTTAGCCTGGATGAGGAAGATGGGCCATACTAAGGAGATACGAGCAACCAAACACACCCTATATCTTTCTTCTTTTTTTTTTTACTTTTTACATTGTTTTAGCCATATGTTTTCTGCTGGTTAGCAGGTGTGCATATATCCTGCGGAGTCAACGGTGTCAAGCCAAGGTCATCATCGAGACGCTTGGCGCCGGGCGGTCATGGTGGTGCTCACCCGTGCCTAGCTAGTAGCTACCACTACCACTACCACCGTCCGTCGCACGCAGGCGCAGCTACCCCAATCCCCAACAACCCAATGGTTTGCATCTTCCACAACACGGACATGCTCGTACTACGCCAGACGCATGTTCCATATAAGCGAATTGAGATCCAGTGCAGTCCTAACTGTGGCTGCAAGTTAGGCACTACACGTAATCTCAGTCATCCATTTTTCGAGTGAACGGTTGAGATTTGATACTACAATGCTATTGCTGCAGTACTTGCACAGTTTTTTCCACGCTTGAACAGTACTTCGTAGAATTTGGGCCCTTGAATTTGCATCAAACAGTTCTAGTGTGACTGCTTATGTTACAGTCACATAGAGACTGCACCGGATCCAAATCCCATGTAAGCATACATTGCCATTCCTTCTGCTTGTTGCTCGTTTCGAGTGGAGAAATGAATGTGTTTGATGGGTGGTTTCGGTCAGCGCTTGCACCCGCCTGGCTTGGCGAGGGTGATTGGCGGTTTGTCTGATCTACATCAGCGCCACGCTGCGAAACCAAACATCAGAATCCGGTCAACAAACTTGGGTTGTAACCTGTCCACCAGGTTTCAAATTCTAGATTTGATATGGGTGCTTGCATTTACGGCTAATTATTCTTTTAGTGGTAAGCAACGTACGTGTTGATAGCAAAACGTCCGTCCGTGGGTGACTGTCAATCTCTTGAGATGCCGGCTTATTTTTTCGGAGATGCTCATAGAGGTAGGGTGTTGGTGTGTGTGTTCATAGGGATGAGTGTGCGCTCGTATATGAGCGACTGTGTTTACACTTGTAATTTGGAAAAGGAAAAAAAGATTCCGGTCAACAAGACGAAAAAAAATCGAACCACGGACTCATGTGTGATTGTTTGTTGATTTGGAATTGTGGATAATTTTTATGAAATTTTGCAGCTGCTCAATATGTGGAATTGCACGCACGACTTAAAAAGTCTTTCCTTATATCTGATGAAGGACTTTGCTTCCTTACATGCCACGTGTGCAACACACAAATCTTAAGGCAAGCAACTCTGTCTCTATTCCAACTTTGGGATTTAAGATTTCCCATTCAGAAGAGTTCCCTCGAAACCCAAAACCCCTCCACTTTAATTTGTTCATTTGTCAAGTCGAATTTGATTCCCTTCTTATTTTCCTGTTTGAATCTCCGAATTCGTCTTCTTGATAGGACATCTAGGCATCCATCCTACTTCTCCTTCTCCATGAGGATTCTGCGCAGAGCAGCAAGTTTTAATCTGACTGATGTTTTCCAGAATATATTTAGCAATAGAGTTGATTACTCTCATAGCATAGTACCTATTTTATTTATTAATATGTTTCTGTTTCTAAGCAATATAGAGAACATATAAGTTAAACCATGGAGAATAGCTTCAGACGTGCTTCTACCATTCAATACACTGTGTTTCTTTCTTTCGAGGACCCTGCAATAACCATGAGTCTAAAAGCATTTGTCGGCGTTCCTATTATTGTCATATAATGATTATCAACTAAGTTATGATGTGACACACACAGACGCCATCTTCAACCCACAAGTTATTGCCATGATGGTTATATCTTCACTAAATCAGGAGAGTAACTTAATTATATCGGCAAATGATATTATTATTGTGCAGGGAAAACTCTTAAAAGCACATTTTCTTAAAAAAAGACAAATTTTGATGTGTTTTTTAAGAATAATTTTAGGTAGGTTTTACTCATATTTATATCAATCATGAAAAGAGAGCTAAGCAATGAAAGTGGCAAAGGAAAACCTCAAGAATTAATTTTTAAAACCAAATTCTAAATTTAAATATCAACTGCAGCTTTTAAGAAAATAAGTTACTATATCTCTGCTTATTATTTTCTGATCTGTGCTAGCAAAGAGTTTGCAATCAACTTTACAAACAAAAAAGTTAAAGCAAAAGGGAAAAAATAGCAATTCATCACTCATTACCCTACATGTTTTAACTATGTTCCATTTTTGTTACCTTTTGCAGGGTGCCATCAGGGGAACTCAAATTATTAAGGCCTGGTAACACAATGGAAGTGTTGGTTGGAAAGCAATGGTATACCACAAACATTGCAGGGGAACCATGTACGGACAGCTTTGCCTGAAACAAAATCTCTTTTGTTTCCTCATATATAATTAACATGAACTGTCTACTATATGTCAAGCATGTCGAAAAGTTCAATGCTGAACATGTGAAAAAAATATGGTTACTGCAAATGGATACAAGGTACAAACAAATTCGCGGATCTCACTAGGGAGGAATCCTTGAACAAGTTTGGTCGTGGCAAAAGAAGCAGGCAGTGTTAGGCTGGTCCCTAGATATTTTATGTTGACCTTCAATATATATATAGTTAAACTATGTAAAATATAACAGTAAGTGCCCATGGGTTACCCACGCCACCCCTATCTACCAATAATAACTTGTTGTTGGTGGCACCGAGTTACTTTTTCTGTACGAGAGGTATGATCATCGATCCTTGGCACTTTTGTGCTTTTTGGTTAGAAACTCGTAGAGATAAGTGTAAATGGTTCGTTGAACCAGTGGTGCCTTTTGATTATATGTATCATTTATATATGTAATAATAAGTTTATGTTATACTACTATATTGGAAATACCCCAGTTCATTCTATGTAAATTATTATAGCCATGAATGATGGGCAACACCTGGTGCTGACTGCAGACACATTTCAGCTGCTTGACTTGGATCAAGGCCCTGGAGTTGCAGTTCGGAGTAAAGTTCCAGTACTTTTGTACTGGTACCTACCTTGTGTGTTGTGAATATAGATAGCCAAATAAATATGCATGTTTCCAGCATCATATTGGCAAATTATGTGTTCCACAAGATTGATACATTTTCGCAAATTATGTGTTCCACAAGATTGATACATTTTCCAGATTCTCACGCAAAAATCTTGCATGCTAGTACTAATTGCTAGTATTACTATTCAGTTACTCCAAGTTGCTACGCCATCGTAGTAAGCTCTAAAACTTTTCAGTTCAATGTTTGATTCAACCAGAGAAGCATATGCTGCTGCTAAACTGATAAGTTCATTTTTGCATAAGATCTTTCAAGCCTCAAGAGGCAAAACCATCTTTTCGCCGTTCATTACCAGCTCTAATCTTTCCAATTTGGTCCGGAGGGTGATAAAGAGGAGAACAGCGTTTTGCAAGAGGAGACCACATATCTGACCTAGCCACAGCCCTTGAGGCAAGAAAGGATAAGATGAATTAATGAGGAAATTAAACATCATTCTATAAGCATCTTATTCGTGTTGGTAAAGCGTTAGAGAGATGCAGAGTTTCAGAAAGACTACCTTGGTTTGAAGGCCAAGCTTAATTCCAAAGAGGATAGACAGAGGAAGGCCTACAAAAGCCAAGCTTAGATCCAAAGAGGATAGATAGTGGCAAGCCTACAATGTAGAATGCCACCAAGTTGGTCTATGCTGCTAACCACAACCTCTTGAAACCCCCAGCTGTTCTTTTTTTTTTGTTTTACATAAGTTAATGCAAAATGACCTTCATTTGAAGTTTTGAACGACATGGTTCTATCTTTATTTGCACTTTTTTTGCTGCGAGAGAGAACCAATGAAATAACCTGACAATAATCCCTGTGTAGAGTCTAGCACCATTGACCCGATGAGCAATGGAGTCATCGAGGCGAATTTGCTTATCACTGCATCACTTGTGCTGAACAGCCCAGCCCACAGATCATGGCCAAGGCCTAGGAGTAGAAGAAATGTTACTCCCAGCAGGAGGGAGAGAATTAGCATCACAACAAGCGCCTTCTTCGCCTTCTCAATGTTACCAGCTCCAAGCTCATTTGATACCCTTATGCTGTTAATAAAACATCAATCACGTGTCCTCATCTCTAGAGACCCGTTTAGTCCAGTCTACAAGGGGAAGAATATGCACTGTTGATAAGCATAATGAAGTTGTGTTGCATCCTAGTTTATACAGTAAACTGTAAATGGGAACGTCAAATTCTTGCAAAGTTGTGATGTCCTAATAGTTAAGATGTACCAACATTCAAGTTCATGTGCCATCATAATCTAAACCTTGGTTTGACTCATGCCTTTTTTTTAGTTGAAGGAAATGCCAAATTTCTACCTCTACACTTGGGTTAATGTTGTTATGCGCACATGCCTTTGCAAATTCTTACATCCAACTTAAAAGGAAAAAAACATATAACTCCCACTTTCAACCTTTAGGACTCACTCAGGCCCGTTCTAAACTCATTAAGATATAGATTTTTCATTGGTTTTCGTTAGCATGCTTTTTAAACTATTAAATTGTGCATTTCGTTCGAAAACTTTCTATATGAAAGTTGCTTTAAAATATCAAATATATTCAATTTTCAAGTTTATAATAATTAAAACTTAATTAATCACGTGTTACTGGTTTTATCGTTTTGTGTGCCTGTTTTTAATCTTGATTCATAGGAGAAACGGACGGGACCTCAAAGCACAAGTATCATATCATCGTGTATTTGACTAGTTTCGCAAATCTCATTGAAACTTTGAGCTAAAGGAACTAGAGCAACGTGCCAAATAGAAGTTGAAATATATTTCCATTTCATCAATAAGTTCTTGTAGTTGTGAACAAGGGTGTTGAGTTGGTCTTAAATTGTGACCATGTGCTATGTTTTACTCTGTAGTTTGACCATGCTTAATTTCTGGGAGACTCAGGCATAAACGTTATCATAATTCAGGACAGAGATGATACCAATATTAAACAGTGTCCACGGCACCTGCATTACTTGGAAAGTAGCAATATGCCACAAACATTGAAGGAGAACCACATATGGACAGCTTTAATTTTCCTGAAATCTTCTTTGGATTCCTGACATGTTCATCATCCTTTTTTCCCATAATTAACAAGAACTGTCAACTGTACCTCATAATTACAGCTTGCGATGATAGAGAATGACGAACAGCTCCAATCTGACTTAGGAGGAGGAGGAGGAGGAGGAGGAGGCCCTGAAGATGAGACACCAAGAGTGAATAAACAAGTTCAACTGCGAATACAAAGACGAAGCAGAGAAGGCTCATCGCTTTGAGATATTCAAGTCTACTATCGAGTTTTTCGAAAAGTTCAATGCTGAACAGGTGAAACAATATGGGTACTGCAGATGCACACTAGGTACAAACAACTTCGTGGATCTCACCATGAAGGATACATGAACAAGGTTGGTCGTGGCAAAAGAAAAAGGCAATAAAGCTGCAGCTTGTTGCTCATGTTTTCCCTACTTTCCAGGACATGGTTAATAGGGCATTAATAGTCGAATATACCACGAAGGAAGTAGAGATCTTTCGCAAGCGCAAGATGGCTTCGTCCGGATTCCAGTCTCATGGTGGTCCACGCCTGTTGACGCAAAAATGTATCAGAAGCGTGTTGATGCGAAAACATGGCGGCCTAGGAGATTTGCTTGACTCCAGTGCAGGTCCAACTCTTAGAAAATGGGTTCAGGGCATGCCAGTTGGTTTGATCCTGCAACCAACAAGATATACAACAAAACTGTGTTAGACCTACGATATCCGATCAGCCGATAGGCCGATGATGTATCGTATAGACCTAGCCGATGCGATCTGACCGAATCGGCTATGAGGTGTAAGATAAATAATTCAAAGTAAACCCTAAATATACTCTATCGGCTGTAAATACATAATCTATTAACAAATATTAGATCTTAGCCGATAAAATCATAATTAGGTTAAAAACTGATACCATATCGGCTAATACTCCGATATAGCCTTATACAAGAATATCAATCGAAATAAATATATTAAGGCAAGCTTAATATATTTAACTAAAATGATACTTTTGTATAAGAGGTAGATATAACATGAAAAACATGATAGGAATTTAAACATAACTAAGCAGCTGTATCAGATAAGATCGGCTGAAACTCCGATGCTACCCTTATTACAAACAAGAAACATGCTAGGGATCATGATTGTAATTAGGACTAGGGCTGATGCAGCACAAAGTGTAAAAAGAAGTATGATATCTAGACAATCAAGTCCTTGGATGCTTTTTGGGGTGGTAGATACCCTATGCCAATATAAGTTAATGAGTTGATTTTGCCGATACTAACAAAACCTTAGAAAAGGCCTGGCCGATACAGTTAAATTAGCCATCGACTTAGATTGGCTAAGTTATATGGTAACTTAACAAGCCATACCTTTAGCTGACAAACCCGGAGCACGAACTCGTCGAAAAGTAAAAGAAAAATTGTGGCGATGCGTCAAAAGTGTTGTATTGATCTCTCCTCTTTTTACATAGACCTCGGGCTTATATTTATACCCGTACATACAAACCTTGTCCTTGTCGGACACTATTTACAACTTGCCTAAACAAACAAGTCTTAGGTGTTCAGATCTTGGCCCTCTAGCTTAGACGGATGGAGAACATGGTATAAGAGAATATCGTCTTCCAAGCAATCTGTGTGGGAAGAAGTAGGCATAGCCCAGTGCTTAGCCCTATCCTTAGCCGATATGAAAAAGGATGAATCCTTGTTGTCATTGGCCGCCTATTTTTAGTCCGATATGCTTAATGCCTTCTTGTTTAGTCAAGGACCGATGACTCCTACCTTATTAGATATTAAGATGCTTACCGGTTTGGACATTATCTCATCGGCTAACCCCTTCTCCTTGAAGATTAAATGCGAACACAAGTTATCAACCAAAAATGTAGGTAGCTGGGTAGGTTATATCTCCAAGCACATCGGCACAGGCCCAGTAACAGATAGAGAACTTATAACTTTTCTCAATCTCTGGTTAGAAAGATTCATTTTCTGTGGACCAACCTGTGACCCAACAGCAAACATGCAACACCTGGCTCAAGCATTGGTATCAAAGAAATCCGTCCCTTTGGGCAAGTTTTTACTCGGAGCCGTGTATCAAACCGTAAGCCAATCAACATCCAAGCTCCTTTCTGGGTCTTTTGTCGGCTATGGAGGACCTTGGTGGTTTTTGCAGCTCTGGTTGAACCTGTATACACTCAATGTTGCTAAAAGGAGCCCCTTGTATTCATCAAGTTTTCCATTGGACCACTCAAACGATGAGGAAGCTAGCACACGCCGATGCATGTCCTTTGGCGAGACAGCATCAACTTATCCTGGATCAGGGCCATCGGCTGAAGCTTTTCAAGAGTGGTTTGATCAATTCTATGATGGGTTTCCCAAAGCCACAAGGGTCTGGTTTCCTTATGTTAGTTTCACAAATTATGAGCACCTAGCCGATTTAAGGCTAAATGACTTGAATGATGCAGCCGATCCCAGCTCAAGGAAAAATTTTGTATCAGCTATTTCTCCATGCATCCTCCCAACAGGGGTATCTCAGGGCCGTAATGTACAAATATCTTATGAATTTTATCACCCAACATCGGTTACGAGACAACTTGGAATGGGCCAACTCCCTGTCAGCTTACACTTAGCAAGAAAAATTCAGACAAGGGGTGTTGTAACATCGGCTCTGCAGATGGACAGAGTTCTGAGCATTGAAGGCCCCATACTTCGATCCTTGGACCATGTAAACATCCATCTTCTGAGACGTCAACTCTTTGACAAGTGGTGGAGCGAATGGAAGAAACACTTATTTCACCTATTGGCCAGTTTTTATTTAACTAAAATAATTCCATCCCTCAGCCCTCAGGTAAAACCACTTTTCTTCTGCTCTTTAATCAACTTTATCCTTTCATCTTCAAAAATTGCCTAACTCTTCCATCGTAGGTCCCAGACGTTCTTCCTCCAGCTCAAAGCTTAAGTGGCCAACCGATTGTATATGCACCAGCCTTGCTGCCATCAGGTGACCTAGCTCCATCAATCATCGGCTTTGCTGCCCCCACAGTAGTATCATTGCTGGAAGGCCAAGTCTGGGAGCCGATACCTAAGGCTGGTGGGAAGCGCAAGCAAACAGTTACCAAGAAGTTGACAAAGAAGCCAAGAGCTGCATCTCCTAAGAAACCTGCCGATAGTATTCCCCCAATTGACTCTGATGTTGAAGCCTTTCTAGATGAAGCAATTATGGAGAAAGAAATTGATAAAGCTATAACCGACATAAGCAACACTGAAGACCAATCTGCAGCCGATCCACAGCCAGCCGATACCACAACCAGTTACAAACAGATCCATCAAAGAATAACGTCCAAGGCATCATCTCAACGTAATTAACTAACTCACCTCGGTGCTGAACGATAAAATCTGCAACTGCTTATCCTTTTACTGCTTTAGCCGATTCATATCTAAGATCAAATTCTGTCAAGGCAAAAATCCACTTCTCAACTCTACCTTTCAAGACGGGAGCCGATAGCATATATTTTACTACATCGGCCTTACAAACTATTGTGCACTCATTTGAAAGTAAATAATACCTCAACTTTGAACATGAGAAATATAGACATAAACACAATTTCTCAATAGGGGTATACCTTGTCTATGCATCCAGAAGCCCTTTCTTTCCCATCAACTTCTTGAACTAGAACTGAGCCGATAGACCTCTCATCGGCTGATAAGTAAAGTTTGAACGGAATCCCTTTCTGAGATGGCATCAACATTGGATGTGAGCTCAGATATTCTTTAATATTGTCCAATACTTTCCGTTGCTTTTCTCCCCAAATAAATTCCTGATCGGCTTTCAACCTTAACAACGGAGTAAAATGCTCAATTCTCCCCGACAAGTTAGAAATAAATCTCCTTACAAAATTAACCTTGCCAATCAAGGATTGCAACTTGGTTTTATTTTGTGGGGGTTCAATATCTCTAATAGCATTTATACTTCTTTGTGTTATCTTAATCCCTCTTTCATGAACTAGAAAATCAAGGAATTGCCCAGCCGATACACCAAAAGCACATTTGTTAGGATTCATCTTTAAACCATACTTTCTTGTTCTTTCCAGCACTCTTCGTAGATCGGCTATATGTCCATCAATCTCTTTAGATTTCACAACCACATCATCAATATAAATTTTAACTAATACACCAATTAAGTCATGAAAAATATAATTCATAGCCCTTTGATATGTAGCACCAGCACTCTTCAAACCAAAAGTCATAACAACCCACTCATACAAACCGATTGCACCAGGACACCGAAAGGCCGTTTTGTGAATATCTTCTTCAGCCATAAAAATTTGGTTGTATCCTACATTGCCATCCATAAAACTAATAATTTTATGTCCAGATGTTGCATCAACCAATAAATCAGCAATCGGCATTGGGTACTCATCCTTGGGTGTAGCTTTGTTCAAATCTCTGAAGTCAATACAAACTCTAAGCTTCCCATTTTTCTTGACTACTGCTACTACATTTGAAACCCACTCAGCATATCGGTATGGTCTTATAAAATTGGCATCATAAAGTCTTGTAATCTCAGCCTTGATAGCATCATACATCTTTGGCTTGAATCGTCTCTGAGGCTGTTATGCGGCCGATATCTTGGTTTAATAGGGAGCCGATGTTCTACAATAGATCGGCTAAGTCCTGGCATCTCATGGTACTTCCATGCAAAACAATCTTTATACTCTTTTAATAGCTTAATTAATTTATTTTTGAATATATCTGACAATTTAGCACTTATAAATGTCGGCCTAGGTCTATCACCATCACCAATATCTACTTCTTCTACCTCATCGGCCGACATAAACCCTTGTCCTAATTTTCCTTCAAAATCATCCATAGAATCTTCTACATATGCATTGGGGCTAACCTCTATGTCGTCAAAGTAAAAGTTGAGGTCCTTCATCACCGATCGTCTAAATATCACAATCGGACACTTTTAAGAAATCACCTCCCCATACTATACCTGACAAGCAATCAATTCCTTCCATCTCCCAGATAGATAAATCGGCAATAGTAATATTAACTGACCTGTCAGCTTGCACGATCTCTACCTGGTCTCCTTGCCACTGAATTAAGCTTTGATGCATTGTTGAAGGTATGCAACAATTTGCATGTATCTAGTCTCTTCCTAACAACAAACTATATGATCCCTTTCCATCAATGACAAAAAAAAATGGTTGAAATTATTTTACTACCAACTGTCAACTCAACATTCAAAACACCCTTTGTTTCAGATGAATTCCCTCCAAAATCTTTTAACACCATATTAGTCTTGATCAAATCTTCTGGAGTATTTCCAAGCTTTCTGAATGTCGTATAAGGCATAAGATTGACGGCTGCTCCTCCATCAACTAGCATATTGGACATCGGCTTCTCATTGACAAAACCCTTAATCTATAAAGGGCCTCAAGTGCCGATGTTCACCATTCTCAGGTTTTTCAAAGACGGCTTGCTCCGGCGTTAGTGTTAACTTTGCCAATGATTCTTTTATGTCCGCATCGGCTGAATGTATACCGTATTTTGCTGGCAACACAACACCATGTTGATCGAAGATGAAGCTATAGCTTTACCTTTAGCAGATGTTGAAACATTATCGGCTTTGACTTCATCGGCTGATACAATTTTGGATTTGACACGCCATTCCTTCCTGCTTCGTTGTAGCCGATAGTCAATCTCTTCATCAACTTCCTGTATCTGTTCTCGGTTCCGCTACCATTGTACCCTCCTTTTTTGATTCTTGGTGAAAATTCCATACGGACACCATTGAGGGTTATGAACTTGCTTCTCTTGATCTTCATCTTCATCCTTGAAATAATCTTGATGAATCGGCCCCAAACGTTGGTGTACTGACAACCTCTTCCGCATCGGCCAATTCTCAATCCTTGGACTTCTTGGTTGATGAGAACTATCTTGGAATATTGCATCTGCATCACTGCATCCTAGACAATCTTTAATTGATGGCATTCTCATTCCTTCATTCTAGCAAAACCTAAAGAACTCACATCTCCAATGAGGATTAAAACAAGCTTCATCATCTTGAGCATATATTTGAATCTTCTTAACTCGTTTTCTCTGGTATTTGCTGATCAACTTGATGGAATTAAATTTGTTTTGTTGATAAATCTGATAACTGCTCTTATCGGCCTCATTGGTGTGGACCATGTTAATAGAAAAAGGATGGCCTTCAATCTTCATCGGCTTCTTTCCATCATCAAACTTGATTCTGCCTTGTTCTATAGCCGACTGGATCTGCTACCTAAACACCTTGCATTAATTTGTATGATGTGATCCAGTGTGATGCCAGTTGCAATATTTCTTTTTCCTCAACTCTTCAGCCGAAGGAATCACATGGCCTACTAGAAGTTGTATTTGTTTCTCTTAAAGCAGTAGATCAAATATCCTATTAGCTTTGTTGATATCAAAATCATATCTCTCTTCTTTTCCATTGTCTTTGACCAATTGGCAAACAATACTTTTCTAGTTTCTTGACCACTCTGCCAAACTGATCTTTGGGTCTTCATCTTCTAATCCTGACTCATAGCTATAAATATTGTTAACATTATTAGCTTTCCTGGTAAATCTCTTAGCCTCTTAAAATCTTTGTTCATAAGCCGATACCTTCTGAACTAAATAAGCCAAGCTCTCAAAATCTTGTGCAGAAAATCTCTCCCTTATCGGCCCAAACATCCCTTAGAAAGCTAAATCAGCAAACTGTGAATCAGTCAAGTTCAAACTATAACATATGTTCCTCATATCTCTAAACTTTTGAATATATTCTGGAACTGATTCATCAGACCTCTGTCTGATTGATGTTAAATCCGACAACTTCATCTCTTGAACCCTATTGAAAAAGTATCTATGAAACTATTTTTCTAGATCGGCCCAGCCTCTGACAGAATTATAAGGTAATGAAGAAAACTATGTGAAGGCCGATCCAGACAACGATGATGGAAATAATCTGACTCTCAAAGCTTCCACAGCCGATGCCTCCCCACATTGTGCTAAAAATCGGTTGATATGTTCGTATGTAGAAACATTGTCTTGTCCCGAAAACTTTGAGAAATCTGGAATCTTGTATCGGCTTGGCAATGACACCTTATCGAAATACTCTGGATATAGATACCGATACATATTTTCACTGTCCTTGGGCTTCAATCCAAATTGTTCTCTGACCACTTCTGCAATCATACCAGCCCACTATTGTTGTTGCCGACCAAATTATGGAACTTGCTCATAGTGGTTGAACTGAGGCTAATACTGGTATTATGGAACAAGTTCTGGCCGATATTATTGAGGTGATATCGGCTGAGGCTGAAAACTTGAAGTTTGGCCCAAGAAAGGTTGATGAGATTGATATTGATCGTTTTGAGGCATCTCATGCATTTATTGTGGTCCAGATGACGTCAATGGCTGATGAATAGGGATTTGACTTCCTTGACTGCCCATCGGTTGTTGAATAGAGTTTTGTACGATCCCAACCGATGTTGATGGTATAATCCTTGGAGCCTGATTTTGTTGATCTTGTTGAGATATCTGCCCTTCAGGCACAAATTGTTGTTGCAACCCTGAAAAACCTGAGATCTCAGTCTTGATGGTCTTATACGGAGGAATCACATTATTTGGAAAGTACACTGGTCCTTTTGCCTTCTCCTCAACTATAGTTTCATCCATCACCTTTTTGACCACGTTAGTTAATGTGTTCACCAACACATTAAATTAGTTAATCAAACCTTGATGTACTGCGTAATCCAGCCTATCTTGTAACGAAATCTTCTCATCCATAGCTGGCTCCTCTTCTTTAGCCTTGATTTCTTCAGTTTTGACTCCATCTTGTTGTGCACTGGATTCTGCCTCCGGCTTTGGGAAGACTACTTTGCATTTTTGGATAACTTTGCCATGCCAAGGCACAGTGAAGGAATCTAGATATATCTTGTGAAAAGCTTGAGCCAACTGATCCATCTACGCCTTTTGCTCATCAGACAATTGTTCAATCGTTACTGGGATAACATTATCTTTAGTTATTTTTGGCATGATGGATGTCTTGAAAGTCGTGTCCCACTGGGCGTGCCAAAAGCGTGTTGACGCAAAAATATACCAGAAGCGTGTTGATGCGAAAACACGGTGGCCTAGGAGATTTGCTTGACTTCAGGGCAGGTCCAACTCTTAGAAAACAGGTTCAGGGCATGTCAGTTGGTTTGATCCTGCAACCAACAAGATATACAATAAAACTGTGTTAGACCTACGACAGCTGATCAGCCAATAGGCTGACGACGTATCGTATAGACCTAGCCGATGCGATCTGACCGAATTGGCTCTGAGGTATAAGATAAATAATTCAAAGTAAACCCTAAATATACTCCATCGGCTATAAATACATAATCTATTGACAGCTTAGATCTTAGCTGATAAAATCATAATTAGGTTAAAAACTAATACCATATCGGCTAATACTCCAATATAGCCTTATACAAGAATATCAATCTAAATAAATATATTAAGACAAGCTTAATATATTTAACTAAAGTGATACTTTTGTATAAGGGGTAGATATAACATGAAGAGCATGATTAAAAGGAATTTAAACCTAACTAAATAGATATATCAGATAAGATCGGCTGAAACTCCGATGCTATCCTTATTACAAACAAGAAACAGGCTAGGGATCATGATTCTAATTAGGACTAGAGCTGATGCAGCACAAAGTGTAAAAAGAAGTATGATATCTAGACAATCAAGTCCTTGGATGCTTTTTGGGGTGGTAGATATCCTATGCCAATATAAGTTAATGAGTTGATTTAGCCGATACTGACAAAACCTTAGAAAAGGACTGGCTGATACGGCTAAATCAGCCATCGACTTAGATTGGCTAAGTTATATGGTAACTTAACAAGCCATACCTTCAGCTGATAAACCCGAAGCACGAACTCGTCGAAAAGTAAAAGGAAAATTGTGGCGATGCACCGAAAGTGTTGTATTGATCTCTCCTCTTTTTACATAGACCTTGGGCATATATTTATACTCATACATACAAACCTTGTCCTTGCTGGACACTATTTACAACTTGCCTAAATAACAAGTCCTAAGTGGACTCTTACCACAATATTATAAAAAGGAAACTAACTCTTATTTCTAATTAATAGATATAATTGCCTTATCCGGACTTAAATCCTAGTTGGCAATACTTTAAACCTTCTCCGAAGCTAACAGGAACCCAGGCTACCCGTATCGGCTCAGCCGAATCCGATCCAGATCACCCATATCGGCTGCCCGAGTCCGATTCCATATCGGCCAATACGACTTCAGCCGATGCACTGTCTGCTTTGGAAAACTCCTTTATCCCTACAATCCATCTCAGATCCAACCTTGATTGCTAGCATATCTTTACCAAATTTTGCCGTTAACAACGCCCTAGGACCAACCCACCTCCTCAGTACGGCCAGCAGGCCCCACAACAGAATCGAGGGTTCCCTACTTGCTCAGTTCCTTCTCGCTCATCTGCACCAGCACAGCCGAGAGCCTTTAGTGGCAACACAGGAGGAAGTAACCCGACATCTTTCAACACTCAGCCAAGGAATCCCTAGAATGTAGCCGGAGTAACTTGTTACCGCTGTGAAGAAGTTGGACATTTTGCTAGGGAATGTCCCCAGAAGAAAGGTCCCGCTGCTTCAGGAGCCTCCAACATTAGTACCGCCAGAGCACCTGCATCAGGGCAAGTGAGAGCCACTACCCACGCTAGTGGTTAGGCCTCTCATACTACTCCAACCTTCGGACGAGGCCGCGTCAACCATGTTGAGGCAGAATCAGCCTAGGAAGCTTCAGATGTTGTGATAGGTACGTTCCTCATTAATAATGTACCTGTTGTTGTCTTGTTTGATTCGGGAGCTTCGCATACTTTCATTTCTCGAGATTTTTTGGAAAAACATGGTTTGGATACTAAGGTCCTAAGGGTACCAATGATCATTCACTCCCCTGGAAAGGAGACTAGATCTGATCTATCGTGCACAAAGGTTAACCTGATTATAGAAGGGGTTAATTTTATGGCTAGTTGTAACACCCTGAAAATTCGACCAACAAAAACGAAACCCTAAAACACGTACTTTCAAAAACTTTAAATCAAAATTTGCATCATGCCGAATTTAATTGCCCTTTTATTTGGATCTTTAGTTGCAGAGTTTAATTAGTCATTGTATAAAGAGGAATTAATTAGGTATAAACCCTAAATAGAAATTGGCAAAATGAATAATTAAAATATAGTTAAAACAAAATTTAGGCAAGGTTGGAATTCAGTAAAATTTCCATATGGATGGCTTAGCGATTTATAACTTTTGGATAGGATAAATTCATACCATTAAATAGGAAATTAAAAATAAATATATATATATGTACGACCCCTAAGTATAGGAATTATTAAGGACTTAAATAAATATTGAATATTTAAACATTATTAAAGTTGGGTAAATTCACATTTGAATGCGAAATATTGTCATTCAAATACTTACATGGAGATATAAATTTAAATCGCAATTTTATCTATTTTTTTGTCAGGAAAACACTAAAAAAATCAAAAAAAAAAACATGGCGGCACTATTCATTACACGCCAGGCGTTCGAGTGGGTCTAGCCCGGCCGAGCGCCCGGCCGCCGCTGCCGCCGTGCTATCTCGTCACCGCCCGTCGCGTCATCGCGCTGCCTCGCACCCCGCGCGCTGTTGCGCTGCACGCCGTCGCCATCGTGAGCCACCTCGCGCCCAGCGCGTTGCCGCGCTGTCGCCTTGAGCCCCGAGCCACGCGCCATCGCCGTCGCCGCCCGTCGTGTCGCCGCGCCGCCTTAAGCCCCGCGCGCTGTCGCGCCGTCGCCGTCGAGTCGCCGCGCGTCGCCATCGCCGCCTTGCGCCCAGTGCATCGCGCGCTGTCGCTGCGCCATCACCGTCGCCATCGCGACGCCACTCGCCTCAAGCCCCGCGCGCCGCGCCATCCCATCCGCCACCGTCGACCATCCCACTCCTTCCCGCCTATAAATACCCCTTTCTTCCTCCCTTCCTCCCCACCCCACTTTTCCCCTTCTTCCCTGCTTTTCCCCTTCTCCTCCCCCTACCGAGCTCGGCGCCGGTTGCCGCCGCCACGCCGCTGCCGCCTTGCTCATCGCCGCCTCACCACCGGTTGGGTGAGCCCCCTCCGTCCTCCTTCCGTCGCGCCACCGCTGCATGCAGAGAGAGAGGGGCAGAGAAAAGAGAGAGAGAGAATCAAAAGAAAAAAAGAAAGAAAAAAAAGAGAAAAAGAAAGGAAAATAGATAGAGGTTAGGGGATTAATTATAGATTGTGAGAGATTATTTATTTATTTATTGATTTATTTTGAGAATGATAGTAATGTGGTAGAAATTGTGGGCTAATTATTATAGGAATATAATTATAGGGTGGATTTATTAGGAATCGCGTTATTCCAAATAGGTAAAATACTTTAATCGACAAGTCGCCAATACTTTAGGGAGAAATGGATTAAAATCGGAATAGTGTTATTTCACAACTAATAGAATCGATATAGAAATTCGACGCTCGCGCTCGCTTTTTAATTGGATTTTATTGAATTTTATTTGAATTCTAATTGAATTCAAATCAATTCTTTCACACGTAATTCTAGACCCCGAGGGAGTTACGGTTCCGAGCGAGGATCAAGATCCGCAAGACTATGAGCAAGGCAAGTCATCACTAAACCTTGAGCATGTTGAACCGGTTGCGAACTTATTTTGGATTTAAAATAAAGTTGCATGCTATATGAATATATGTGAATGCCCTACCTTTCTATATGCCATGGCCTCGATATTGATTACCCATGCAAATCTTTGTAATCCACAATATCGTGTGTTTTTAGTCAATATTTGACAATGCTTAGCCATGCTACTTTAGAATCATGCATATTCATATTTATCAAAATGCTTTATGCTCGGGCAACTATCTTTGGGGAGGTAGTTGAGATGCGGCATGTAGAGACATGAGCGCCACATTGCCATGACATTGATGACATGATTTGTGAAAGGAAAAATAAAATTATACAACTGTTTTCGACTGGGACGGCTGGAGAACTTGGGTGGTGTCCGGTAAAGGCAAGTGCCGACCCTGGTCAGTTAAGGACCGAGCCATGAAGCTAAGCATGAAACGACTCTCATACAACCGTACTTCTCGAATGAGTATAGACCTAGCGGAGTAAATAGCCGAGCGAAGGCAATATCCATGCATAGTGATCTTCCTGATGTGTATGAGAGGCGGGGGCCTACGGTGGGGTCGCCACCGGTAGGACCGCCATGTGTAAACCTAAACTTAATTATAACTTAATGCATGCATAAGTCTTCCCTCCCCGGGAGCGCCAGAACTCCTCTCACTGCTAGAAACTTATGACGCCTAGAGTGCATGAGGATGCAAGTTCATGGAGTGGGTACTGCCAATGTGAGGTTATTGAAATGCTTTGTCGTGACGTGTCTCATGTGTTGGGACGTGGCTCATGCGTTGGGCAGTCACGGAGTACGGGTAAAGTGTACATCCACTGCAGTGTGAGTAAATCAAATCTATTCGAATAGCCGTGCTCGCGGTTATTAAGCACCGGGACGTGTATTACACTTGGCTAGACTCTAGATTCTTAAACTAATTGGGATGAGATATTGCATGATGATTTTTTTTTATGCTGGTGGATCCACTTCTCGGGAGGCGAGAAGGGGTAGACCCCAGAAAACCCCACGGGTGTTTATGGGATGTCTCTGGCTAAGTAAATATTTATCACATCGGAGTTTGGTGTGCCAATGGTTGTGGAATGCCGGGGATGAGGAGACAATGTTTTGAATTCATACAGACCCTTATGGGCAGCTTTGTTGTCTCTATTGTGGCACACGGTACCAGTAGGAGTAGGAGACATCCTTGGTATTCCTGGGTGGATGAAGGCTGATCTTGCCTGATACTCGGCTAAGAGAATTAGCCCAACTAGGTGGCATGTGATTTTCATGGGTTAGCTTTGGAAAGGTCTTATCACGAACTTCCGTTGCCGACAAGTAAACAGTGTCAGCTTCGCGTCGTGTGGGTAAAGCGTACAACTCTACAGAGCTTATTGAACTATTCGAACAGCCATGCCCACGGTCATAGGCGAGTGTAAGGTGTTTCTCATAGCGTAGTTTTGTTTGGCAAGTATTTGTGGAAAAATGATTGGTGAAAAGGGTAACGTTTCCAGAGTCCGTCTATGTGGCAGACGGCTAACCTTTGTGGTTAGGAACAGGTCTATGTGACCTAGGGTGTCGTCAGGCACCAGGGTGTTATTGTGCTGAGAAAGCTAGGTTAACTATGAGAAATAGTGTTGTTGTGATAATATTGCTTTAATTTGGTTGTTGTGAAAGTGAAAAAAACTAATAGAGAAAACAAGTTAAATGTTGTTTAATAATCATTGTGACAAGTTGTTGCAAAGCAACTTGTGGAATGGGACGAAGCATCAACCTCCTCCCGATAAATAAAACTTTGACTCACTAGAAGTTTTGTGAAATAAATCTCTTTGCCAAAAAGGCTGCTTTCACAATTAAAACCTTAGCCTCCATGTTTGAACCAAGGATATCATTCTTTTCCTGGCTTGCTGAGTACGTAAAAGTACTCATCCTTGCCCTATATAATCTATAGAGTATGAAGACGAAGATGTCGACCCGACCGCTGAGGAGTGCCTCCAGGAGCAAGTCGGGTATGAAGACTTCTAGATGTTTCGTGCCTAGCCCCAAGCCTCGCCTATGGAATAAGTTAGATGCCTAGGTGCTTAGCCTAGTGCTTAGTTGCTCAGTCGCTTAGTTTCTTCGCGCTGTTAGCTTCTGCGATGCCGCTTTTATGTTTGTCTGTGCTGTTGCATTGCTCATTTATGGGCGTGTCCATGATAGAAACTTTTGTAAGGACTATTACCCAATGTTGTAATAAAGCAATTTACTTTGATTCCACATTTATTCTGTGTGTACCAGCAATAACACCCCGGTATGAATTGGCTGTGTTTACGGCTTACGAATGTCGAGGTGTTACAATGTCAGTGAGGGTTTCTTTCACCCCCTTTCTCTCTAGAGCTCCTCGATGGTAGGCATTGGACAAAAACGGTGGTGGCCTCCTCAATGTCTCCGGTAGTGTGCGTTCGTCGGCGCCAACGCTGGACCCTTAGCTCACCTCTGCCATGTCCCTCCTCCCCACACACACACATGCCCCAGCGTTGGACTCACTTTCCGTCATCCTGTCATCGAGCGCTCATGGTGCATGAAGTTGATCTATGACGCTGCTACCAGCCGCGTCGCCTGGTTTGGGAGCAGCTCTGTAGGGGGCGAAGGCGAGGGGAGCGAGGCCGTCGCCAGGAGCAGCTACGCGTGGTGCCGGTGCTGGTGCTGCTGCCCGAGGCCGTGCGGGAGGGGCAGGAGGCCTAAGAGATGGGGCAATGCTGGTGCTGCGATCCCCCCTCCTCCCTATCAGCCACCGCCCTGGAGGCCTGAAAAGAGATGGGGAAAAGAGGAGATAGAAGGAAGAAGTTAGTGCCATGACATGTCCCATGTGGTCCCCACATGGGTCCCACCATTTTTTTATTTTTGTTTGCTGATTATAAGCGCCACGCAAGTGTCACATCAAATGAAGATCAAGTCAAACACGTCAACTGAAATCGCCATCCAAACCGCTTGGGACTATGTTTGCATTGATCGGCAGAGGGACATGATGAACACTCTACCTTTAATTAGAGGATCTGAAGTGAACTTTTTTCCTATATGTAGTATAAATCAAGGCCCAAGCAAACTCCACAGGCCCAACCACAGACCAACTCTACTCGCCTCGCATATAGGAAAAATAAAAATAAAATTAAGGTCCTCTTAAAAAAGTAAATAAAAAAAATAGAACCGAAGATAAATACTACAATAGGAGGGAAGCCTCTATCCCTCGTTCCTCTCCGCGTGTGCCCTAGCCGCCGCTGGCCGTCGCCGACTCCCCGCCGATAACCAGACATCGTCTACCTCCCAGCAGGCTGCAGCGGCAGACAGGTATCTCAACATCCTCCTTTGAAGAAACAAACTCGGATTGGATTCCCTTTCCCTTTCCCTTTTCCTTTCCTATGAAGTGATGAATTGATGTTTGAATCTCGGAATTCCTCGCCTTTTCTTGTTTGGTCGATTCATCTAGGCGAGCAGGGGCGGATTTGCCATGGGGGCGGAGGGGTCTTGAGACCCCACTACCATCCCCAAGACAATGGAGACCCCCCTAAGCCTCCACTAAAAATTTCGGCCATAGATTCATGGAATTGTGGAGGCTAGGGTTCATCAGATCGGTTGGGAGGAGGGAAAGCTGGAGGTTGAAGATGAACTATTCGCGATTTGGGCCGACTACGAAGAGAAGCTCAATCTTGAAATTTTGGCCCAGCCCACTCCGAGCAAATGTCCCACAGTGGCAGCCCAACCCGCTGAGCCGGCCCACTCGGCCACTCCCCCAACTGGCCACGCTACCACGGGCCACCAACCCCAATTCCCCTCCCCATTCCCCAACTCCTCCCTCGGTCTCTCCCAAATCCCTAACCCTAGGCGCGGGTTGGGCGGCGGACGGCGGTCGACGGGCCACGGTGCGACGGCCGACGGGAGGGCCGGCGGGAGGGCCGACGCCGGTCGACGGCAGGGCAAGGCGGCCAGCGTGCGGCGTGCGGCGTGCAGCGTGCGCCGTGCAGGCGTGCAGCAAGCAGGCGGCGGCGTCCGGATCCGCCCCTGTAGGCGAGGGCATTGTTCGCCATGAGGAGCCTGCGGAGAGGAGCAGCAAGTCTTCTTCATGTATATATGCCTTCTTTTCTCTCTCTCTCTCTCTCTCACCCACATGCATACATTGTAAAGCGACTGATTTTTCCTGGGGACATAATTTTCAGGGCTTTGCTCACCATGTCGGAAGATCCAATACCACGAGGCTACAGGGCTCTTCTCTCAGGTGAATCTGTCAACACTACAAATTTCTAAACTATAATTTACAAATGTTTGCTTTCAACAGAAATTATTGATGTGAAACCTATGGTTTTGCCGAATCCTATCCTAGTGACCATTGATCTGATTGAAACAACAAACAAGACTAGTGATTCTTCTCCGGGGTTCTAGGATGACTGTTGTTCTGATGTGTTAGTAACTATGCTGATGTGACATCACCAATCGCCAAGACCTTCAAAAGATCGTGCCAACCCCAAGACAATACAAGTTCAGATTCAAACTGCAGCAGCAGCTCATAAACGACACAATACAAGGCAGCAGCCCTTCAATTCAAGTCTTTAAAAAGATTAAAAAAAAAGTTTCAGCTGGTAGCACCGTAGCACACCAACACTGACAGTTCACATCAAGGGAAATTATAGGCTCCATGTTCTCCATTGCCCTCCAAATGCTCCCAAGATTGCTCATTTAACTTGCAAGGTGCAGGTGCCTATAATTCAACTCACCTGTTTAGCAATCTCACCCTTGATCCACAACAGGCGAACTCTTGGGCTCGTGAAGTTGAGGAAAATTTCTCTATTAACCTCAGACTTCATTAGTCTTGCTCCATCTGCCTTCTCTTGGTCTGAGAGGTCTTCAATAGATTCCACAAGGTCTATACACTTCTTGATGGAAGAGGCACCTATAATCCCGTAGTTCACATAGCTTTTACCACTCATTGGACCAACTGGCGTCGAAACAGCTGCACCTGAATCAGCTGCACCTGAATTTGTGCTTTCACTAGCAGTAACAGTCTCAGTGAATAAAATAGTGAGCACGGTTGCACTGCAAGTGATAAGTGTGCCTTCGCATGTTGCCTGGGATGCAAGAAAAAACTTCTCATCAGCAATCTAAATTCAGGAGTGGGGCAAAGAAAGAATGAGGAGCGGGGCAAATACCAGCTTACGACCTCCTGACCACCTTTGTTTAAATGTACTAAGCTTGTTCTTAACAGTACCAGGAGTGAACTTAACAGCCGCCTCTGGAAAACGTGTATTCAACCTGGCCGCAAGCTCTGCATTTCGCTTTGTTTGCCTAGAATACATTTGAGTCTGAAGAAGTGTTTCAGCTTCCTCAAACAGAGCCAATTCTTCTTTATCGGTCCAATGATGTATGTTGGCCTATATATATCAAAAACAGTAGAGGCAGTCCATACAGTTTGTTTTCTTTTAGCAGAAAAACAGTAAAGTTGAAAAAAAGGAACAAACCATACTCAGCCCACTGGGGCGGGCAACTGTAGAAGAGGCTGAGCTGCCGCTCAGGATGGGCCGAAGCTCGCTATGAATCTAAAAAGGAACAGATGGCTCTTGTTATTCGTTTGTCACATTTAATTGTGTTTAGTCTGCATATATGATGGAAAAGATAATGAAGATCATAGATTTGAAATATAGCAGCTAAAATTCTTGGTTTTGTTTTTTAGCATTAGAAAACTCTTAAAATCAAAAGCTTGCTGAAAGAAAAGTAACATGGCGTTCTGTAACTAGCATTCAAACAGGGGAGATTGTGGGCTGGATTTTGAAAATCTGAGGTCCGGATCCTAAGAATCCAAGAATCCATCCGAACCCAGATAATAGCGTGCCGTGCTTGGGCCGTCGGCCGAGCCCGCGGGCCGGCACGGCACGGCACGGCACCACAATTAAATTATTTACTAAAGTGCTAACAATTTTGTTCAACCACACAAGCAATGTCACCATCAAGCTCTAACAACATTAAAATCACATGATTTAACAAATTCACATCCAACATGCTCATGCTCATGGTGCTGATCTTATAAGATGAGACATCTCCAAATTCCGCGTAGGCATGCGAACTATGAAACCATGTTCAGCCCATAGGCATACCACACTCCCTGACATCCCACGGAATTTGGAGATGTCTCATCTTATAAGATCAGCACCATGAGCATGAGCATGTTGGATGTGAATTTGTTAAATCATGTGATTTTAATGTTGTTAGAGCTTGATGGTGACATTGCTTGTGTGGTTGAACAAAATTGTTAGCACTTTAGTAAATAATTTAATTGTGGTGCCGTGCCGTGCCGTGCCGGCCCGCGGGCTCGGCCGGCGGCCCAAGCACGGCACGCTATTATCTGGGTTCGGATGGATTCTTGGATTCTTAGGATCCGGACCTCAGATTTTCAAAATCCAGCCCACAATCTCCCCTGTTTGAATGCTAGTTACAGAACGCCATGTTACTTTTCTTTCAGCAAGCTTTTGATTTTAAGAGTTTTCTAATGCTAAAAAACAAAACCAAGAATTTTAGCTGCTATATTTCAAATCTATGATCTTCATTATCTTTTCCATCATATATGCAGACTAAACACAATTAAATGTGACAAACGAATAACAAGAGCCATCTGTTCCTTTTTAGATTCATAGCGAGCTTCGGCCCATCCTGAGCGGCAGCTCAGCCTCTTCTACAGTTGCCCGCCCCAGTGGGCTGAGTATGGTTTGTTCCTTTTTTTCAACTTTACTGTTTTTCTGCTAAAAGAAAACAAACTGTATGGACTGCCTCTACTGTTTTTGATATATATAGGCCAACATACATCATTGGACCGATAAAGAAGAATTGGCTCTGTTTGAGGAAGCTGAAACACTTCTTCAGACTCAAATGTATTCTAGGCAAACAAAGCGAAATGCAGAGCTTGCGGCCAGGTTGAATACACGTTTTCCAGAGGCGGCTGTTAAGTTCACTCCTGGTACTGTTAAGAACAAGCTTAGTACATTTAAACAAAGGTGGTCAGGAGGTCGTAAGCTGGTATTTGCCCCGCTCCTCATTCTTTCTTTGCCCCACTCCTGAATTTAGATTGCTGATGAGAAGTTTTTTCTTGCATCCCAGGCAACATGCGAAGGCACACTTATCACTTGCAGTGCAACCGTGCTCACTATTTTATTCACTGAGACTGTTACTGCTAGTGAAAGCACAAATTCAGGTGCAGCTGATTCAGGTGCAGCTGTTTCGACGCCAGTTGGTCCAATGAGTGGTAAAAGCTATGTGAACTACGGGATTATAGGTGCCTCTTCCATCAAGAAGTGTATAGACCTTGTGGAATCTATTGAAGACCTCTCAGACCAAGAGAAGGCAGATGGAGCAAGACTAATGAAGTCTGAGGTTAATAGAGAAATTTGCCTCAACTTCACGAGCCCAAGAGTTCGCCTGTTGTGGATCAAGGGTGAGATTGCTAAACAGGTGAGTTGAATTATAGGCACCTGCACCTTGCAAGTTAAATGAGCAATCTTGGGAGCATTTGGAGGGCAATGGAGAACATGGAGCCTATAATTTCCCTTGATGTGAACTGTCAGTGTTGGTGTGCTACGGTGCTACCAGCTGAAACTTTTTTTTTAATCTTTTTAAAGACTTGAATTGAAGGGCTGCTGCCTTGTATTGTGTCGTTTATGAGCTGCTGCTGCAGTTTGAATCTGAACTTGTATTGTCTTGGGGTTGGCACGATCTTTTGAAGGTCTTGGCGATTGGTGATTTTGACGTCGCAATCCGTAT
This sequence comes from Oryza officinalis, assembly GCA_008326285.1. Lineage (NCBI taxonomy): Eukaryota > Viridiplantae > Streptophyta > Magnoliopsida > Poales > Poaceae > Oryza > Oryza officinalis. Next base: position 42,116,883 of record BDMV01000001.1, on the reverse strand, counting down.
TCAGTCATTTGAAGTCGTTGTCAATTGCTGCGCCGGTGAAGATGTGTCCCTCGTTCGTGAGGAAATGCTTCAAGACATCAGGCAGTTTGCCGCCGGCACGATAGACCTGGAATATGAGACATCGACACTCGACGCACAACTGCATCTTTAAAGTTCACTTGACACTAAGTGGTTGAGTGGGCTTAGTGGGCTGGCCTGGGGAGAAAGACCTAGTGGGCCTAGTGGGCTTAAAGCGTGGACTCAATTCTTTAAAGTTTGCATTTGAGCCAAAGATTGGAAATTTTTATCAATAAAGTTTCATTGAATTAAGTCACCAATTTTGAACCCAATACTGCTATTCAAAGACATTAGTCATCAAGGCTTAAGCACATCGAGTTCAGATTACAAAAGTCTATCGTCCTGGCTACTGAGCCAGGTTAACAACAGTTCACATTCCAAAATCCAGCACGTGCACATCGAGTTCAGATTACAAAAGTCCATCGTCCTGCTACTGAGCCAGGTTAACAGCAGTTCACATTCCAACCAGCTTCTTCTTTCTCGCGGGGGCGTTTGCACGCTGACTGAAGAGCCGCTCGAGAACAGATTTCCTGTAGCTTTCTGACCAGGTCTGTAAATAAAATAACAAAGAGATTATGAAAAATAATCCATTGATCAGCAGGTTAAAAAAAAGGTGATACACTAACCTTTGTGTCCTCAACTTCCAGACTGAACTGTTTTCCATTGTACATCTCCATAAAATACATGGCTAATAAGCCAGTATCACTTGAAGAGATTTTCTTCTCGAAAGGAACCGGTGCAGGTGACCAGTCCATAAAGTCAAAGATTTTTCTAGTACTGAAGTCTACTTCCTTCAAGAGTGGTTTACACAATTCGGCAGCATCCATTGGTTCCTCATTTGAGCTGCAGATCAGGTAGTCTATCCTTTGACAGACTTTATTAATGCAATAGACGGACCAGTCGCTACCTTTTTTGACAGGGAGGAATACCTGCAAATGCACATTTTTGCAGCAAGATAAAATACCACATGGGAATTTGAATTAATCTGCAAATGTCACAAAAAGTGATACAAAAGCACATGGGGATTCAAACTCTAAGGTTATGAGTCAGTAATTTTACCATCATACAAGTCTGTGGAATGCTGGGCACCACCATTTGGGTCTTCACTGCATCCTTGAAGGCCTCGCTGCCAGTGTCGTTGTCCAAGGTGGACTGCACTCATGGTAAAATAACTATATGAGTGCAAAGCAGAGCAAAATCATTATGCTACACAGTAGAAAACTTACCATGTCCATAGGACCAACAATCACCCTGTATCTATTATTTTCTTTGATATCTAAACCAACCGTGAGGGTAAGTGTTTCTTTGAGCATCTCGAGGGTGGCCGAGCCACCACTCAAGAAGGTAGCACATTCCTTTATTGTCATCACCAGTGAGTTCAATGTGATCAGATTGCTGCTGTCATTTTTTCCAATTTAGAAATGATATTAGTTACTATAGAAAGTACAGATTGACATGCTTACATAAAGAAACAAAATAAGTCTTCAAAGCATACCTTTCATTGTTAGGGTCAGCTTTTAAGACAAGATCGCATAACGAGTGTGCAGTTTCAGTGTGTAGGCGTTGTGGCACAACTGGTGTTTTAACCTTAGTCTTATCAGTCTTTGTTCTTTTTCTTTTTGGCTTATTGTGCACCTCAGCGTCCTCTTGCTCAGCATTAAGCCCCAGGCTACTGCTCAAAGTGTCCTCTTTCCCAGCATTCGGCTTGCTACCGCCCAAAGAGTCAGAGCTTGTTGAACTGGAGCTTCCTGACACAGATGGGGTTTTTGTTGAAGACAAGTCATGTAAGGGTGATCTGGAGCTTCCTGATGGGGGTCTTGCTGAATACACATGTAAGGGTGATTCATCAATGTACTGGGTTGATGTGGAAGGATGATCATTGGATTCGTGCTTGAGCTCATAAGCAAGCTGCTTACGGTAACATAAAATTTGTTCCTGCATTTAAAGGCACAAGTATATTTTGTAAAATAAAAACAAATCACACTGTTACTTAACAAGCATGTTACTAACCGTATCAATTCCATACATGTCACTGCGCCCATAGCGCTGAATGTATAAGAGGACATGAAACCCACAGTCATATCTACAACAACAATGCAAAGCATGAGTAAACATGCAGCAAAGAACTCAATGTCTAAGTTATCTTTAAGGAAGGAAAAATTACGCGTTTGTCTGTTTTGCCAACTTTAAGTTCCTGTCCTTAGAAAAGCCAGTAGTCATGCCGAATTTGGTCATTAAATACATCTCCAGATTTGTTGCCTGCATAAATGCATTGATACCATTACACGGCAGTAACAAGTAAATAAATAGTTAAAACTGTAATATATATAACTAGCAAGCTTTCATCTTTGCTATTTATTCTCATAATGGATGTGCTGAATAGCTTATTTGTGAAGGCTGAGCTCATCACTCATGTATGGCAGCACCACAATTAAATTATTTACTAAAGTGCTAACAATTTTGTTCAACCACACAAGCAATGTCACCATCAAGCTCTAACAACATTAAAATCACATGATTTAACAAATTCACATCTAACATGCTCATGCTCATGGTGCTGATCTTATAAGATGAGACATCTCCAAATTCCGCGTAGGCATGCGAACTATGAAACCATGTTCAGCCCATAGGCATACCACACTCCCTGACATCCCACATAGTGACAGGAATGAGGGATCAGAGGAAGTTCTAGACACGCAGAAGACTGAGAGTGCAAGGACGACGATGATGACGATGCCATCTCAAATAACCTGACAACAAACAGGACTGCTAACTTATGATGACGATGCCATCTCAAATAACCTGACAACAAACACCGAGGTCAGATCAACAATCATCTTGAGTAGTATATGCAGTATGTATAGGCAGAAATGCTAATTTTCAAAACTAACTTATGGGGCGGCGGCATAGTTACCTTCCTCCAGGCGCCCTTGTCCTGCCGCCGTGCCCCGGTGGTCTGAAACCAGTGAAACACAACACAAGACTTATAAACATTTAAGCAGGTTTGCAATAATCAAAATTTTCCTTGTTTAACGTGACAAACTTGAGAAAAATATAGCTACATCAGGATCTGCCAATGCTTGAGAAAAAAGAAGACCCCTGAAACAGCAATGCACAGTGTCAATAATCCTAATCCAAGGGACCAAAAGGCTAGAACTGAAATATGATCTTACCTGATTGAACAATAAGTCCTCACCTCCTGGGAGCGTGAATCCTAGACATCTGTAATACTAATGCCGGTGCGCCGCCGCCGGCACGGCTGCGAACATACTAATGCCCTAGATACGACAGAACCGCACGGGGGGGGGGGGGGGGGGGGGGGGAAGGGGGGGGGGAAGGGGGTGGCCGGCGCCGGAGGGGAGTGCCGCCTCAATCTGGTCGTTCGAGTTGTTCTAGCGAGAGGAGGGGGGAAGGAAGGAAGGAGGCGCACCTCAGGTGGAGCTTGTCGCCCGTCCGTCGTCCTCCAGGCCACCCTGCTGACTCCCGTTGACCAGGATGACTTCGGCTTTTATTATCTCTCCCTGGGACTATAGGTGTCCAAATGGGCCGGGCCGAAACGTCTGTGTCCTACACAAGGATAAATCTAGTAACTTAGAAGGATAAATCTCCCAACCTACGGAAGGATAAGTCTGTGTCCTACACAAGGATAAATCTAGTAACTTAGAAGGATAAGTGGAGGTCCTGGTGAAGGATAACTCTTGTAAACTTAGAAGGATAATCTGGGTAACTAGACAAGGATAAATCTCCCAACCTACGGAAGGATAAGTAAGATTGGACATATGCTGATGTGACATGTAAGGGCATGAGAAGCCATTCCGCAGTCGTATCGCACGCGAATAAAGAAAGCTGCATCGGCTCGACCGAAAGTACCCTGCCACTCTATATATGGGCGGAGTAAGGCCTTCCGCCCTTATAGAGGACTGTTGGGTTTAACCCAAATCAGAGGCTATGTGGAAAAGGAGTTGTCTAACCTAGCCAAAAAGAAGCAGGTTTGTGCTTTTCTGCCATCCTGTTTCGTTTCTTGCATTAAGCCATGAATTAAACAAAGTTTATTTTTTTCCAGATATTTGTCCCTATCCTCGTTCGAGCTTTGGATGGTTCTGGTTTACATTGGTACTTGCTCGTGGTGGACATTGAGAATGGAATAAGGTATATACTGGATTCCCTTCCATCACGGGGCACTAGAAGTGTGACGGAAACTGTGGTAAGATTAAGAAGATGACTTTTCAACTTATAAAATGTTCTACAAAGGGTGCATATGGAAGCTCACCTTATTGCATTCTTTCAGCTATCGGCGTTGGAAAAATATTTTGCGAAGGGGGGACATATTGATTTTTCTTCATTCAGCACTAAAACACCAAACCTTAAGAGCCAAACGAATGGGTAATTCTTCATCTTCACTTAGAGCTTATCTTTCCTCACTTAATAATTTTCATATGAAATTACCTTAGAAATTATCATATGATTCTGTTGTCAAGTTTTCCTATGCTGGGTTATCCTTCACTTATAACCGATGCTGTCAGTTCCCTTGCATTAAATGGTCAATGATCGAAATTCTTAACTATGCAAATGATTATTGCAGATCCGATTGTGGATTCTATATGCTGCTGTATATGGAACGATTTGGTAGAATGAAAATAGATGACATCAATGAGGTTAGTGTAACGCCTTTTATTCAACTATTCAACTAACAGTTTTGGCTACTTTTAAAAGTCCTAGACAATTCATAACTCATGTTTGTTCCTTTTTTATGCCCAAAAAAATGCAGAATGATGTATTAATGTATCGCAAAAAACTTGTGAAGGACATATATGAGAATCCTAACAACAATCCTAAGGATGTAAGTGACGAGGTCATAGCTCAAGATGAATATCACATTTTGGACGACACCATATGTTTGTCACCACCCCCTTCAGATTTGCGAAATTCCCCTCCACGCCCAAATCTGACAGTATCCCCCATGAGTCATGAAGATGGGCGTAATGATGGCCCTCTGCCACCATCCTCACCAGGGACAAGCGATGGTAACAAGAATCTGGAAGATGCCCAACCCCAAGAGGAGGCTGACAGATCCAGTGTGGGAATAGCAGAAAATGCCGAGGCAGGCAACCAGGCGAATCATGCGAGGACAAGCGATGGTAACCAGAAGCTGGACGATGCCCAAGCTCAAGGGAAGGCCAACAGATCCAGTGAGGGAAGTTCCCTGGATACAAGAACAGACAATGAACGCTCAAGGACAAGCGATGATGAGGCTGGAGGCAACGAGGTGGATGAAGGTGAAAAAGGGGTGCCATCATCCCCACCACGCAGAGAACAAAATCCATCCCATGCCCTCGATAAAGACATAGTTTATTATTCTAGAAAGAAGAAAGAGAAGAAAAGGAAAGAGAAGAGCAGGTCAAGCTTGGATAATGACTTAATTCAACTGGGCAAGAGGTGCCGAATTGCAACTACCAGGACTGCTATAAAGACTACTAGACGCGAGTGGCCTGATGATGCGATAGTTAAAGAGGTTTATGAGCTTGCCACTGATTGGTATGTATCTCGAAACTTTATGATTATATAACTGTAAAACTTGCTATACTGATGTGTCATGTTTCCAATTGGAAAAGTAAGCAACAAGTAATATTGAATTTCGGAGCTATCGCAATGACTGGTTCTGAAATAGAACAGTCGTTCCAGAAAGTTGAGTGTGCCGGGGATATTATCTCATTATTTATTAAATACCTGGAGAACAATACGTATCCTGATGACAGCAGGATCTTTGTCCCACCACTATACAAGGTAAAAAAACATTGCTTTCCCAGCAAATTTAAGAACTATAACAGAATATCTTGTACTTAATTTTCCCCTAAGTGCAGGGCAAAGGAGGTATGAAGAAAAAGATTAAAGATGCACTCGGTGGATCCAACGAAAAGAAATCAGCAGTGGAGTTTCCTCATCGATTTGTAAGTTTGTGCATCAATACATGTTTTTTTTTTGGAACTGTTAATTTCCAAAAACCAAGATGTGTTACATACACATTGTTTTTGCAGATATACTGCCCTGTCTTATTCTCTGGTGAATGGATTGTGGTCTGTTTCCAACTGAAGAATATGAAACAGATCGGTATTCTTTGCAACAACGGTGGCGACGAAATTAAAAATTTCGCTTTGGATTTGGGAAAGAAATTAAACAAAGTCTTAGGAGACTGCAACTACAAAACAGTGTCATTTGATGAAAAATCTCTGTCATTTTTTCCGTCTTGTGTACATCCCAATGACAGTGTGTTCGCAGCCATGTATTTTCTTGAACATTTCATAGGTGTGGCAGGAGTGCTCAACAAGCTGACTTGGGATGAAAAGGTCTGGTGACGGAACTTCCCTTTTAACCTGTTATGGAGTTCTGAAAATACTGTCTATAACTTCATTTGTCTCTGTTTTTTTTGACCGGACCAACGAGTCGTGCGCCGGTCAGTGTATCCACCCATGGATACACTGATATAAAAGTTAAGGAGTTACGGGACATCATCAGACTGGGCCAAGGTCAGTGCCAATAAACACCAGCTCAAAAAGTTTTCTGATTTTTTTTTGCAAGCATCATGTTGCTTTTGAAAACCTAATTTCCCTCTCTGCAGATTCAAGTTGACGTGCACCTGGGAGAGGTTGAGGTCGAAGATGTTGAAGCGGAGGTAGTTGGCCATGGCGACGACGAGGTTGGACTTGCGTTGACCCGAGTGGTGTGAATTGACCCAATGATCCCCTTGTATTGACCCGAGTCATTTCCATTGACCCGTGTGGTGTGCATTGACCCGTGTGATGTGCATTGACCCAAAGATACCCTGACCCGAAGATCCGCTTTCATTGACCCGGACAAAAACTTGCATTGACCCGGATGGTGTGCATTGACCCAGTGATCCCCTTGTATTGGCCCGAGTGGAATCGATTGACCCGGGTGATGTTCATTGACCCCACTGGTTTACATTGACCCGGACATAAACTTTCAATCTGTACCTTGTATTGTGTCGTTTATGAGCTGCTGCTGCAGTTTGAATCTGAACTTGTATTGTCTTGCATATGAAGTCTACTGATTTATTCTTTCAAATCAGATCCATTTCCTTCATCTGTGATCATCTCAACATCTCTGTCAGATCTGACAGATTGCATCCCCCTGATTGTTATCCAGCCAGTTGTTATCGAACTTATTGAACTATGTTGTGCATCCAGACAGTTGCTAGCGAACTTATTGGCCACGGGTCAAGGTCTTGTTGGCCTGGGGCCTTAGCCCCTTCCCGGCTTCGCCGTTGGCCAGCGTCTTGGCCGGGTCCAGGTTTCATTGACCGGGCCAACGAGTCGTGCGCCAGTCCACGTGGCGGTGGACGGGGTCGTTGGCCGGGCCGAGGCTGTCTTGACCGGCGTCCACGGGTCGGCTGGGCCAACCAGTCCTGCTCCGGTCAACGAGGCCGCTGGCCCGGGAGTCTGTCTTGACCGGGCCAACGAGTCGTGCGCCGGTCAGTGTATCCACCCATGGATACACTGATATAAAAGTTAAGGAGTTACGGGACATCATCAGACTGGGCCAAGGTCAGTGCCAATAAACACCAGCTCAAAAAGTTATCTGATTTTTTTTTTGCAAGCATCATGTTGCTTTTGAAAACCTAATTTCCCTCTTTTTGTTTGAAAGGCGGGTGGCGGCGTCTTGTGGTGGTGTTCCCTTGGGTTGGCGTCGAAGCCGCAGTCGATGTCCTCGATGACGAGGATGGACCTATTGGACATGTCGATGAGAAGCCTCTGCAGATTCGAGTTGACGTGCACCTGGGAGAGGTTGAGGTCGAAGATGTTGAAGCGGAGGTAGTTGGCCATGGTGGCGACGAGGTTGGACTTGCGTTGACCCGAGTGGTGTGAATTGACCCAATGATACCAAGTCGAGAAAAGAGATAGCCAACTATCCACTATGGTTCTGGAAAGTAGTCATGCTACTCTTTTGGTATTTTTCCAGAACTGCATAAAAAATAAAACCAATCTTAATACAATATACCACTTCAAAGTTACTTATGTATCCCAGCCGGCGCCTAGTAGTAGTAGTTAGTTAGCATTGCATAGTTTAGATTGGTTTGGTTATAGATAGAGATAGAGTTCGGTTTAGATACAATAAGATTAGTTTGAGAGCTTGTAAGAGGGTTAGGATCCAGCCTTTGTATACAAATACCTTTGGAAGAGCGGACACACCTCCCGACGCTGAAGCCGCTGTGGATGCTGCTGCCGACAACCTTGAACGAGTGCGTGAGCCGCGCCGCATTCGCGACGGCGCACATCGACGCCGTCCTCATGCCTGGCCTCTTGGACCCCGCCGCAGGCATTGGTCATGGACAAGTGAGCTAGCAGCCGAGCAGCGCTCTGGATGGCGGGACGGGAGTGGAGGAGGCCACCGCCACCGTCGTCGCTGGGATTTGCGGAATACAGAGGGGAATTTGGTGAGGAGGGTTTGTTTGGTGGATAAGCAAATTTGGGTTGGATTCGGGGGAACTTGGGCCCTGTTTAGTGTGGCAGGTGCGTAAACCCACCCAACCCACCGACATCGAGTTACGATCCATTAAACATTTTCAACTGATTAAAAGAATATTGACAAACATTTTTTTCAGAAGTTTTTCTGGGCACCGGTTCTGTTTAGTTGCACCGATTATGTACCTATGGCACAGATTTTGCTGAGTCAGGCACCGTTTTTACCGTGGTAAGCGTTTTGTCCAACACCGATTTGTAAGGGGCTCTTCGTAGATAACCAAGATTTTGGCTAAGTAGTAGTAGTTTCTTTTGGTAAAATGTAGTAGCTAATTTACTGGGATATGCAGATGTGGATCCGCATATTTTGCTGTAGACAGTCTCCCCAACAATACATGGTTCAAAGCAGAAATGCGGGACGATGGACAGCGCACGCAAAATGATGACCCGATAGCTCCAAATCCAACGGCTGCAACCAACCCCGACGACGACGGCGGCGGCGCGACGCGGGGGTGCGGCGGCACCATTGCCGGCGACGGCAAGGTCGCGCGTTCCAGCGTTGCAGAGCACGGCGGAGCGAGCGGAGTCGACGGGGAGGCGGTGACGAGCGGCGGAGAGAAGCGGCGGCGCTAGGGTTTCGGCTTCTTCCGACGGCGGCGGCTCGGGCGACACGGGACCGAGCAGCTAGGGTTCTGGGGACGGGGCGTCATTTTATAGAGGCCGAAGCCAACCGCGCGGAAACCGGGGCGGCGGTTGCGGCGATGGAGTCCGGGACGGGGACGACGCTGCGGGAGGAAGCTGACAGGTGGGGCCCACTTGTCGGTGACAGCGAAGCGGCTGGAGTAACCCAGCTCGCGCGCGCGAGCTGGGCCGCGCGGGCTGCTGTGGGAGGAGGAGGAGGCAAAGCGGACCGGGCCGAATGTCCAAGGGGCAACAGTAGACTTTTCGATTTTAAACTAACACACATTCAAATCAAATTTGAATTCAAACAAACTTGAATTCAAACAATTTGACCCTTAAATAGAAGGCTACTATGCCTATTGGATGAATAGAGAAAGGGTGCTCTATTCAAGGAATCGGTGCCGCCAAGAAATGATGCCGCTGGTACAAAACGGTGCTGTAGTCAAGGAATCGGTGCTCGTCGAGATAACGGTGCCGCTGTGTAGAAATGGTGCTCGAGTCAAGGAATCGGTGCCTGATACAACGGTGCTCGTGTCCAGATAACGGTGCCGCTGCTAAAACCGGTGCGCGACTCAGGGAATCGGTGCCCTCCATAGGGAAATGGTGCCCCTACAAAACGGTGCTTGACTCAAGGAAACGGTGCCACAAAAACGGTGCCGTTGTTAGTAACAATGCTCTACTCAAGGAATCGGTGCTGGAGTCAAGGAATCGGTGCTCGAGTAACGGTGCTTTCGTCCAGGAAACGGTGTCGCTGCTAAAACCGGTGCGCTACTAAAGGAATCGGTGCCCTCGTTCAGAAATGGTGCCCGTGATAGATAGTCGGTGCCCGCACTCCTGAATCGGTGCCTGTAAAAATTGGTGCGCTTTATAAAGAATCGGTGCCCGTGGTGCCGGAACAAATAGTCGGTGCCCGTACTAGACAATCGGTGCCGCTGTGGAGAAAGGTGCTCGTCGAGATAACGGTGCCGCTGTGTAGAAATGGTGCTCGAGTCAAGGAATCGGTGCCTGATACAACGGTGCTCGTGTCCAGATAACGGTGCCGCTGCTAAAACCGGTGCGCGACTCAGGGAATCGGTGCCCTCCATAGGGAAATGATGCCGCTACAAAACGGTGCTCGACTCAAGGAAACGGTGCCACAAAAACGGTGTCGTTGTTAGTAACAATGCTCTACTCAAGGAATCGGTGCTGGAGTCAAGGAATCGGTGCTCGAGTAACGGTGCTTTCGTCCAGGAAACGGTGCCGCTGCTAAAACCGGTGCGCTACTAAAGGAATCCGTGCCCTCCATAGGAAAATGGTGCCCCTACAAAACGGTGCTCGACTCAAGGAAATGGTGCCGGGGTACATAGTCGGTGCCCGAGGCGAAAAAACGGTGCCGGTAGAACCGGTGCGCGACTCAAGGAACCGGTGCGGTGCTTCAGGAGTCGGTGCTTTGGTCCAGGACAAACGAAGACCAAGAAACAGTGGTCGAGTCCAGGAAACGGTGCCCTCCATAACATAGTGCCGGTGATACAGGATCGGTGCCTGATGCCGGAATGTGTCTGAAAAGCCATTCGTCTGAAAATGAAAGGCCAAAAGTAAGATTGGACATATGCTGATGTGACATGTAAGGGCATGAGAAGCCATTCCGCAGTCGTATCGCACGCGAATAAAGAAAGCTGCATCGGCTCGACCGAAAGTATCCTGCCACTCTATATATGGGCGGAGTAAGGCCTTCCGCCCTTATAGAGGGCGGAATTCTCGCCGAAAGTAAGATTGGACATATGCTATCAACTGGGTCCAATTCCATCAGTTGGGTCCCGGAGTTCAATAAATTATATCAACTGTTCTGTGAACTTTTTTTTCCGTTAGATATCAAAACAGTGATGCTTATGAGGCCATCCATGGACAATACCACTTGACTAGTCCACCGATTGTCATGGCATATGTATTAACGAGTCCTGATTTGCAATTTTTGATTGNGGTTGTTGAATAGAGTTTTGTACGATCCCAACCGATGTTGATGGTATAATCCTTGGAGCCTGATTTTGTTGATCTTGTTGAGATATCTGCCCTTCAGGCACAAATTGTTGTTGCAACCCTGAAAAACCTGAGATCTCAGTCTTGATGGTCTTATACGGAGGAAACACATTATTTGGAAAGTACACTGGTCCTTTTGCCTTCTCCTCAACTATAGTTTCATCCATCACCTTTTTGACCACGTTAGTTAATGTGTTCACCAACACATTAAATTAGTTAATCAAAGCTTGATGTACTGCGTAATCCAGCCTATCTTGTAACGAAATCTTCTCATCCATAGCTGGCTCCTCTTCTTTAGCCTTGATTTCTTCAGTTTTGACTCCATCTTGTTGTGCACTGGATTCTGCCTCCGGCTTTGGGAAGACTACTTTGCATTTTTGGATAACTTTGCCATGCCAAGGCACAGTGAAGGAATCTAGATATATCTTGTGAAAAGCTTGAGCCAACTGATCCATCTACGCCTTTTGCTCATCAGACAATTTGTTCAATCGTTACTGGGATAACATTATCTTCAGTTATTTCTGGCATGATGGATGTCTTGAAAGTCGTGTCCCACTGGGCGTGCCAAAAGCGTGTTGACGCAAAAATATACCAGAAGCGTGTTGATGCGAAAACACGGTGGCCTAGGAGATTTGCTTGACTTCAGGGCAGGTCCAACTCTTAGAAAACAGGTTCAGGGCATGTCAGTTGGTTTGATCCTGCAACCAACAAGATATACAATAAAACTGTGTTAGACCTACGACAGCTAATCGGCCAATAGGCTGACGACGTATCGTATAGACCTAGCCGATGCGATCTGACCGAATTGGCTCTGAGGTATAAGATAAATAATTCAAAGTAAACCCTAAATATACTCCATCAGCTGTAAATACATAATCTATTGACAGCTTAGATCTTAGCTGATAAAATCATAATTAGGTTAAAAACTAATACCATATCGGCTAATACTCCAATATAGCCTTATACAAGAATATCAATCTAAATAAATATATTAAGACAAGCTTAATATATTTAACTAAAGTGATACTTTTGTATAAGGGGTAGATATAACATGAAGAGCATGATTAAAAGGAATTTAAACCTAACTAAATAGATATATCAGATAAGATCGGCTGAAACTCCGATGCTATCCTTATTACAAACAAGAAACAGGCTAGGGATCATGATTCTAATTAGGACTAGAGCTGATGCAGCACAAAGTGTAAAAAGAAGTATGATATCTAGACAATCAAGTCCTTGGATGCTTTTTGGGGTGGTAGATATCCTATGCCAATATAAGTTAATGAGTTGATTTAGCCGATACTGACAAAACCTTAGAAAAGGACTGGCCGATACGGCTAAATCAGCCATCGACTTAGATTGGCTAAGTTATATGGTAACTTAACAAGCCATACCTTCAGCTGATAAACCCGAAGCACGAACTCGTCGAAAAGTAAAAGGAAAATTGTGGCGATGCGCCGAAAGTGTTGTATTGATCTCTCCTCTTTTTACATAGACCTTGGGCATATATTTATACTCATACATACAAACCTTGTCCTTGCTGGACACTATTTACAACTTGCCTAAATAACAAGTCCTAAGTGGACTCTTACCACAATATTATAAAAAGGAAACTAACTCTTATTTCTAATTAATAGATATAATTGCCTTATCCGGACTTAAATCCTAGTTGGCAATACTTTAAACCTTCTCCGAAGCTAACAGGAACCCAGGCTACCCGTATCGGCTCAGCCGAATCCGATCCAGATCACCCATATCGGCTGCCCGAGTCCGATTCCATATCGGCCAATACGACTTCAGCCGATGCACTGTCTGCTTTGGAAAACTCCTTTATCCCTACAATCCATCTCAGATCCAACCTTGATTGCTAGCATATCTTTACCAAATTTTGCCGTTAACAACGCCCTAGGACCAACCCACCTCCTCAGTACGGCCAGCAGGCCCCACAACAGAATCGAGGGTTCCCTACTTGCTCAGTTCCTTCTCGCTCATCTGCACCAGCACAGCCGAGAGCCTTTAGTGGCAACACAGGAGGAAGTAACCCGACATCTTTCAACACTCAGCCAAGGAATCCCTAGAATGTAGCCGGAGTAACTTGTTACCGCTGTGAAGAAGTTGGACATTTTGCTAGGGAATGTCCCCAGAAGAAAGGTCCCGCTGCTTCAGGAGCCTCCAACATTAGTACCGCCAGAGCACCTGCATCAGGGCAAGTGAGAGCCACTACCCACGCTAGTGGTTAGGCCTCTCATACTACTCCAACCTTCGGACGAGGCCGCGTCAACCATGTTGAGGCAGAATCAGCCTAGGAAGCTTCAGATGTTGTGATAGGTACATTCCTCATTAATAATGTACCTGTTGTTGTCTTGTTTGATTCGAGAGCTTCGCATACTTTCATTTCTCGAGATTTTTTGGAAAAACATGGTTTGGATACTAAGGTCCTAAGGGTACCAATGATCATTCACTCCCCTAGAAAGGAGACTAGATCTGATCTATCGTGCACAAAGGTTAACCTGATTATAGAAGGGGTTAATTTTATGGCTAGTTGTAACACCCTGAAAATTCGACCAACAAAAACGAAACCCTAAAACACGTACTTTCAAAAACTTTAAATCAAAATTTGCATCATGCCGAATTTAATTGCCCTTTTATTTGGATCTTTAGTTGCAGAGTTTAATTAGTCATTGTATAAAGAGGAATTAATTAGGTATAAACCCTAAATAGAAATTGGCAAAATGAATAATTAAAATATAGTTAAAACAAAATTTAGGCAAGGTTGGAATTCAGTAAAATTTCCATATGGATGGCTTAGCGATTTATAACTTTTGGATAGGATAAATTCATACCATTAAATAGGAAATTAAAAATATATATATATATGTACGACCCCTAAGTATAGGAATTATTAAGGACTTAAATAAATATTGAATATTTAAACATTATTAAAGTTGGGTAAATTCACATTTGAATGCGAAATATTGTCATTCAAATACTTACATGGAGATATAAATTTAAATCACAATTTTATCTATTTTTTTGTCAGGAAAACACTAAAAAAATCAAAAAAAAAACATGGCGGCACTATTCATTACACGCCAGGCGTTCGAGTGGGTCTAGCCCGGCCGAGCGCCCGGCCGCCGCTGCCGCCGTGCTATCTCGTCGCCGCCCGTCGCGTCATCGCGCTGCCTCGCACCCCGCGCGCTGTTGCGCTGCACGCCGTCGCCATCCTGAGCCACCTCGCGCCCAGCGCGTTGCCGCGCCGTCGCCTCGAGCCCCGAGCCGCGCGCCATCGCCGTCGCCGCCCGTCGTGTCGCCGCGCCGCCTTGAGCCCCGCGCGCTGTCGCGCCGTCGCCGTCGAGTCGCCTTGCGCCCAGTGCATCGCGCGCTGTCGCTGCGCCATCACCGTCGCCATCGCGACGCCACTCGCCTCAAGCCCCGCGCGCCGCGCCATCCCATCCGCCACCGTCGACCATCCCACCCCTTCCCGCCTATAAATACCCCTTTCTTCCTCCCTTCCTCCCCACCCCACTTTTCCCCTTCTTCTGCTTTTCCCCTTCTCCTCCCCCTACCGAGCTCGGCGCCGGTTGCCGCCGCCACGCCGCTGCCGCCTTGCTCATCGCCGCCTCGCCACCGGTTGGGTGAGCCCCCTCCGTCCTCCTTCCGTCGCGCCACCGCTGCATGCAGAGAGAGAGGGGCAGAGAAAAGAGAGAGAGAGAATCAAAAGAAAAAAAGAAAGAAAAAAAAGAGAAAAAGAAAGGAAAATAGATAGAGGTTAGGGGATTAATTATAGATTGTGAGAGATTATTTATTTATTTATTGATTTATTTTGAGAATGATAGTAATGTGGTAGAAATTGTGGGCTAATTATTATAGGAATATAATTATAGGGTGGATTTATTAGGAATCGCGTTATTCCAAATAGGTAAAATACTTTAATCGACAAGTCGCCAATACTTTAGGGAGAAATGGATTAAAATCGGAATAGTGTTATTTCACAACTAATAGAATCGATATAGAAATTCGACGCTCGCGCTCGCTTTTTAATTGGATTTTATTGAATTTTATTTGAATTCTAATTGAATTCAAATCAATTCTTTCACACGTAATTCTAGACCCCGAGGGAGTTACGGTTCCGAGCGAGGATCAAGATCCGCAAGACTATGAGCAAGGCAAGTCATCACTAAACCTTGAGCATGTTGAACCGGTTGCGAACTTATTTTGGATTTAAAATAAAGTTGCATGCTATATGAATATATGTGAATGCCCTACCTTTCTATATGCCATGGCCTCGATATTGATTACCCATGCAAATCTTTGTAATCCACAATATCGTGTGTTTTTAGTCAATATTTGACAATGCTTAGCCATGCTACTTTAGAATCATGCATATTCATATTTATCAAAATGCTTTATGCTCGGGCAACTATCTTTGGGGAGGTAGTTGAGATGCGGCATGTAGAGACATGAGCGCCACATTGCCATGACATTGATGACATGATTTGTGAAAGGAAAAATAAAATTATACAACTGTTTTCGACTGGGACGACTGGAGAACTTGGGTGGTGTCCGGTAAAGGCAAGTGCCGACCCTGGTCAGTTAAGGACCGAGCCATGAAGCTAAGCATGAAACGACTCTCATACAACCGTACTTCTCGAATGAGTATAGACCTAGCGGAGTAAATAGCCGAGCGAAGGCAATATCCATGCATAGTGATCTTCCTGATGTGTATGAGAGGCGGGGGCCTACGGTGGGGTCGCCACCGGTAGGACCGCCATGTGTAAACCTAAACTTAATTATAACTTAATGCATGCATAAGTCTTCCCTCCCCGGGAGCGCCAGAACTCCTCTCACTGCTAGAAACTTATGACGCCTAGAGTGCATGAGGATACAAGTTCATGGAGTGGGTACTGCCAATGTGAGGTTATTGAAATGCTTTGTCGTGACGTGTCTCATGTGTTGGGACGTGGCTCATGCGTTGGGCAGTCACGGAGTACGGGTAAAGTGTACATCCACTGCTGTGTGAGTAAATCAAATCTATTCGAATAGCCGTGCTCGCGGTTATTAAGCACCGGGACGTGTATTACACTTGGCTAGACTCTAGATTCTTAAACTAATTGGGATGAGATATTGCATGATGATTTTTTTTTTATGCTGGTGGATCCACTTCTCGGGAGGCGAGAAGGGGTAGACCCCAGAAAACCATGACGATCCAATGGCGGGAAGCCATCCTTGGGATCACAATGGATGGTGGACAGAACCGTCATTGATTAATAAACTATGGTATTAAAATTTGATCAGTCTATGCTAAGTCTTAGGCTTCTGAAAAGATTTACAAAACTTGCTTTACGCAAAAGAACCTGAAGCCATTTCTTGAAATACCCTCTATCATATGCATTGTTGTTGTGGTGGCTTACTGAGTACAATTGGTACTCACCCTTGCAATTTACAACTCAACTAGAAGTTGGAGATGACACTTCAAATGATCCATATACTTACTACCAGGAGGTTGCTGATGACGATGGCGCTCAGTAGGTCTTAGATACGGTCGTTGCCTGTGGCAATGGAGTTGCCGCCGCCTTTAATCCACTGACTTATCTACTGCTTTTGGTTGTATTTCGGACCGTTTGGTCCCATGTTCTAAGATTATGCCTTCGGGCCTATTGTTGTAATAATTCGCACTAGACACTTGTGTATGCGCACTTGGTATTTCAACTATGAGTTTGTGTGTACCAGACTACTTGATCCAGGGAAATGGTATAGTTTACACGAATGGTTCCTGTTGTGAAAACAGGGGTCGACACTAGTCCCATTATCCTGGAGTCACAGGGTTTGGACCTGATTCTAGGCATGGATTGGTTAGCTTAGTATAAGGGTCAAATAAATTGTGCCACAAGGACTATCACTGTGAAAGGACCAACTGGAGATGAAGTAAGGTTTACTCCATCCAAGAACCTTAAAGGTCAGCCCATGCTGAACTACATTGAAGCCATCCCTTTGGAAGAAGTGCCTGTAGTCAATGAATATCCATATGTCTTTCCAGATGAATTACATAGAATGCCATTGGATAGAGAGATAGAGTTCTCCATAGAACTTGCACTGGCACAGCTCCAATAGCCAAGAGACCCTATAGAATGGCAGCTAATTTATTGGCCGAAGTGCAAAGACAGATAGAAGAATTGGAAGCAAGTGGTTTTGTACGACCCAGTACGTCACCATGGGGAGCTCCAGTGCTCCTAGTTGAAAAGAAGGATAAAACCAAGAGAATGTGTGTGGATTACAAAGCCTTAAATGAAGCAACCATCAAGAACAAGTGTCCATTACCATGGATTGATGACCTGTTTGACCAGTTACAAGGAGCCTCAGTCTTCTCCAAAATTGATTTAAGGTCTGGATATCACCAGTTGAAGGTCAGACCTGAAGACATACCAAAGGCAACCTTCTCAACTCGTTATGGTCTATATGAGTATACAGTCATGTCCTTTGGACTCACAAATGCTCTAGCATTCTTTATGAATATGGTGAATAAAGTGTTCATGGAGCACCTTGACAAATTTGTCGTAGTACTCATAGATGATATTCTTATCTATACGAAAGATGAACAAACGCACGCAGAACATCGGCTTTATGCAAAATATTCCAAGTGTGTATTTTGGCTTGACCGAGTCGCGTACCTAGGCCATGTAATTTCATCTCATGGAGTGGAAGTGGATCCAGGGAAAGTAAGAGATGTGCTTTCATGGAAGTCTCCAACAATAGTTACCAAGATCAGGAGTTTTCTTGGTTTGGCAGGATACTATAGAAGTTTTATTGAGGGTTTCTCAAAAATCGCCAGGCCTATGACAAAATTACTCAAGAAGGAAAATAAATTCGACTGGACCGAATCATGTGAAAAGAGTTTTAATGAACTAAAGAAAAGACTAACAATTTCCCCAGTCTTAATCCTTCCAGACATAAGGAAAAATTTTGAAGTTTATTGTGATGCATCCTGACAAGGTTTAGGGTGTGTACTTATGCAAGAAGGAAAGGTTGTTGCATACGCCTCATGGCAGTTAAGGCCGCATGAAATGAACTACCCTACCCATGATCTTGAATTAGCCGCAGTTGTTCATGCCCTCAAAATATGGAGACATTACTTAATTGGTAATAGATGTGAAGTGTACACTAATCATAAAAGCCTGAAGTATATCTTCACTCAAACAGAGCTCAACCTCAAACAAAGAAGATGGCTTGAGTTAATCAAGGATTACGATGTTGGAATACATTATCATCCTGGAAAGGCAAATGTTGTTGCAGACGCTCTAAGTCGGAAGGTGCGCTGTAATGTTCTTTTGACCTTGCTCCATCATCCAGAGTTGTGCAAAGAATTGGAAAGGCTAAGAATAAACAAGGTTAAGCTAGGAACACTAGAAACCCTAGTGGTTCAACCGACTCTAGAGGATCAAATCCGTGAAGCCAAAGAGACGATCAAGAAATTATGAATATCAAGAAATTGATAAAGAAAGACAAAGCCTCAGAATATTCCATAGATGATAAAGGAATTGTTTGGTTTGGAAAACGTATCTGTGTGCCCAACAAAAAGGAGATAAGAAATCTGATACTTCAAGAAGCTCATGAGTCTACTTATTCTATCCACCCAGGGATTACTAAGATGTACCAGGATATCAAGAGTCATTTTTGGTGGTCCGGAATGAAGCGAGATATTGCTGAGTATGTTGCCCTATGTGACCTCTATCAAAGAGTAAAAGCTAAACATCAGAAGCCTACCGGATTATTACAGCCGTCAAAGATTTCGGAATGGAAGTGGGAAGAAATAGGAATGGACTTCATAACAGGATCTCCAAAGACATCTTCGGGTTATGATTCCATTTGGGTAATAGTGGATCGACTAACTAAAGTTGCTCGCTTTATTCCAGTAAAGACTACCTACTCTGGCAAGAAGTTAGCAGAACTATATATGATGAAAGTTGTTTCTCGACATGATAGAGGTACACAGTTCACCTTCCATTTCAGGAAGAAGTTACATGAAGCCATGGGCACCAATCTCAATTTCAGCATAGCATACCACCCTCAGACCGATGGACAGACAGAAAGAGTGAATCAGATTCTAGAAGATATGTTGAGAGCTTGTGCCTTGGATTTTGCCGGCACTTGGGATTTATGCCTACCCTATGCAGAATTCTCCTACAATAACAGCTATCAAGCAAGCATACAAATGGCCCCAAACGAAGCCTTGTATGGGCGTAAGTGTCGAACCCCACTCTGTTGGACAAACATCGGAGACAAGAAAATTTTTGAACCAGATGTTCTGAAGGAAGCTGAAGAACAAGTGAAAGTAATCAGGGAACGTTTGAGAGTGGCCCAGTCTAGACAGAAAAATTATGCAGACAATCGTCGAAGAGACCTGGAGTTTAAAGTTGGAGATCATGTGTATCTACGAGTGTCATCCCTACGTGGAATGAAAAGATTTGGAATGGCAGGAAAGCTGGCACCATGTTTCATCGGACCCTATCCTATCACTGCACGTCATGGAGAAGTCGCCTATCAGCTAGAGTTACCTGCAGAACTCGCCGTGTCCACAACGTTTTCCACGTGTCCCAGTTGAAGAAATGCCTTTGTGTGCCATAAGAGCAAGTTCCACTAGCGATAATCAATGTGCAAGAAAATCTGACATATGAAGAACGACCGATTCGGATTCTAGACGAAAAGGAACGATGCACTAGACAAAAGACGATCAAAATTTTCAAGGTTCAATGGAGTAACCACTCTAAGGAAGAAGCTACTTGGGAGCAAGAGGATCATCTTCGAGCTAAGCACCCTGAGTTGTTCGCGTAATAGCAGAATCACGGGATGAGATTCTTTTAAGGGGGTAGGTTTGTAGCACCCTTGAATTTTTCATTTATTTAAAAATCTCTTTATTTAAAAATTTGGAGTTTAAATTTGGGTCTTATTTGATTTTGTGCCAAAGTAGATCCCAAATCCTCTCTTAGGGATCTCCTCAAATTGTTGTCAAACCCTTAGTCAAATTCAAATTCAAATCCCTCCCAAAAACTCCTCAAAATTTCAAACTCTAAATCCCAAGGAAAGAGTCACTGTTCATTCGGGCCTCTTTCTTTTCCTTTCATCTTCGGCCCAACTCCCCTCCACATTTTCCCCTTCTCCTCCCCGAAGCAGGCCAGCCCAACTCGGCCCACGGCCTCTTTTCCTCTCCGGCCAGCATTGTTTGTCTTCCTCCTCCAGCTAGCACATGCGCACGCAACCTGCTCGACGAAATGTCTCGCCCGGACGCCGCACCGCTCCCGCATCGTGTCCATGCTGCGTCGCACCGAGCTGCCTTCCCGTGCACCGCGCATCGCGGCAAACCTGCACCATGCCACGACCACACCACGCCAAGCCGTGAATCCCGCGCCCTCGCTCTGGATTCCCTCCAGGAGACACGGCGTCGCGTCATCCCACGTCACCCATCGTCCCATCGCCTTTTCCGTTTCCGTTTCCATTTCCGTTTCCGAGAATATTCCTTTTCCATTTACTAAATAAATTCCAGAAAAATCATTTAACCTTTGAAAATTCGTAGAAATTCAAACGTAACTCCGTTTGATCCCATTCAACTTCCCAAATTTTTCTAAAATTGAGATCTACACATTGGCACTGTTGTTTCTCTAATTTGAGCTTGTTTTATTGCCTTTGTCGATTCAAGCTTTTTTTCGCATATTGAACCCAAGTACGAGGATGCTCCGAAAGCCGCCCTCAAGGGAGAAGACCCTCATTCTGTGCAAGACAAGCCTCTTTGACCATATTGCCCCTATATTTGCAGGATATGTTGTTTGAAAAGTGCATTGCTTAGTGTACACGATAATCTTTTTGGCCTCGGATTGTTTATGCAACCGACGGACCGCCCTAGTAGTTGCACTAATCACTTTACCTACATTATTTCCTTACCTTTGATAGCTCCACACATGTTTGCGCCGGTATCGCTATCCATTGGATACGACTACCGAGGTAGTTTGCTTAGCCATGCTTACGTTGTATTGTCGTGTGGGAAACTTAGGTTATTCCAAATACGTGTTTAAAAATCCGATACGTTGTACCGATGTGTTGTGAAATAAAATAAGTTGTGAAAAGGGTGATGATGCGAAGTCATGCCTTTGTGGTTTGGCCACGTATTGTCATGCCTTTGTGCCTTTGTGACCTAGGGTGTCGTCAGGCACCAGGGTGTTATTGTGCTGAGAAAGCTAGGTTAACTATGAGAAATAGTGTTGTTGTGATAATATTGCTTTAATTTGGTTGTTGTGAAAGTGAAAAAAACTAATAGAGAAAACAAGTTAAATGTTGTTTAATAATCATTGTGACAAGTTGTTGCAAAGCAACTTGTGGAATGGGACGAAGCATCAACCTCCTCCCGATAAATAAAACTTTGACTCACTAGAAGTTTTGTGAAATAAATCTCTTTGCCAAAAATGCTGCTTTCGCAATTAAAACCTTAGCCTCCATGTTTGAACCAAGTATATCATTCTTTTCCTGGCTTGCTGAGTACGTAAAAGTACTCATCCTTGCCCTATATAATCTATAGAGTATGAAGACGAAGATGTCGACCCGACCGCTGAGGAGTGCCTCCAGGAGCAAGTCGGGTATGAAGACTTCTAGATGTTTCGTGCCTAGCCCCAAGCCTCGCCTATGGAATAAGTTAGATGCCTAGGTGCTTAGCCTAGTGCTTAGTTGCTCAGTCGCTTAGTTTCTTCGCGCTGTTAGCTTCTGCGATGCCGCTTTTATGTTTGTCTGTGCTGTTGCATTGCTCATTTATGGGCCTGTCCATGATAGAAACTTTTGTAAGGACTATTACCCAATGTTGTAATAAAGCAATTTACTTTGATTCCACATTTATTCTGTGTGTACCAGCTAGTGTGTCCTGGGACTGGTACTATCTCACAGGTAATGCATAACACCCCGGTATGAATTGGCTGTGTTTACGGCTTACGAATGTCGAGGCGTTACAATGTCAGTGAGGGTTTCTTTCACCCCCTTTCTCTCTAGAGCTCCTCGATGGTAGGCATTGGACAAAAACGGTGGTGGCCTCCTCAATGTCTCCGGTAGTGTGCGTTCGTCGGCGCCAACGCCGGACCCT
>BDMV01000001.1:42045614-42094436 GCA_008326285.1 Oryza officinalis | reverse complement strand
TTTGGTTTGATTATCAGGAGAAGCTAGCTTTCCACCGATTCATCCTTCCTTCGTAGAAACGGGAATCGATCTTGATTGATTTGCCCTGGAAGCTGAGAAAAAATTGCCCATTTGGCTCAGCTTCAACTGATTCTACCGAGAGTCACACCCAAGTATCCCTACCAAACACGCCTATAGATAGATGTTCATCCCAAAGACATGGAGGATTTGTGTAGGCAGAAGCTTTCATTTATGGAGTATTTTGAATAGCAATATAGGACGCCACTGAGATGGGAGGAAGAGTAGAAGATGAAGGAGGATCAAGAATGTAAAGGAGAAGGAAGAGCACGTGGTTGAATAGGAGATGATGCAGGAGAGGGCATGTCATGCGAAGGAAGCTCACAGAGGCTACGAGAAAAGGCCATGGAAATACCCCCAATACCCTTAGTAGGATGATTATTTTTTTATGGAACAATTATATTAAATTCCCTAAGCGATGTAATGATATTATTTGGAGATGTCTCATGTTGATCTATCCATGCACATGCCATTATTTGTTGACGATGCATGCTTGAACAAATAATTTGTGGAACATATGTCTTGTGCTTGTAATGTGTTTAAAGTTGCCAAANACTACACGTGCGAGACGTTGCGCTGCTATGCGCTGCTATCCGTCCATCCATCGACCTTACCGGCGCTGCTATCCGGCCGAAATTTTCTGAGTTCCGGAGAAAGATCTAGCGTCGAAATTTTCTTGGCTGTGTTCGGCACTGTACTCCCAGCGCGCTAAAGTGTTTTGCCTCGTGCACGTTTTTCAAACTACTACACGGTGTATTTTTTTTAAAAAGTTTATATACAAAAGTTGCTTAAAAAATCAAATTAATCTATTTTTTTAAAAAAATAGCTAATACTTAATTAATCACGCGTTAATGGATTGTTCCGTTTTCCGTGTATTGTTTTGGCAAAGCAGCGTGCCGAACAGACCTTAGGGTCACCGGTCGGTGCTGCCTCCACCGACGCCGCCTTCCTCGCCGACCGGCCTCCACCGCCGCCCCTCTCCCCCGCCGCCTTCGTNTCTCTCCCACCGGGAGTACTTTTGTCTGGAATCTGCTTGCGTTAACCCTAGCTTCTCTTCTAGATCTGGACGAAGCTCTTTTCTTAATTTCAGAGCCTTAACCTTAATACAAGTAACAGTTTGTTTGTTCCCCCCAAAGTTTGGGGGTTCAACTGAACCCCCATGTCCCAAGTTGGATCCGCCCTTGGTTGCTACTCATCTGGGAAGTTCTGGTGAGGCGGTTTGAGCACTGAGAAAGTACCCTTGGAAATGAGTGCAGGTGTGCTGATCCTGAATTTGTCCTCTATAAATATTTTGTCTACATTGATTAGCTCTGGATGTATGTCACAATTGTGAAGAACTTATGGATTCCATTAATCCATTCGTGTATTGACTGTTTCCTGCTTAATCTCCAAGTTCGGAATAACTTTGTGGGCTCTCACAGGGGGTGCGTTTGGTGGAAATCGGGGCATGAGGCCTGTGCCTCCCGAAAAAGGAGTGTTCCCATTGGATCACTTGCATGAGTGTGACTTGGTAAGGTTGCACACCCTTTTTGTGCCGATTTTTTTGGTGTCATTACTTGTCATGTGACAACTGCCCGTTCAAACAGGAGAAGAAAGACTATCTTTCCTGCCTTAAATCAACAGGATTTCAGTCTGAAAAATGTCGGCAGTTCTCGAAGAAGTACCTGGAATGTAGGATGGAGAGGTGATGCTTTGACATATTAATTTCAGATCTATGACTTACTCTTACCATACAATAGTTAGCTCAACCTGTTTTCCAAGTCTTGAAGGTTTTTCTTTCTTTTGAGGCAAAAGTCTTGTGGGGAATATTTTGATGCTTGTAGTAGCCAAGTTTAAGAGAAATCAAACAGTTCTATTAATATCTGAAATTCTTTCTGTGGTAAGAGTGCTTAAGAACTTCAATATTCCAACCTAACTATTCAGGCTCACAAGTTAAAACTTTGCGCAATTTGTTTTTCAGTTGTAGGTTTAATGCTGCTATTTCCATTATAAATTCAAGACATGCTATTCTTGTGCATTATATCTTTGTGAAAAATATCTTTGTTCCAGAAACCTGATGGCAAAGCAAGATATGTCAGAGCTTGGGTTTAGAAGTGAGGATGTCATGAACACATCACCCAACAAAAAGAACAATCTGGAAAGTTCTGCAAGTGGTCCAAAATAGGAGATATCTGTTTGATTTTGAGGTAACTTTGTTTCTAATGCAAGGCCATCATCCAGGAAACCAGTCAAGTCTGAGTATAAAGAAGGGAATAAATAGCAAGAAAATGAAGGGAACAAACACTATGAAATGTTGAAATTTCCTCTTTAATTGTTAGGATTGTTAGAACTATGTGACACATGCTTGCAAGTAATTTCTTGTGAATGTTCATCTCAAACTCATAAAACTGTTTGTTTGCATTTCTAGTAAGGCAGCACTAGCCACCAGTTTTGTTTTTAGATTATAGCTGCATCACTTTCGGAAGAGCAACTTGATAGAAAACTGCTCATATCTATACTCCTTTAGAAGGACTCCAATGGTGGTGGCGGTGTATCTGCCACCCCACCTATTTCCATTGTAGTTTTACATATTACCCCTTGAACGTCTTAAGATCACATAATAGGTAAATCTAAATGGTTAGCTACATATAAAATTAAACTAAAGTGAGTATTCTCCGTAAAAAAAGGTGGGCAATATATTTCATGAAAGATATGCTTTTATTTATTTCGAAATATTATGATATATTTTCTTTTAGCCATAGCAAAGCACGAACGTTTAGCTAGTACCTACAAAAGTTTTGCCAGTTTGTTCCAAATTTTGTTCTTAAGAACTAAGAAGCAAATAATACAATCTGCGTTGCGTTTGGTGGACGTATGAAGGTGTTACTTCACTATCATAATTACCTTAAGTGGCCCGCACGGAAAAATAACTTCCCTTTTCCTTCTCACTCACTTCAAATTTTTCACCTACTCTTTCTTCCTTTCCTTTTCATTCTCACTCTTCTCTCTTCAGAACTGAAACCTCTGAAGGTTTCTAGTGTTATACTATACTGTACTGTGTTGTACTGTAGTACACTATGTTATATTATATACAGTATATTATAGTATACTATGTTTCTAGTGTTAGTACTAGCTGACTTAGGCATATAAAAATCCAAGAGTTAGTATATATATGTCTTAGGCATATAAGGGCGGCGATTATCGCGTGCGGGCGGCTTAAGGGTCCGCATGAAAAAACTATCTTTCCGTGCGGGCCTCTTAAGCCGCCCGCACGGAAAGACAGTTTTTCCGTGCGGGCCCTTAAGCTACCCGCACGCGATGATCCCCGCCTATATAAGGTGTGCACGGGCGCCGAAATTTTCTAAGTTCCGGACAAACCTAGATCTAGCGTCGAAATTTTCTAAGTCACTGGTCGGTGCTGCCTCCACCGACGCCGCCTTCCTCGCNCCGCCTCCACCGCCGCCCCTCTTCCCCGCCGCCTTCGTCACCAGTCGACGCCGCCTCCACCGTCGCCCCCTCCCTCCGCCTCGCGCCTTCGTCACCGGTCGGTGCCGCCTCCACTGACGTCGCCTTCCTCATCGACCGGCGCCACCTCCACGGACGCCGCCTCCACCGCCGCCCCCCTCCCCCCGCCACGCGCCTTCGTCACCGGTCGGCGCCGCCTCCACCGACGCCGCCTTCCTCGCCGACCGGTGCCGCCTCCACGGACGCCGCGGCCGCCTGCTCCACCGCCGCGCGCGCGGCCGCCTCCTCCACAGCGACCCTTGGAAATGAGTGCAGGTGTGCTGATCCTGAATTTGTCCTCTATAAATATTTTGTCTACATTGATTAGCTCTGGATGTATGTCACAATTGTGAAGAACTTATGGATTCCATTAATCCATTCGTGTATTGACTGTTTCCTGCTTAATCTCCAAGTTCGGAATAACTTTGTGGGCTCTCACAGGCGGTGCGTTTGGTGGAAATCGGGGCATGAGGCCTGTGCCTCCCGAAAAAGGAGTGTTCCCACTGGATCACTTGCATGAGTGTGACTTGGTAAGGTTGCACACCCTTTTTGTGCCGATTTTTTTGGTGTCATTACTTGTCATGTGACAACTGCCTGTTCAAACAGGAGAAGAAAGACTATCTTGCCTGCCTTAGATCAACAGGATTTCAGTCTGAAAAATGTCGGCACTTCTCGAAGAAGTACCTGGAATGTAGGATGGAGAGGTGATGCTTTGACATATTAATTTCAGATCTATGACTTGCTCTTACCATACAATAGTTAGCTCAACCTGTTTTCCAAGTCTTGAAGGTTTTTCTTTCTTTTGAGGCAAAAGTCTTGTGGGGAATATTTTGATGCTTGTAGTAGCCAAGTTTAAGAGAAATCAAACAGTTCTATTAATATCTGAAATTTTTCTGTGGTAAGAGTGCTTAAGAACTTCAATATTCCAACCTAACTATTCAGGCTCACAAGTTAAAACTTTGCGCAATTTGTTTTTCAGTTGTAGGTTTAATGCTGCTATTTCCATTATAAATTCAAGACATGCTATTCTTGTGCATTATATCTTTGTGAAAAATATCTTTGTTCCAGAAACCTGATGGCAAAGCAAGATATGTCAGAGCTTGGGTTTAGAAGTGAGGATGTCATGAACACATCACCCAACAAAAAGAACAATCTGGAAAGTTCTGCAAGTGGTCCAAAATAGGAGATATAAACCGTTTGATTTTGAGGTAGCTTTGTTTCTAATGCAAGGCCATCATCCCAGGTGCGCCTCCGCTCCCCCTCCACCCCCTGCTCCATTCGCTGCTACGGCCCCGCCGCCGCCGCCGCCTAGGGTTTTGGCGGGGTTTCGTTTTGCTCGGGGGGCGGCCTTCCGCATCGCAGCACGCGGCGGATTACGAGGCGATCATATCGGCCGTGAAGGGGCAGAGCGTGAAGGCGAAGCAGCTCGCGGCGCAGCTCATCCCCCGCTTCTTCCGGAGCTTCCCGGCACTCGCCCCGCGCGCCATGGAGGCCATGTTCGACCTCGTCGACATGGAGGAACTCGCGGTATGCACTCTCCCTTTTCGAGAATCCAGATAATGCTGCTTGTGTACGACCTAGTTTAGCGTTACAGAAATACAGAACGAATCACTTGCATTATTTGCTAATTTAACCATTCGTTTAAAACAAAATTCCTGAATTGCTAGAGCTTTAATATGTTTATGTAGGTCTGGAATTTCAGGTCTTTCCTGTTTAGGCAACTTGCTTGGTCCACTGAGTTTTTGGCAAAATTGTGCCACATTTTCTGCCCCTTGCTTAGGCGCATCATTTTTTTTGTCTGCCAACCAAGCTTTTTTTCCTAATATGTGCAACTTGAACAATATGCGTTGAGTGGGATTGCATCTATCATTTATTTGTTCATGTTGAACATCATCATTCCATCAACAAACTCAGAAAAGAAGAGACATGGTCACTCTTCCCATCCTTCAATTAGTTCTTCTCTAGCTCTTATTATCTTATCCATGTGTTGTTGCTACTAAGGGCTTGTTTGGTTTGTTGCACAAATCAAATTTTGGCAGTGTTGGGATATGTCTGGTTTGAAGCTGTGCCGTATCTTGGTAGAGATTTTGAGACTGGGAACTTCTGGAAATACCAAATCTTGGTAGGGTAGCAATCGTTATGGGTATGTTAACCCGTAACAATTGCTACCCTACCAATAAAGGTATCTGGGTTGAAAGTGGCAACAAGCCAAATAGACCCTACAACCAAAATGCACATTGTGGTAAAATATTATAATAGGTTTTTTTTCTTGATGGAATCTTCTATCTAATTGAAACTATACCTTTATTTTTGAAAGAAACTATTTGGTATGTGGTAACTACGAAAGATGTATCTGGTGCATTTTGTGTTAGGTTCTCATATTGAGAATTGGACTGTTCCTACCAATTTTGATGCCTATTTGCTTTCTGATATTCATATATGGCCTAATGTATTTATGCTGCACAAATGAACGGAGTAATGTAGTCTTTTGTCCCTTAATGGTTGTTTCTCATGCTTGTCCCTGGTTACTTGATACTTCAGATGGTTACTTCAGAGTCTTTTGTCCCTTAATGGTTGTTTCTCATGTGTAAAGGCAAGCAAGAGCTCTTCTTCAGAAATAAACTACATTTGTTAGAATATCATCATTATGTCTTCAGTTTTCTTTAGATCAATATGGATGCATTATGCGTCTCAGGTTCCATTAATTCTGCATGATTAACTCCTCTTTAAATGTTCTTGCAGACTAGAATACAAGCTATTCGTGGTTTTCCACTTCTTGCCAAAGACGCAGAATTTGTCTCAAAAATTGCCGATATCCTTGGACAACTCCTTGCAAGTGGTACAATCATTTTGCTATTTTTAATCTGGATCAAATGGTACATATTTGCATTCTTCTAAGTTCTGCATGTATTTTAGAGGAAAATGTGGAGCGTGATGCTGTTCATAAAGCACTGATGTCGCTTATACGACAGGATGTTAAAAGTAAGCTTTCAGTAGCCATTTGCTTGTTGTTTGTCACCTTACAAATATTTTTCTGATTATGTACTCCTTTTGAACATTGAACTACTGGCCTATTTTGCCATGAATTTTCCTTTTGGGATGTACGCCTGTTGAGTATTCAAGTAAATCTTATTGTTGCTCTAAAAAGGATTTGTAGACTCAAGGCAACAACAGTAGATGACTTTGTTGATTTTCTACCACCAATAATTTTTTTATTCCAGATTCATCCGTAGTGGCAATTTATTGGACCTTCATGCAATTTTAGAAACCAGGAGAATCAGCCAACCATTTTATGTTTATTTAGTCCCAGTTTGTGTATTATCTGAACTTTTTTCAATTCAATTTATCACGACATATGTGTTGTACACAACACACTATTGTTATTTTCTTGTTTTAGAACCAATGTTTTGAAACAAGATAGCTTGTACTATCAATATATGTTCATGCGATTAGTTACGGACTTACAGAGCTAGGTCTATTGCTAGTTCAGTTATCCACGAATGCATTTTGTTAATATATATTGTCATTAGAATTTGGTACTTGAAAAATAGTAGTGTTTCTTAGGAATAACATATATTCCATGCCATCTAAATGTAAAGTAAACTGCATGTACAGCCATGCCATCTAAATTTCAGGGATATGCTATTCACCTAGCATTTGTAGAAATGCATGATGTAATTGCCACGCTTTTTGAGAAACATTTGGTTTTTTGCAACCATGATTCTTGGTATTTGAAGCTATTTACCAAAAAAGTGATATTGTTATATTTGGGATTCATTTAATTTTGTACACATGACTTGGGTTTTAAAATGGATAGTCATTGTCAATATACGCTGAATGATTATCGATATATGCTGAATGATTATCGATATACGCTGAATGATTATCACTATATGCTGAATGATTATGAGACCAAGGGAGTCAATGTATTGTGTTGGCATTCCACTATTCCATATTCACATGGTTTCTGAGAAATTTGAAGATGAATGTTCGATAGCTTGGTGCACAGACATTTTTTCTTTTGGTGAACTGTCTGTAAGACACTTTATCTTTCTAAAAGTAGCATGTCTATTGAGCTTCTGATGCCTTTAAGATCAATAATCATTCTTTTTACCTTGCTCTTGGTTGAGACTGGGATAATATGACAGAGTTACTCTGATTTTTCTTGAGCTGGTGCTTGTTGATCCCTGCTATGGTTTTGTTGACATGCTTTTTCCCATGATTTTGTCAGAGCTTGTATGATATTATATCCTTGCAGGTGTTGAATGACTAGTTCTACTATTTAATAGTAATGGTCTGACATGTATGCAACTGGCTTCATGAAATACTTCTATTGGCTGCTTTTATTGATTTGTACCTTCTTTGGTCCAGGTTCCTTGCAGCCTTTATTTAAGCATGTGGAGTCGGGATCAGAGATTCGCGAAAAAGTTATTTGTTTCCTTAAAGATAAGGTGAATAGTTACACATAGGAATTACTCGAGTTGTAGGCATGGGCAATCGACTGTTCTACCTGAAAATAGTAACTGATCTTTTTTCCAGGTCTTCCCTGTTAAAGCAGAGCTGTTGAAACCTCAAGCAGAAATGGAAAGATACATAACTGATTTGATAAAGAAAGTATGCCTTCATTATTTCAGTTTTTGGCTGTCTGATTTTTTTCAGTGATTAAGTTTCCATGTACATTGTGTGATGACCTTTGACAATGGCTGTTATAATTCAGAGTGTGCTAGATGTAACCGGGTTGGAATTTAAATTATTCATGGATTTCCTGCGGAGTCTGAGTATATTTGGGGATTCTGCTCCTCGAGAGTCGTTCCAGGAATTGATTGAAATCATTCAAGCACAAGCTGATCTTGATGCACAATTCAATGTAAGTATGCTCTTTGAATGTTCCTGGAGCTAATTTACATATATGTGTCATAATCAAGCAAGTTAGTTGGATAACATGTCACCTGTCATCCTTAGCTATGCATTATGCCTTCTTTTTTCTTAAATGATTTTAGCAGTGATGTTTAGTGGGCATTACCCATACTGTTGTTTATCTTATTCTCTACGTATCACCTTCATAAACAGTCCTCGATAAATGCAAGAAGAAATGTTTTTTCTCATGAAATTGCGTATGCAGGTTCATCCTGGACCTTGAACTAATATATCTAGGTAGCCTGTCATGTTTTCTCACACCCAGCCTTTGTTTATTCACAAGACACCCCAGCCATCTCTCTTGCTCTCTTCACCGTGCACAATTATCAATCTTACTTCAGCTTGGTTCTTCTCTGTATATTTATCAATCTATCTCTCTCATCAGTCCACATCTCCATCAATCATCCGCTAGTGTTCATAACAACCTTGGCTAATGTTGAGGCACATGGGCAAGTGAGGCTATGCTCATTAACCCATCTTTGAATTCCGCAGTTCCTCCAAATGGCACCATCCTCTGCTTCCACCCGACCTTCCCCTTTCTCTCTCCGTCTCTCTTTCTTTAGGATGGATGCAGCGGTACGGGCAGAGTGATGATGGTGACCCAGTGGCTGCAGCGGCCGTCTGCAGTGGGTTGGACACAAGGTGTCAGGTGGTGGTTGTCGCCTGGTGTAATGGTGTTGGGTCTAGTTGCGGATTGACCAATGTGGCAGATCGCTCAAAGAATCTACTGTTCTACTTGCTGGCATTTCATCACTGCAGGGAGTGGCTCGCGTTGTTGGTTTTTGTTAAAAAACGAGGCTGATTTAGTTATAGTTGAAACAGCGAGTTCCTATAACCATGCTAAGAACTGATTTTAGGAAAACCAGTTCCCAAAAATCCCTGATCCAAACAACCCCTAAGAGTATGCATTGATGCTGGATAATTTTGCAATCTTCTGCATCAACCAACCTATTCAATATTCTGTTTCTATTGTGGCCATGTCAAAATAATGGTGTTCTCTTACATATCTCAGTCTGTCATTAACTGGTCATCTTGCTAACAAAAATGTCAGTTATGATATCAAATTATGTATCTACGGTATTTGTTCTTCCTTTGAACTTGGTTGTATGCTTTTCTCAACATCCTCAATTAATTCTTTTTAGGTTTCTGACATTGACCACATTGAGAGGTGGACGTCGTGCATGTATATGGCTCTTCCTATCTTTATGGTATGAACAATTTATTTTGTCAAACAATGGAATTTTTTAAATTGTTACTTGTTAGTGAATGTCATCTTGTCTTATGCTTTTTTTTTCACTACATTTGCATGATCTGCAGAGAGGTGGATCGAGCAGCAAGTTCCTCAACTATTTCGTTAAGCAAATTGTTCCAGTTTTTGACAAGGTAAGCTTCTTTATCTTGTACATTGGTCCCTGTGCTTCGTTGGAAAAAGCAGTAAATGCTTCTTTTTAATTATATTATGCATGGCAACTCTACAACCCTTGTTTTGTTGACATACAGAATGTAACATTTTGCACACCATTTTTTTGAAACATTTGGTTACATTCCTTGCTTGTGTTAAAGAAACAGCTCTTGCAATCATGCACATTGCTGCATTCTGCACTAATGTTGCATGGTAAAAAAAGAAGAGTGTGTCGTATTTTTTTGTAACTACGAATATTTTAATTGAATCGCCATCATTTTGGCAATCAGACTCTCCACCATGCCTTGGACTTGTTTATCTTCAAAACAAAGTGAATTTGCATCTTCGGGCATGAAGGTTTTCCCTTCTTTTTTTTACCTGTTTTAGATTCCTGAAGAGAAGAAACTGGATTTGCTCAAAACTGTTGCTGCAAGCTCACCATATGCTACAGCACAAGATTCACGGCAGCTGCTTCCCCCTGTTGTTCAATTGCTCAAGGTCTGTGCAATTCCTGTCTGATAGGTGTCTAATCCCCCTTTGTTAATGTTTTATTTTGTCCCCTAGAAGACATTGTTAGATGGTTTCCCCTCTGCCGCGGTGTTACACAAATAAATGTCCTGTCTTACCATTGCATTTACCTTTTCTTTTACAGAAATATATGCCTGGGAAGAAGGTGGAAGATATCAACCATAATTATGTTGAGTGTCTGCTGTACACTATTCACCATTTAGCCCATAAGGTTTGGTGACAGAATGTTTATCATCTATTATGAATCCTGTCTTTTCTTCATGGATGACCTTGTGCTGACCAAATGAAATACAGACACCAAACACAACAAACAGCTTATGTGGTTACAAGATTGTTACTGGACAACCGTCAGATAGACTTGGAGAGGATTTCTCAGAACATTACAAGGACTTTACTGAGAGGTAGGTTGCATTTTCCTTATGATTTCTTTGAATGATTTTTATTTGTGTGCATTCCTTTAAGAACCGCAGCTTAGACAACAGTTCTTTTTTTAATTAGTTCCACCAAATCATTAGTTATCATACATTGGGGGCAGTTGCAGTAGTACCATGACTACCACGTGCTTAAGTGGACCAAAAAAAAAAATCTAGCACTAGAGATGTTGGATCTGATTTTAGTTCCTAAAAATGGTGCTCGCTACTAGGGTGAAGGAATCCATCTTGTCTGAGTATGATCCTGAGGTAAGGGGTAATTGACATGTAAAAAATGAGTGATGTAATGACGCTAAATCAAGATTATTAGTATCTGGGTCACATCTATTGTTAAATCATAGAATAAAGTAATAGGTTGTACTAGAAGATTTGACCAAAGGTACATTGTATAAATGTATCACATATATCTTTTTGTGAGGAAATTTCTACATGAATCAATGAGTGTAGAAGCCTTTACCTAAAATTATGGGCCAAATGGATGATCTGTAGTAATTTTATATAAATAGGGACATATAGATAATTGAAAGAACAATTGGAATTTGGAAGTGATTTGCATGGTTGTTAAGGCGTCGCTATAGCGCTAGGGTGTGCCGAGGGGTCAAGGCGTCCCTCTGCCTTAAGGGCTTAACGCCATAACCCAGAGAGAGAGAAAGAGAGGTGAACGCGGCAGCAACTACACCCTTTTCCCTGTTCTCTGCTCCATGTCATTGCCATCTTTCTCCTCAGCTCTGGTTTCCACTCTCTTCTTCTCTCCCCTGTGCCAGATTCATTTTGACTCAAGGGAGCAGCTCCAGATCTATCCGAAGGAAGGAGCACATACAGATAGAAGCACTGCTGGTTTTGTTCTGAATCAGGGAAGAAAGGAGCACAGATAGAGGAGCAGAGCTAGCACGAGGAAGAAGCCGGCGCGAGGAAGAAGTGACATCAGAGGCAGTGCTGTGAGAGGAGAGACCACCTGGTGTGGGCATTAGGGTTATTTCTTTGACCTTGGGCTGGTATGAAGGTTATTGGGCTGGACCGTTAGGCTAATTTTCTTTCTCTCCCTCTTCTAATCGCTGCTTATCACATAGATTATGGCGTCGCCATGCCTTTAGCACTTTACCGCTATAAGGCGTGGGTGGGTCGCCTCAGGTCGCCTTACCGCCTTAACAACCATGGTGATTTGTAATAATTATTGCGAGGACTGGGATAAAATTATGTGAGATCTAGGTAGATTATAGATTACTATCATGATTCCATGATTCTTTCAATATTAAGGTTCTACCTAGTATTGAATCAGATCAATTATTCTATGGTTGTTTGACTAGAAGACTTGTATTAATATTAAGATTTTAGCAAACATGATGCTTGGTTTGGCGGTTTCTGTTGATGAGGAACATAGACAATTTGTTATAACTTTCTTAATTGGCCGTCATTCGCTATGTGTGGCAACATTATCTTACACAAATTTTGTTCTCCCATAGCTTGCGAAACATCTTTTATACCATATTCTGTTGTGGTAATCTAAGATAAATCATAAATCGTTTTTCTATAGATTATGATAAAATTTCTTTCAATTTTTTAATATGGTGTGAGAGAGCGTAAGAGCGTATGGTATTTTGTTTTGGTGATCTGTTTTATTTGCTAGTTTCTTACTGCTGCACATGCACAGGTTAACTGGAACTGAAGAGACAGTTCGAGCAGTCTCGAAGAGACTAACTCAGGGGATGGCAGATTTTAACAAGGCAATATCTTCAGCAAAGACTGAAGAAGAGAAAACTAAAATTGTGAGCTTTTAGGTGCTTTGTGTAAATTTTCTATGTTCCTCCTTCCATGTGGGATCAGCACTATTGTTGGCTGACTTATCCTTGTCTCAGAATCTTGTAACATCATATTTTACAAGATTGTTTCCAAGCTCTTTGTTTGGCAATTAGATTGATAATATGACTTTAAAAACAATTACAACAACTGATCATTGTGTGGATATGATGTTCTTTTGGCAGAAATCTGATCAGCAGAAATCAACAATGACAATGAGGGCCTACAACAACATACTAGCAATGGCGCAGGTGATTTCTTTTTTACTTTAGTGGAACTCTGTGATATGTTAATTGCAAAATGCTATCGCGTGTGATAATAATGTGGGGCCTGGGTTTACTTTTCAATGACACATAGGAGGGTAGTTTTCAAATCACAAGAAGCTTCCAAATGCTCTGGTTGGGCTTCTCATGGTGGACCAGTTACAATTTTAAATGTATAACAAAAGAACTATAGAAAATACTAGCCATAGCAATGGGATTTTTTTTTGGTTACAGATCTGCTTTTGAGCATAGTACCGAAACCTGACCACTGTTAGTCAGACAAAAAAAACTGTGACCAGGCCTTTTATTCTCCCAAAAAAGGCGATCAAGTTTGAGAAGGAGATAGATAAGTTCCTCCTGGTCTGGTTTGGATTAATAGAAACAATGATAGTGAAAAACTGGGATGTTCGAACTGGTACATTTTAATTCCGCTTGCAGGAGTCAAGTCCCTTTTACCTGTGGTTATATTGCATGTGTAGGATGTGCTGATAGGCAACTGTGTTGAGGTTGACATGTGATTTATTTAAGAAAGTTTTCAATTTGAGCCTTTATTTTAATACAGGCTTGGGTTTAATTCAAAATTAATACTTTGAACTGTCTGGCTCACTGTCAAACCATGTTTGAATCAGCAAACCGAGGACTTATTTGAGATAATAGTTCACATGCTGGTTTGAGTTTTGCACTATGCTTTTGAGGCCTGTAAAGGAACTGCAGGAGTGTCTAAATTAAAAGTTAAGTGGCCTTTTACAATTGCAAGTACACAACCGAATTCAACTTTGGCTACCAATCTCTACGAATTACCTTAGATTTCTGAAAATGATGAGTAGGTTGTGTCAAAAAATACCACTGTAGTTGTATTAATTTTTACAATGCGAAAGTTGCATGTGTTAATGTCTAAAACACATCTTATTCTACTGCTGGAGGAAGCATAAGTACACGTCAATGTATGAAATATACTGCTTGTGTATACTAATAATACTGCATGTTATGCAAAACAAACTAACCTAAAGGTTTATGCTTTCTAACTATATGTGATGAATGTTCATTTCAGCCGTTGCGTGCGAAATCCCCTTTATTTATTGGTGACAAGAAAATCACTCTCTCATGGATGGAGCAGCCAAAGAAACCAGCAGCTACAACAACAGGGTTAGATTTCTATTACCTAATATTCCATTTCCCCTCGGATTCCTTTGCATTTCATTATAGTTAAGTCTGCTTTGTGGATCTTTTAGAGGGAAGAGGTCCCAGCCTGCTACAAATGGGAACACCCCTGCAAGCAAGAAGGGGCGGGGAGAGGGAGCAGCCCGGAATCAACTTGTAAACAGAGCTTTTGAAGGGTTATCCCGTGGTGGTAGAGGGATGGAGCTACCGCTGAGAGTAGTTGGAAATCCCTGCAATCTGATGGAGAATAGATCAGCTTTCTGAGACAAGTGTAACGTCCCGGCCCACGAGGCCAGGTCCGCTTACATCTAGCAGCTTAAATAGGACATAGACTGCCCGCACAAACCAACACCAGTCTTTTCTGCGCACTTTGTTCTCACTCGTGCGCACCCGGGAAGGACTTCCCGGTCGGTCACCCATCCCTAGATTTCTTCAAGCCAAGCACGCTTCACTCTAGAGTTTTTTGAAGATAGGCTTCCGGAAAAGAAGTTGTAACTTGTTAGCATGAGTATCCTATTAATCCTATTATGTCTTGGGCCGGGTGTTACATCCTCGTCCCTTTAAGAGATCGACGTCCTCGTCGATCAACCCCAAGCCAGGAACTCCCTCTCTTGGCCACGTCCGTGTGTCCAGTGTCAGCGCATGTGTCATGCTGTGTGATCACACCGGGTCCACACCAGCCATGCGCACCATGCCTGCGCAAGCCATGCGCATCATGCCTGCGCAACTGCGACATACGTGCCCGAGAGTCGGCTCGTCGATCAACCCCAAGCCAGGAACTCCCTCTCTCAGCGCATGTGTCATGCTGTGTGATCACACCGGGTCCACACCAGCCATGCGCACCATGCCTGCGCAAGCCATGCGCATCATGCCTGCGCAACTGCGACATACGTGCCCGAGAGTCGGCTCGTCGATCAACCCCAAGCCAGGAACTCCCTCTCTAGGCCACGTCCGTGTGTCCAGTGCCAGCGCATGTGCCATGCTGTGTGATCACACCGGGTCCACACCAACCATGCGCACCATGTCTGCGCAACTGCGACATACGCGCCCGTGAAACCGCGAGAGTCGACTCTGATACCATACTGTAACGTCCCGTCTCCACGAGGCTAGGTCCGCTTACATCTAGCAGTTTAAATAGGACATAGACTGTCATCACAAACCAACACCAGTCTTTTCTGCGCACTTTGTGTTCACTCGTGCGCACCCGGGAAGGATTTCCCGGTCGGTTACATCTAGCAGTTTAAATAGGACATAGACTGTCATCACAAACCAACACCAGTCTTTTCTGCGCACTTTGTGTTCACTCGTGCGCACCCGAGAAGGATTTTCCCGGTCGGTCACCCATCCCTAAATTTCTTCAGGCCAAGCATGCTTAACTTTAAAGTTTTTTGGAGATGGGCTTCCGGAAAAAAAATTACAACTTGTTAGCATGAGTATCCTATCAATCTTATTATGTCTTGGGTCGGGTGTTATAACAAGCTTTTCTGTTTGCAGCAAAATGGGATTGGTGATAGCCCGTGAAGGCATGCTCAATTGCTGAATGCATACAGAAAGCTCATATTGATGGATCCTTGAGTATATCGATGATTTTTTAGACCCTAGTGGAGGTTGAAGAATGTGGAGTGTATGCATGCCCTAGTTCATTTACACCCCTGACCGCTTGTTAGTTGACCAGTTCTACTTGTTTTGGTGGTTCGATGAACTCAACAGAACTTTTTAAATTCTAGAATTTGTTGTTAAGACTATTTATTTATGAATCAATAGATTGCCAAAGTGAATTATATTTCTTGCAATCTTGTTTGCTTTCGTCACGATTTGTATCAAATTTTGTTGGCATTATCGCAGAGGCGATGAAGGGAACTTAGGCAAAGATGTGGTAAGCATCAATTGAACCGGTGAATGTGAATGTGAATGTTTAAGAATTTTCTCATGGCTGTATGTTATGTTGAGAGTACAACGGAAGAGATGATGTCAGAATGGTCGGTTTATTGATCCTGAAAGTGCACTTTCATGGTAATACTAGAAGCTGTGGCGCGCCCATGGCACGTCTCCTGTACACAGCTTGATGCAATATGTATGTTGAGCTACAGCGATTACCATGTAAATAAGAAATAAAACAACCTTATAAAACTTTAAGGGCACATCGTCTGAGTTGAAGGTCTTACCGATGGCACGAGCATAATGACCAGGAGGGAGGAATTAACTCACTTAAGTCCAAAGAGCAGCCAACGTCTAGCTACACTTTAAGAAATATGCTTCAAGTTTTCAGCATTCAACCAGGACATTGCACAATTTTTTTGTGAGCACATGACCAGAATTACTTAAGCTATTGTGCCTTCATCCGTGACTTTCCGCAAGCTCTGAAACATGAGTGACTACTCGCTCAAGATACATCATACAAACATAAGACAGCCTGACAATTATAGTGATAATAATGTCGTGGTTTGCTAAATAGCAGCATACCGAAATATACTTGTGAATCCAATAATTAACTAACACAATCTGAAGCTATCCTTGCGAAGCACAGAATTAGCACACCTTGCAGTTTCCAGTATTTCATATGATCCGAGGTTTGTTTACATAACATAAAAATGATTTCCATCTTTACATTCTTACATACAAATGAAAGCACAAGCTTATTTTGCGCTAAATTAAACTACAGTATCATGGCTAAATCAGCAAAATTTATGTGTTGATACCACGTTCCAAAAAGACACCATCCTGAATAAGAAAAAAAATGTAAGCACCATCAGAACAGTTTACATGAAACAATTACATTTTTTTTCATTCATTAGCCCTTGCGTACGATTTTCGTCAGAAAGAAATATGTGGTCGTGCGCTTGTAGGTTAGTCAATGCATTTATGTAACATTAGATTCTATTGTTAACTTTCTTGCTCTTCTATATTTCCTTCTAAAATGAAATACTAATGTATATGCATCTTTCATATAATATTGCTTATTTAGAAACTCAATTATTACAGAGTATTAGTTTTGCTTGAAGAAGCTTGCATCAGTAAGCATGCTGAAGAAGTTCTCAAAAGCTTGGACCTACAAAGCCTGGCCTCGAACATTCGTATGATTAGAATTCCACTTTCTGTGCAAAAGATGTCAGTTAACGGCCATATGAATCATAACGGTCCTAGTTAATTGTGCATGCTTTTACCCTCCCAATAAAAAAATCAATGCTTAGTGAGGTTGAATAACGAAATTGTTACTACAAGATAATACACCTCAGGTGCCGTTAGATCGTCATATAACTACAACATAGAGACTCGTGTGAATCTCAGATCGTCATATTATTTGCCCTTCTTAGTTTTGCAAATGATATAAATTACAGGGAAATAAGTAAGCATGGTAATATGGTTGTAGTTTTAGATTATAATTATATGATCAGGAGTTGAGAAAGTGATTCTTTAGTCTGGCAGCCCAGTGAAGTTAATCTTTTTATGTGCTAGTTTGAGAACACTACCCAACCATCGCATCTTAATCCAATATTAATCATACAATACATAATTACATATTGGACGGTGTCCAATGTCAATAAAGAACTAAACATAGCATAGAATACGACAAACATTTGGTCGACTATCCAAAATGAGCTGCACAAAAACATCACGTTATGCAATCTAAAACATGATACGTGATGTGAAGGACATGTCAAATTTGCTCTCAACCGATGTGAAATATCCGAGTCAATACTAAAGAAGATTAGACACAAGCCACACCATGTATTGATCGCTGAGACGAATACTTATACAAGGTGCAGCAGCTCAGCTCTCGGTCTCCTGATCCTACATTCCAGGAAGACTGGGCCGGCTGTGCCGTTACAGCGTGCATGTGCACGTCCTGAGCGCGCTCTGCGCGGCTACTGCGGGCGCGCGCGTCGCTCGCGCTCCACGTTGCGTCGTGGCCGTCTGTTGGCTCGGCATACAGTCCGTTGGATCGTCATGCAGGCTTCCGTTATCAAATACTAAATGCAGAGTAGAAAACTCTGGAACATCATATGAATACCTAGATATATACTAGGATCAACACAGTGATTTCCTAGAAAATATTGGTTTACTCAGAATGTCATTATGTTACTAATTCTATAGATTAAAGGTAATTTCTGTCAGAAGAACACTATGACTCCAATAATAAGTTCTACTCTGGTTGACGACTGGTGGACTGTTAACTTGGATTGAAAACATTTAGATAGCGCATGAATCGAGTTACCTGAATAATTGACAAAGCAATTAAGGACATATCCCATAAGATTTGTTCTACAATGATTTCTCTTAATTCTAAATAGTACCTGCACATAATGTAGAGTTAGTTTGATCCATCCAAAAAGATCTAAATAACCCAATTTCACATAAAACATATAAGCAACAACACTGACTGTTTGTGTTCATATCAAAAAACTATAACTGATTTGCAGTCATGGACCAGCTGCTGGTCATAGGATGATCACTCTGTATCCTTGCCTAAAATGTGCTGAAAGCTGGATCCGCAGAAAATGATTAGGATAGCAAAATTCGCATAATAAAAAAAATCAGGAAATGGGAAATTAGTATGTTGTGTGTAGTCAGAAGCAGAGCTTATCAATTAAACATGCTAAAATTCAAGCTAGCTAGAGTGGCATGCCTTGACAAACCATTGCATCAATAATGATAACAATGGCATGCAAGAAATGGTTAAATTGCATCAGGATAGGCAGATGTACCATAATTAGACTGATAAATTTGAGAAAAGAATTTCGTAGATGATAGACTACAGATGGGAGAAATCATGGTA
Organism: Oryza officinalis; assembly: GCA_008326285.1. NCBI lineage: Eukaryota > Viridiplantae > Streptophyta > Magnoliopsida > Poales > Poaceae > Oryza > Oryza officinalis. The sequence continues at coordinate 42,075,620 of BDMV01000001.1, read as the reverse complement.
ATGCGCAGGCCAAAATCTATTGAGTAGGAAATCTAGCATCCATGTACAAATAATATTGGCATATCGGATAGAAACTACAAAGTTATGTCTGAATGAAGAGATTCTATTAAGTTTGATCAGCAAATATTTTTTTTCATAAAATTGCAGAAGAATTGCGCTTTCTTTACTTGAAGCCTGGTGATTACAAAGATATATATATTTCAACTAAAAGTTATGTTATTAGCTAATCCAAAGAAAACACAGGAAATTCACATTAGGCAATTCAGTTACTGTGGGACTGCATATAATATCTGAGGTTCAAAACAGGGCAGAGTAAGGATTCTGATTCTCTAAATAATCTAAATGATCCCAAGCTTACTCGCATCCAGCACTTGACACACAATACCTAAGTCCTCTAAATGTAAAATGGCTCCACATAGTACTGTGATACAATCCTTTTAAGTCTGCATTTCAGGGGAAAAACATTTGTTTGGGACAGGACAATCATGATTGTTTAATTTATTTTTCAGTATAGTTTTGTGGGAATGGGTGGATAGTTGACTATTTCATCCATCCTGTTCAATAAGTGCACCTTCACATTCAGAAATCACATGGGTTTGATAAAGTTCTAAAATTATGGCTTTAATAAATTCAGAGATAAAAAAAACATCTTATACAGAACTGCAAAAAATAATTTCATCGTATGTGTACTTCTAAAATACATGAATTTCTCAAGTGATTCCTACTACAGTGCATTGTGTTCTCAAGATTAAATTAGCCAAAACAAAATTAAACTAAGACATGTCACATTGTCACCTTATTTTCTTGTACAGAACAAAAACCAAATTCCACTTTGGTTGGGAGCTAACTACACGAACTGTTGGTACATAGAAAGCTTGCCCAGAATTAAAGATTGATCAGTGGAAGTAATAGATGAATAAGAGGTCCTCACTAAACATAGGATGACAGGAATGTGCGACTTCTTCCCAGCATCGACAAGCAGAATCACACCTGTAGTGATCAACCCCTGCAAGCCATGGAGCAAAATTGAATCACACCTGTAGTGATCAACACATGTAGTGATCACTCTTCCATAAGGGAAAACCACAAACACCTAGAGTGCAACGCGAGAGAATTCTCCCAGCAAGACAAGCACGGTAATGGATTCATTGACCTACCAATTCTTTTCCAGTAGATGCCCAATCGCAATGCAGCTGCATTGCAGCACCACGAAGATGTTGGTCGTGGCGATTGAGTCATGGTCCCGATACCGACAGCCCATCGGATTTGAGAACAAGGACACCCCACAGCCGAAAACACCCCTGCACATAAAATTGTCCCTTTTTATTCAAAATCCTATATAAACTAACAAACACACAGGGAACAAGCACGTCCTAATACAGATGAATAGCATCTCACCCAGCTTCACCCTCAAAAGTCCATAGTCCCCTAGTTTGCTTTCATTGCTGACAAAAAGAAAGAAAAAGAAGGATATGAAAAAACAAACACAAGGAAACAATATGCGCCATCTAATTATCTGAATCCATCCATAGAGAAAGAGGCCTCCCCTCAAATCTGCATGATCAGCAATTGGGAGAACACAGATTTCTCACCTTTGCCTGCGGGTGAAGCCTGATGAACGCCACCGACGGCAGAATTGGCGGCGAATCCATCTTCTTCCTCGCCGGCTTACCTAGTCACCTCCTATCGAAAGAGGAACAGTAATGTGAATCTACAGTTCGAGGTGGAAAAGGTCACAAGGTTGTAAGACATGGCCAGAGGAGAAACAAGAGATTTACTCATTCACCTCCTGTGGCTAGGCACCGTGAAAACAGCGGGCGGCGGCGGCGGCGGCGGCGGCGGCTGCAGGTTTATCAGACAGGGTGGCGTTGGTGGCCGCAGGACGATGTAGTGGAGGGAAGCAGCGTCAGGATGCACAGCGAGAGGCACCGCAGCTGTAGCACCAGTAGGGCGACGCCGGCTCGGCTGCGGAGGAGGAGGAGAGGAAGCCGACCTCCTCGCACGCGCAGCAGCTCCGTGTACAGACCTCGCCATCCCCCAGCCTCTGCTTCTGGGCCTCCATGCACACCAGCCACCTCGCTTCGTCGCCGTCACCTGCGGTGTCCCCATCCTTCCCCGGCGCCAACGCTAGTGCCACCGCCGAAGTAACGTTTGCCGGCACTGCTGGAGCTCACGTGGCGTGCTTCCCCGCTGCCGCCAGCGTCGGTAAGGAGGACTCGCTGCCTCAAACACCCGGAAAATTTTGGCAAGGAGGAAGGCAAGCGGGGTGAGAAGGGGGAGTGGAGAGAGGCGGTGGAGGACGGAGCGGCGGTGTATAGCGCTAGTAAGCGATTGGCCCGTAGCCACAGCGGAAGCGGTGACCCCAAGGGATAGCGGCACAGCAATCCGGTGACCAACGAGCGGCGACGCATGGAGAGGCGGAGGAGCAGGCGGCGCGCGGAGGAAAGAGGCGCAGCGTGCGGAGAAGCCGAAGGAGGCGCTGTCCTCTAAAGCATGCAATCTAGACCATCCAGCTAGCAACAGAATGATCTGACGGCTGAAATAATTCCGGTGACGTGGCCCGCATGGCTAGTGGCCCAACCCGTCGGCCTTGAAGAGGTACATTCCTAGAAAATGCAGACACATGGCCGCGCTGCTGCTTTCTAATGCGGGAAAATGTTATGTCCATTTTACGGTTTTCAGCTCCATTTGCCATCTCACTTTAATCTCCTAACTGTTTGAAGTTGACTATGGTGCCGAATGTCTTGTATTCGGGCTAGGTCACCTAGCATAGCTAAATTCTTTGACAATTTGACATCTGTTTCGCTGGGCTTTGCCAATTTGACATAGGTTTCGTGAGCTTTGCCAAAATATCTATCACCTCGTTGGAATAATTCACTTTAGGTCTTTAATTTGACAGCGAGTTTGATTTTCGTACTTGAACCGCAATACAAGATACAACGGGTTTCTCAACTATTAAAACCGGTATAATATAAGTCCAACTGTCAAAACCGGTGAAATATAGGTCCCATGGAGGTTTGGACGGCGGTTTTACTTGACGTCTATGTGACTAATTTGACTCGGTCTTCATCTAACATGGTATTGATGTGACACGTGAAAGCAAAATTTAACAATTTAAAAATTAAGAAAAAATATGTGGGCCCACATGTCAGTCAAACAATAAGACAAAAATAGTGGGACCCACATGTTAGTGGGCCACACTTCCTCCACCTCATCCTCTCTCTTCTCTATCTCCTCCCCTTCTCCTTCTCCCCTCTTCCCCTTCTCCTTCCCCTTCTCCCTCTTCCTCCCCAGACACGGCCCATAGCGAATGTCAAGCTTGCGCGTCATCATCGTCTCCCTCTGGCGCAACCCCTCCCTCTCCCTTGGCCACGCACGGCTGTGGTAGTGGCCGACAGTGGCTGCTGTGGGTGACCGGCAAGGAGAGGGCTTCGGTGGATCTGAGTGATGGAGGAGGAGAGGTTGAAGTCGAGGTAGTCAGCAAGCGAGAGCTCGCCAGCCCGTCCCCAGAGACACAATGAAGGCCGAATCGGAGCGTCACCGGCCCGGCCTCTTTGCGTGCTGCACGGATGTAAGTTCAAGTGTCTTAATTTGGTTTTGGTGATTAATGATAAATCTAATTATATGAGACTACCGTTTTTATGAGCTTTTCTTTGACTAGTCTCATTTGGATACGAAAATGAAAATGCTGAGACATATGTATTAAACTTCACATATTCTAACTTGGTTTCTCCTGTAGATCCAAAATATAATGTGAGCTCCCTTATTGATCTTACTTGATTATGTGCATATGTGTTTCTTCATATCTATATATATGCACATTTTGAGGGAGAGATTATTATATATTTTGTTTATTATAAGATCTCTACCTTGATTTGAAATCATTTTTCATCTCATTTCTCTATATTGTTTATATCGAGTAATTATCCACCACCAAAGAGAGAAAAGATTGAAAGATCTTGGATTAAACAATTTGTATAATTGTTGCTTTGGTGATAGATGATAAACTGACGTTTATGGGATTAACCTCTCTTTTACATAAGTTGTCAACTAGATTATTTCCCGATAATAAGATATGGAAGATATGCATTCTTTGGTGATGGACCTTAATCATGACAAGGATGAAATGCATGAACATCAAGCGATATGTATCACTTCTTATCTCCTACTTTTTGAGAGGTTCATATATATGATTTTGATGTTATGGTTATATAAGTGTGAGATTAATGTTTACTCAAGCCTTATCTTATTCAGTCTTCTTTATATTGAGAACATAGAGATCATGAAAAAGGTATGTGTTTATGTTTGTCTTTATCATTGCTATATGCCTTCTCTCTGTGTATATGATAAACCCCATTGGTTCTTCTCTATTTATGCATACACTTGCCTTTCATGGATATTATTTTGTATGCATATATTGAGGGGGAGCAAATCATAAACACTTGTTGTGTATGTTCTAAATCTGTATTGTTTACCTATTATTTATATTGGATCTTTGCACTTGAGCTTGCATGCGAGTATATGACACTTGTGGTGTTAATGAATACTCAACAAACATATCCATATCTTTCATATGCAACCGGTTGGTCATCAAGTGGAGGATGACAACCGATTTATTGGGACTAATATTTTCCTTTGAGCTGTGCAAAGGGATAGGTCCCACTGTGATGAGGCAAATGGATGACACCATGGGTTGATGGTCACCAAGCCAAGGACATCGCTATGTTGACAAGAATAAAGTCAAGCTTGTGATGAGAAGAAAGTCTTGACAAAGAATGATCAAAACCTCGACATAAACTTGGTTCAACCGGATGGTCACAAGTGTTGATCTTGGCTCAAGCATTGACCCCAAGTTGGATGGCGCAATGCAAAGGTATAATGGAGCTAAGAATGTTTTCTTAGTCTTTTCCTGGTCTTGGTGTTTGGTGTAGACTGGATTTGCTAGATAGGCGTCGTACTATCAAGAGAGGTCTATGAAGTGAGCATGTAGATGATCTTGTGCCATATTAGTTCATATGCATGTGGGTGCATTTGGTGGGATTGTCTAGTCAAGAGTGGTGAGTTTTCTCAAGTCCCAAACAAAGAGAGAAGTGGACACGTCCTATAGGAATGGGTAGCTTATTGTGGTTTTGTCTGGTGGAGTATCCTTCAGAGTGTGAGCCCTTTCTCCTTGAGAAAAACTGTGTTTCTTGGATGTTTTGTTCATGGGTTGGATAGCCCTTTGAATAAGCTTACCATAGAGTCCAAGAACATTAATTTCCGACATTCGAGTCAAGAGAAATCGTCGTTTTACTAACGGTTGGTTGTGCTGAAAAGTGACCTGCGGTCTGACCGCAGCCCTTATGGTGGTATGATAGATCGCAACCCTTATGGCAGTCTGATCGCAGTGTACTGTCCGGTCTAACCGTAGCTCTCATGGCGCTCTGACCGTTGACCTCAAATTGAAGAGAGGTCTCGCCTTGGCGATATAGAGCCGCCAAAGCCACAGTCGGTCTGATCGGAGCCGATCATGGTCTAACCGGCCGGATTATGGCGGTTAGACCGCGAGTGCATTAAATGCATTGTAACGGTTAGTTTTCTAGCTGTTGCATTAGAGGCCGGTCTAACTGGCCACCTCATGGCAGTTTGACCGGTAGACACCTGTGAGTTGGGATTTCACTCCCAATGGCTAGTTTTTGTGATTGGGGGTATATATACCCACTTTCCAGCAGCAAGGGTAAGGTTTTCGCACTCCATTGCATTATCTTGAACCCTTGCAAGAGCTCTCACACCCTTGTGCACTTAGTTTATTTAGTGAGGTGTTGAAGAGTGAGTTAAGCCAATCCAAGTGCATTGCTTCATTGTTAGAGTTAGTGTGGCACTTGATCATCCTCGGCAAGCATTCTAGACTTGTTACTCTTGGAAGTTGCCACCTCCTAGACGGCTTGGAGGAGTTGCCCGGTGACCTCTCTGAGAAGGTTGTGGAGGATGCCCGGTGTTGATTGTGAGTGGCTCGGTGTTCGCCATCTCCGGAGTGGAGGAAGAACAACCATAGTGATAGAGGCTTGGGAGTCTACTTCGGGGCTGGTTCCCACCTTGCCCACCTCTTGACGAAGAAGTTCAGTTGCTTCATGGTTTGAGCGGTGAAGTTGGGCTCGCCTCAACGGTGACGTAGGAAGCCGGCAAGCTTCCGAACATCGAGTGGAAAAATTCTTTGTCTCTTGTCTCCTTTATTTTGTGCAATTTACATTTGTGCTAATTTACTTTGAGCAGGTTTACATACTAGAAATTATTTGTGCTATTATCACCCTAGGCTTGCAAACCTCAACATAGGATAGCCTCTTTGTGCACTTAGTTGAGACTAGTTGATTTAGGCTTTGAATTGTGGAAAACCGTTTTGATTTACTCTTCCGCATATATAACTTGGTTTAGCCAAAAATTTTAAAACCGCCTATTTACCCCCATCTATTTGGCCTCCTTGATCCTACAACGGAGCCCGTGGGCGGCATGCCTGCCTGTATGCTTTCAATCCGTGCACACCGTGAGCCCTGAGTGGGGAGAGGGAGGAGAGGGGAGCAGCGGTTTGTGTCCTTGTCATCATCGTCTTCGCAATCGCAACCGCATGACGCGGAGGTGGAGGCGAAGGGGGAGGAGGAGGCCGAGACATCGAAGTCGTGCTTCGCAGGAGAGTTGTTCGAGCTGCCAAGGAGCTTGGAGGCGGCGGCGGCGCAGCAGCTGGTGAAGCGGTGGGGAGGAAGCCCGGGCTATAGCCCAACGGGCCCACGGTCCCTAATTTCCCATTGTCGCCACACCGGTCTTCTACCCCGCCAACAAGCCGCTTGCCGACCTCCTCCGCCACTGCCATCAGGCACGCCACATGCCGCGCCGGGGTCGAGGAGGATTACCACCGCATCGGCTTTGAGATGAAGAGGGAGAAGAGAGAAGAGGGATGTGTCACTTACATGTGAGGCCGGAGTGGCTCGGCCTCACAGCCCGCGTGGTCGCTGGCACCGGCGTCGTTGCCAACGTCGACTCTGGTCGGCCCCCCTTCATCGTCCTCCTCCCTGACATGGATGCCCTCCCTGTCCAGGTGAAGACAAAGAGAGATAGGTGAAGAGAGAGAGGGGGGTTAGAGGCCCTGACATGTGGGGCCTGTGCTGAATCAACGCTCTTGATTCGGGTCAGATTGCCATGTCGAACAAAACCACCCGCTATATTGACATGGGACCTATGTTGCATCTGTTTTGATAGTTGAGGGACCTGCTGTATCCGGTATTTTGATTCAAGGACCAAAAATCAAACTCGCTGTCAAGTTAAGGGACCTAAAATGAACTTATTCCCACCTCGTTCCCACTTTAATGTTTTGACTTGCTCAGAATTTTAATCCATTTCCTTTTCCAATTTTAGGCATAGGCAATAACTCAAATGTCCTTCGGCTCACTCGCTCCACCCTAGACCTCACCCTATGGGTGTGTTTGGTTTCCTGTATTTGATTGGAGCCAGGCCTAATGGGTGCAATCACTACTACAAAATCAATTTTTGCATACGGCCAAAATCAATTTTCGCAGGTGGTTAGGCGGCCCGCATGCACGAAAAGGTTTGCGGAAATCAGATTTTTGCATGCGGGTCGATTTTTGCATGCTGACGCTTAAGCCATCCGAATGTGAAAATGGAAAATCGCACAAAAAAAATAAAAATTCTGCAAATCGATTTTCCCCAAACCCTAACCCTAGGATCCTTATTGTCGTCATCGTCGTCGTTGCTCGGAGTCGGTGGAGCCGTCGTAATTGTCACGCGCGTGGGGGGCGAGAGGTAGCGGGATCCGTGCAAGAGGGGGGAGGGGGCACCGGATCTGCCCCTCTTGTCACCGCCACTGTCGCCCGAGCCCGAGCCCTCACCCGCCGCTGGAGCCCGAGCCCTTGCCTGTCGTCCCCTGCGCTGGATCCGCCGCTGCCGATCCCCACGTTGCTAGATCCGTCGCGACCGAGCTCCCCATCACCGGATCTGCACCCGCCAACCTCCCCACAACTGGCCACTGTCGCCCACCGCTCCAGCTCCCGTCCGTCACTGGATCCCTCCAGCGTCCATCGCTCTCGTCCTTTCACCTGCTTGCCAAAGTCGTTGTTGCCGCTGCCGTCGCCACTGTCACCAGCCACCACTGTTGCCTCCCATTGCCGCTGCTGCTGAGCACCGCTGCCTTCCCGCCAAAGCCCGCCCGCCGCCGCCAAGCACCGCTACCTCCCCGCCAAAGCCCACCCACGTCCGGTGCCGCCCCACGCCTGCGTGATCACCAAGAGCCGCCCGTTGTTGCTGGATCTGGGAGAGAGTGGGTGGTGGTCGCTTGTGGGAGGTGAGGGAGAGAGAAGGATGTGGGATAAGGGAGTGGGGAGAGTTAGTAGGAGAGAGAGGAGGGGATAGAAAAAAGAGTGGGAGTATTTTCGCATGCGGGTTTCTTAAGAGGTCTGCATGTGAAAATAAGCCAATTTTCGCATGCGAGCCTGTTAAGAGGCCCGCCTACGAAAATTGATTTTTGCATGTGGATTTTGAACCGTGCACGGGGGATCAATTTTTGCGTGCGGGAGCAGTTATGGTCCGCCTGCTAAAGGGGGTCTCATCTAGAAATATCGATTAGCTGCATGTGGGTTGGATCCTGGTCTAGGACATCCATCGAAGTATAATTACCTGGATGGATTATGAACAAACCAAAAACAAGCACCCTTGTGCATATCACCTAATATGGCATTTTGATCATCTCTTTGCGAAGATTATCACCTCTCTTGATAGTATGGCAAAGCTAGAAAAACCTAACAAATTCGATCCCCCATCTTCTCGTTCGACAAAATGGAAACGCTAGATTTTCCACATTTATTGCATTGCTTTATGACATCAATTTTAATCTATGGTAATACTCATTGGCATAAACATCATGTGGTCCTAACTCAAATTATCTCACTCAAATAAAATAGTTAGTCTACAATTAACGCTTGTCATTAATTAGCAAAATAAACACCATTGGTCTAGATGTTTCATGGCCCTATGTTGCTGTTAACAGCAAAATTTGGTAAAGATATGCTAGCAAAAAGGGTTGGATCCGAGGCGGATTTGAAGGGATATGGTGGTTTCCAAGAACAAACAGCGCATTGGCTGGAGCCGTATTGGCCGATATGTAATCGGACTCGGTTGAGCCGATATGGGTAAACTGAATCGTACTCAGTTGAGCCGATACAGATAGCTTGGTTTCGTGTTGGTTTTGGAGAAAGACTTGAAGATATTGCCGACTAGGAATTAAGTCCTGATAAGGCAATTGTATCTATTAATTAGGAATAAGAGTTAATTTCTTTTTGTAATATTATGGTAAGAGTCTACCTAGGACTTGTTTGTTTAGGCAAGTTATAAATAGTGTCTGACAAGGACAAGGTCTGTATGTACGGGTATAAATATAAGCTCGAGGTCAATGTAAAAAAAAGGAACAATTCAATCAACACTTTCGGCGCATCGCCACAATTTTCTCTTTACTTTTCGACGAGTTCGTGCTTCGGGTTTGTCAGTTGGAGGTATAGCTTGTTAAGTTACGACATAACTTAGCCAATCTAACTCGATGGCTGATTTAGCCATATCGGCCAGGCCTTCTCTAAGGTCTTGTCGGTATCGGCTAAATCAGCTCATTAGCCTAGATTGGCATAAGGTATCTACCACGCTAAAAAGCATTCAAGGACTTGATTGTCTAGATATCATGCATCTTTTTACACTTTGTGCTACATCAGCCCTAGTCCTAATTAGAATCATGATCTCTAGCCTGTCTCTTGTTTGTAATAGGGGTAGCATCGGAGTTTCAGTCGATCTTATTTGATATAGCTATCTAGTCATGTTTAAATTCTTTTTAATCATGCTTTTCATGTTATATCTGCCCCTTATATAAGGATATCACTTTAGTTAAATATATGAAGCTTGTCTCGATATATTTATCCAAATTAATATTCTTGTATAAGGCTATATCAGAGTATTAGTTGATATGGTATCAGTTTTTAGCGTAACTGTGATTTCATCGGCTACGATCTAATCTGTGCCAATAGATTATGTATTTGCGGCCGATGAAGCATATTTAGGGTTTATTTTGAATCATTCATCCTACACCTCACAGTCGATTCGGTCAGATCGCATCGGCTAGGTCCATACGATACGTCATCGGCTTGTTGGCCGATCGGCTATCGTATATCTAACCCAATTTATTGTATATCTTGTTGGTTGCAGGATCAAACCAACTGGTATGCCCTGAACCCATTTTCTAAGAGTTGGACCTGCACTGGAGTTTAAGCAAATCTCTCAGGCCATCGTGTTTTCGCATCAACATGCCTTCGGCATATTTTTGCGTCAACAGTTGCGCCCACAAGAGCCTCTAAGCGCAAAGCACACCACCTCCTACAAGGCTGACGTTGACCTGAACCAGGCGTTCAAAAAGCTTACCTGCTAGGAATAAGTCTATTTTGCATTCCTCATCTCTTCCGCATGATTGAATCGCATCCCTCAACTACAAAACCGGATAAAACTCCTTTCTCATCTTCGAAAACCGGCGCAAACAAACTCCTTTAGTGGTTTGGTAGGCGATTTCCGTAGGTAGTGCCCGCATGTCAGTGAGATCTGAAAAAAACATACGCAGTGGGCCCACATGTTCCTTTTCTCCTTCCCACGTCTCCTTCTCTCTCCTCACAGGCAACATCACAGCATCAAATGCAACTGGCGGGACAGGACGGACCGTCGAAGGATGTGCCGGTAGTGGCGAAGCGGCAAGTGGAGGAAGTTTAAGAGTGCCGTTGCCCTCTTGGACGTTGCACGACGACCTGCCAGCGCTGCAAGCCCTCCAGCCACTCAATCACTCGGCCACGTTCGGTGCCGCCGCCAACGCCGATGTGTCCCCTCCCTGTCCATGTCCCCGCCATCACGCTAGCAGAGCGTCTGCACCACATCGCTCAAGCGAGGGGTTGGGTCCGGGGCCAAACTCGAGCCGGCCACCTCCTGCGAGCAGCCGCACGACGGCAGCGCCCCGGTGTTCGCGCGCCTCTCTGCCCTACGTGGGACCGCTCTCTCAGTGACAGGCTCCAAGCGCTCGACGCCGAGTCTGGGTTGTCAAGTCCTTTGAGGAAGGGTAGAATGGGGAGGGGGGTTTGGGTGCGCTCTAGCCACGAGAGGGGTCAAACGGGGTGAGCCGAAGTGCGGAGCCGTCAGTCACAGCGAATGCCGCTTCTACAACTGCAAAGCACATCGACGCTGCTTGGAGCAGCAGCATGACACCGACCAACCGCCCCGCCGCCTTCTTCTTGCTTTCCCCTTTCTTGACTCCGCCAGCTCGCCGCCGTTTTGCTACGTTGACCTCCTGGAAGCACGACACGTCGTGGGATAGGATGGCGTATTGAGGGACGAAGACGATGGAAGGGATGATGCATCGCTGTCTTCCTCGCGCTCCCACCTCCCTACCGCTCTCCCTCACCACCACGGACCGCCTTGCTCGCCGGCCGCCACCGTTGCGCTCCCTTCTCCTCCTCCGCTTTGCTGCCCTCCTCCGTCGCAACGTCGAGGTCGACGGCGTGGAACAGGGTGGATCGACACGGAAGTAGTCATGGCGGAGCTCGGCCACGCGGGCGACGACGTATAGAGGGGTAGATGAGGAAGGCGAGACCGGTGAGTAGCGCAAGGACGGGGATGAAGAAGAGCATCGGTAGAGGATGAGGAGGCAGTGGGTGGGGGAGAGAGAGGAAGGAGAGGGGGATGACACATGGGTCCCACTATGATTGTAAGTTTTTCTGCTAACTCAGTGAGTCTAACGTGGTCAGCTTGTCGCATCAACATAAACCACTTTCAAAACCACTAAGGCCTTGTTCGGTTTGGAAGGCGTTGAAGGGGATTGGAAGGGTTTGAAGGGAAATAATTCCAGACCACAATAGATATGAAATAAATCTGCTTCAATCCCTTTCCTCTTGGGGATTAACCTAACATGGCCTAAGGGAGCCGATTTGTACTGGTTTTTAAAGTTAAAGGAGTATTATACCTGGTTTTGTGATTTAGGGATGCGATTCGACCAAGGCAAGAGATGAGGGACAGAAAATAGACTTGTTCCTACCTGCTGTTCAGATAATAAAGAGATGGGCATGGCCCATGGGCGAGGAGGCAGAGGCCGAGCAAGAGCAACTACTTTTTGTATAAGAGGGAGGCTAACAATGCCCCTCTTGGCAGGGTGTCACACTCTAATTTTCATTTAGAGATTTATAAGGCTGAGTTCTTTCCCTTATCTTCCCAACTCAACACTCTTTTTTTTCCGCGCGCACGCTTTTCAAACTACTAAACGATGTATTTTTTTGCAAAAAGTTTCTATACAAAAGTTGCTTAAAAAAATCAAATTAATCCATTTTTCAAAAAAAAATTAGCTAATACTTAATTAATCACGTGTTAATGGACCGTTCCGTTTTCCGTGCGCAGGCTGTGTTTTGGGAACTTCATGTAACGAACACACCCTAAATTATTTCCAGAATTTGTAATAAAGTGCACATTAATTAACAAGTGAAGTCAATATGGAAATAAAATTTTCTTAATAAATCAAGCCTTGGAGTATTTTTCTTAAATTCTCTCAGATTAATTATATACTCTGGAATTTTCTAGGGTTTTTAAGAGCTCAACAAGTAATTTTAATAATAGAAAGGGCACCTGTGTGTATCCGTAGCTTTTCCTATTTTTGACAATCTCCTATTTCTTCATAGCAACGTGTCTCCTTCATATGTTCCGTTGCTTCTTACTGGATAAGTAGATTGTCTGTTTGCTGTGCCTAGAAAATCCAACAAACGAAAGTTATCTCCCTCACCTTGAGTTTCAGTGTTGCGCATTCAAGCCTAGAATAAAGCCGATCATTCACAATTTACCAAAGAGTTGATATCCTGCTGGGCGATTTGGAGTGCAAGACAATGGGTTGTTCACGAAGGAGAGTTCCAAAGACCTCTCTCTAAGTTGGGATTTATTAACTCTTATCTGAATTCACTTGGTGAGGTGTCCATGGTGGCTAGACCCCTCTACCTTTCATTATAAAATCGATAAACCAGAAAAAAAATTTTTGTGAAAGAATCTTTGGGAGGATAAGTCAACTCAACAACATTTTCAGCTTAACTGCTCTTTCACTTGCTTCTGCCTTTTCACTAGAATTTTCACTAGAACTAGTTAGGTGCACGTGTGTTGCAACGAAAAAAAATAATACATCAATTTCAAATCACATCGGCTTATTTAAATCTTATTTCAGTGTTTTACAAATACTAATAGCTAAGCCACCTAGATATAAGTGACCATATAAAATATATTCATATTGTATGCGTTTAGGTAAAAAGGAAGCAAAAAAGTGCAATATTCATTTATCATGGGGTGACTGCGGTACCAAAAGAAAAGGAAAAAAAGATAGTATGGAGGACCATGGGTGATGGCACATGCAGAATATCCAGTTCAGCTGAGAAAAGGTTGTATCTTTATACAGTTGTACATGCATCATTTCACAATCTTGAGTTGAATTTGCTCTGTGCAAGAATGGATGACTGGCAACGGCACAGTAAGATTGTGCCCGATCGATCTGCTTGGATAGTTCTACATCTGCATTTGCTAAATCTGATTCTGCTTCCGCTTCAGATTAACACGTCATGAATATTGGCCTAGTTTCTTTGTCTGATCAAGTTCAAGAAAATCACTTGACACTTCATTTAATTAACAGCTCGCTGAGCACAGCCTGAAGAAACTTTAAAATCCCCACCAAAATGTCAGGCGCGAACATCAGTTTGAAGCCAAAAAATGGATACAGTTCAGGTTTCAGTTGAGCACCTGCGATCAACACATCCTACCTCTGTTGCTCTGTAGAGTTCTTCAAGTTAGCGAGAAGACGGTAGAGCCATCCATTGGCAAGCTGCGGTCGTTGCAGCCAAACATTCAACCTCTGCTTCCTGGAGAACCAGATAGGAGGTCTTGAGATCCAAATAATAGAACACCAGTGCATCCCCAGCCATGTCGCTATCACTCTAGCCGACAAGCCGAGGACCCTCCATACTCAAATTTGATCAATTAACATTAGAAAGTAAAGTTCATCAAGAGCTCGCTACATTCTGTAACAGCCACAATATTTCATCAAGAATATTTGAAGTGGATGACTCCTCCATGTGTAGTAAAAAGGACCAAACAGAGGTTGTTTAAAAAAACTATACCAGGGAAAGAGCTATTAGGGCTGCATGACTAAATAGAAAAAATGGAACAACTAAAACTTTTGATGGGCTATATAGGTCTTACCTTGAATATTTGCAAGCAGCTAAAGTTAGGTGGTGTTTGAAAGTCCTGAAGATAAAGATGAAGACGAAGATAAAGTGTTTCACGTAAAACGAGATGACATTAACATGCGATTAATTAAGTTTTAATTATTACAAACTTGAAAAATGGATTTATCTAATATTTTAGAACAACTTTCATATAGAAAATTTTTGCACGAAACGCACCGTTTAGCAATTTGAAAAACGTGCCATGATACTCTCCGCAGCAGTACATTCGAACTCAGCCTAGAGAGAAAAGATGCACATCAATGATATCAGTTGAAACCAACCATATCACTTCAATTTTACACAGGCAGAGTTTGAATATTTATAGAAACATTTGGTAATACACTCCCACATGTCACACATAAACAAGGACCATGGGCACTGGCAATTCTTTAAAATCCATTGAGTTTATTATGTCTTTCTTGGTACTCAAGTGCCTTCTACTCTGTATACGGGGAGTCCATACCTAATATTGCAGTTACTTCTTTCTACGGAACAAAATGTTTTAAAATTATTTTCAGTACGACTTCATTCTTCTCTCAGTCGATCTTTTCCTATTACAACTCCTTACTTCAGTGAAAAATATATTTTTTCAGGTTGATCTATGTAAGTTCATTTGAAGATTAGTTTTTAAAATGACAGATCTATTCTTGATGACAGTGTTAATAGGTGATTTTACCATACAACCGATCAACTTGTGCATTTAGAGCTAGCAAATACTTTGTGTACTCATTTCATGTTTATTGCATGTCCAAATTTCTTTTTTCTAGCCAAATACAGAACAACTGCAGCAGATATCTCAGAATATGGCATCAGTGCTAGGCTGATAGTTCAATATCCCAATTTGTAGGAACTGGTTAAAAGGGTTTTTGTCACCTATAGTCATTGTACCTCCAGCGAGAAAGAGGTCTTTGATCTGAGCAGGTTCTCCATGGAGAAGTTTGCTGCATATGCTGCTTCACTTGGTCTTGGTCTTCCCAGGGTTTCAAAAAAAAATACTCCCTTCGTTTCTGTTTCATATTATAAATCATTTAACTTTTTTTTAGTCAAACTTTGTTAGGTTTGATCAAGTTTATAGAAAAATTTAACATCTAAAATATTAAATTAGTTTCATTAAATCTAACATTAAATATATTTTGGTAACATGTTTTATGTCGAAAAAAGTCAAACGATCTGTAATATGAAACGGAGGGAGTACTTGGTTTTCTTGATAAACTAAAGAACAACTATACAGAAATATAGTCAGAGAGATTTCATTAATCCCAAAAAAACAACTTTGAAGCATCTGTGGCTGGGAAAAGACAACAGAAATCTGTCACCATGATCGTTGTTTCTGTGAGACTCCGAGTACCTCCGCCGGTTTAAAAATACCATTAGCATCTCATATTTTCATTTGTAGAATTGAATTACAGAAGAGAGGGATACAATAGCCCATGGTTAGCATGAATCTCATGGCAGTAGACCTCAAACAAAGAAATTTAAATAATTTACTTAGAAACTAAAAGTTGCTGCAAGAAGAAGCAAACTAATGCCTTAATCAGCAATGTGTCTGCAACATTTACCAACCACATGGTCAGCGGGTTTAAAATCAAATACTGCTTAAACGTCCTAAAGTAGTAAAGGAAAAACCAATTATTTATCAAGGCCCGTAAGAAAGTTCGACAGAGATATTTTAATCTTCCTTGGTGCAAACCAATTGTCTGAATGACATGCTTCATTGTAAACTAGCAGATAAATTTTATTCTTCCTTGCTAGTCAAAACTAATTGGTTATCTTTTATAGGTCTACCTGCTCATGTTCATATTTATTCCTTGGACCATTTCCAATTGTGATTTTAACATATACCCTACAAGTCAAAACTGGCATTCAATGAGAACATACCATAGATTATTACTCTATTTGAGACAATCACAATATATTCCATGGAAAGTTCTGTTTGCTGAGAAAACCAGTAAGTTAACATCCTCAAGCATCCATATCAGCTCAGATCCTGACGCATGATTTTCTAGTAGCAGTAAGTAAAAAATCCGTCAGTTTGAAGGTAGGGAATATTGTATATTTAATTTTCCAGAGCTGGAACTGAAATCAACAACATGCATTAAACAGGAGAAGCAACGTAAATATTATAATACATTAACACTATTTAAGAAACAAATGAATATATTAACTGGAGATAACTACCTTAATAGATTGTCCTGTGAACGATTAAATCCATGTGATTTTCGAAGAGAAATTCTGCTTAGACAACTTAGTCAGTAATCTAATTGGCACTTAGGAACTTAATCCTAAGTCCCCTATATCACTCATATTCTGCTTCATATTACTTAGGATAGATTTTTTTTCACACAATAAAAAAAACTCTGCTTGTATATATGTCCTTCTGCTCACGCTTCCATCTGTTAGTATTACCATTGAAGATGAAACTGGTACTTTTTATATTAGTATAGATTAAGATAGTGTCCTCGCAGAATTATGAAAGAACAGAGAATACCTATGAGCTGTTATGCCTATGGTCCAGAATTGCTATACGTATGACCTGGTTGTTTTTTTTTGAAAAAGCACATGAAGGAAGCAATGTCAAATCGGTGAAGCCCACTGAAACGGAAGCAAGTACAGGGCCTAGCTAAGCCAGGTTCTCCTTCCTCTCCTCTTCCACGATGGAATCGGATCCTGTAACGTTGGTCGAGCAATGTCAGAGGGACGTCGCGTGAGGCTGCGTCGTTCGATCTGTTTCGTACGAACCGAGTGAGCACGACGGTCAAACGGGCTCTAGCTCAGCCCACGGGCCACAGCAACAAAATCGGAACAGCCCATTTGTAGACACCGTGACGCTACGATTTTTTTTTATTTTTAATTTTATTTATTAAAATATTTATAAAAATAATTTTCTATTTTAAAAATTTACAAATCTAGTCGCCCATCGTCCTCCGGGAGGACGTTTTTTCAAAAATCGCCCTCCTAGAGAACGATTTATCTGACGTGACAGACGGCTGTTGGCCCTTGGCCAACGGGGGAGAAAAACTTTGCAGGCGGCCCCCTTGCCGCCCTTCGGAAGGACGATTTTTGATTGTGCTGTCTACAAAGGACAGCGAGGGTGGCCTAGCTTTTTTGCAGGCGGCCCCCTTGCGGCCCTCTGGGAGGGCGATTTTCCACTGTTGGGGGCCGCCTGCAAAAGGGCGATGACGGCGGCCTGGCATTTTTGCAGACAGTCCCCTTGACGTCCTCTGGGAGGGTAATTTTTTTACTGTTGTATGGTATAATATTGAACGAAACTAACATTAAGTAAATCATCGTTTTGAGTACGAACAAAATAGAAAGAACTTTTTAAAATGTAAATGATTTATTGTTAACTTGGATTTGAGCTCAAGGAGGGGTTTTTTTCATCGAAATATTGAACTGTTTGTTAAAAAAATTAGGTAAATCATCGTTTTGAAAATGAACAAAACAGGAAGAATTTTGTAAAATTGTAAGGATTTATTCTTCACTCAGATTAGAGCCCGAGGAGGGGGTTTTCTATATCAAAATATTAAACTTTTCGTTCCAAAAATTAGGTAAATCATTGTTTTGAAATGAACAAAATGGGAAAAAAAATTTAAAAAATCCATGAGCGGCAGCGGCAGCTAGTGCAGTGCAGGCGGATGAAGATGATGATGATGGGGTTTTGTGCATGCTTGCTTCACACCGCTAGATGGCCCCACCAAATCGGCCTTCAAATGACGCGCGTAATAATGTTTGATATGGCACAAGCGATCATTAGTTTAAGCAATATAGGGTTGGGGGTTGCGTCTTACCTAAACCATGTAGTGATAAACCCCAAGAGAATAGGGTTAAAATACATGCTTTATGATGAATGAAGTTTCTTTTATTAAATAAAAAGATGGCAACCCTCCTGCCCTCTTATTTGATGAATGAGGGTTTTTAATACTCGAAAAGGTACCACAAGTTAACACGTAAATTTATAGTACTTTTTGGTAACTTAATATTGTTTGAGAAATTTTATTTTTTATCATTGGCAGCGCTCAATTCTATGATTTATTATCAACAAACACAAGGTCTATAATATGCCCAAGGGTGCCTTCGGAAGAGAAGGCTGAGAACTTCTCTCCCACGAATCTAAAATGGGGTGGCTCATAACATATGATTAATTAAGTATTAAAAAACTTGAAAAATAAATTAATATTATTTTTTAAGTATCTTTCTTATAGAACTTTACAATAAACGCATCGTTTAGCCTCGCTTTCCACGTACATGTTTTTCGAATTGTTAAACAATGTGTTTTTTAAAAAAAATTATAGGAAAGTTACTTTTAAAAAATTATATTAATCTATTTTTAAAGTTTTCAACTAATATTTAATTAATCATATACTAATGAGTTACCACGTTTTCTATGCAGAGAGAAGTTTTCAACTCCTCCCGCACACACGCTAAATGGTTTTCTTCCCCTTTTGCTATTGCCATCCGTTAACCTCCACTAGCTCTTTGATTTTTTTTCATAATGCCAAAAAAATACATTAAAGAGATTTGCAATATCTACTGCTATTTTACGGTCAGTTGCAAATAACTCAACTAAATCTACTATTATTTCAATGTTAGTGAAAAAAGAAACTAATTAAATCTTGGCTTGCTTAGTACATGTTACATTTTTAGGGGCAAATGATCATTTCGTAGGGGCTAACGGAGGTGAACTAATAGTTCAATGTGTTGTGCTGTGCTGGCGGAGGTGAACTAATTTTCCTCTCTCTCTCTCTCTCTCTCTCTCTGTTCTCTTTTCTGATGCATTCTGCATTTTTCGCTGACTAACACAGCACAGCACAGCACAACAGCCAGTGGATATATGACACAGGTAGCTTGGCCGGCGGTTGGGGCAGAATGATAGTAGGAGCACCATAGCTGGCAATGGCATATTGGCATTAGCTGCTGCTGCTGCTGCCTTTCGTTGGTGCTGGCAGCAGGCAGGTTTTGGGTGCAGCTAGCCTCCTTTGCTTTTGTTGCTTTGAGTGCACGGCCAGGCCAGCCCACGGCCCGAAACCGCTCTACTACGGCTACCGGCCGGATTATTCCATGCATATTATCCATCCAATTCAGCTTCTCGCGCACTTTATGGTTGAAGTGCCGGTTGGTTGGTTAATTGCGGCGAGATGGCACTAGCGATCGATCGATGGATGCATTTGTTTAATTATGATGATGCCAAGACGCTGCTGCGGATCTTCTACGAATGCATGCACGTGTAGTTGCGTAGGTTCAAGTTAGGCGTTGACTAGGATTATTTCTTCGAACGGGTATATTTGAAATTAGGATTATAACAAATTAATACATTCAATGTCATATAGCTTGACCGTATGGGACCGTATGAGAGTAATCTTTTTTTTATAAAGTTACAACTACAAACTCAATATGCATGAAGCCATAAAATGAGTTGTTAGATCTCTCATGTTTAATTTCAACCAATCTCAACCGTTTATGTTGTGTGCAATTATTATTACCTATTAATTACTATAAATTTTTATTTTAACTTATTTAGTACCCACTAAATATAGTTATTATTAATTATTCTCAATTATTTGTTTAAAAAACGTTCCATCCTGATTGGGTACATGCGAGGTTTCATTTGAGCCTTCTTACAAACTAGAGTATTAGTAGAGTATTAGAGCATCAGATACAAGCTTAACTGAACGACACTGAATTTTATTTTAGGTAAACCTATTTTTAAGTTCCGAATCAATAATACAATAAAAATTTCGACATGGACCATAAAAATTAATATTTCCATTATGATTAACTAGAAAAAATACCCGTACGTTACAACGGATAAACTAAAATTATAACAAATATAAAAATATTAGATGATTAGGGTTCAGTTTTTCATGATATGAGCCTTTAAGAAAATATATTTCTAAAGAAATAAAGAAAGTTCAAAAAAAAAAGGGCCTCTTTGGACCCTCCGGCCTGGTAGGGCATTCGCACACACGGCCAAGCAGTGTTGCGGCCCGGGGAGGGAGGCCGGCCCGACGCTGGATCAATCTGAGCTGTTCATTTTGATCGATGGTTCAGATTGATTCCGAATCCATCAAAACCGCCGATGAACCCTAACCCTAAATTCTCTTTCCTCTTCCTTTCCCCATCGCGAGCTACCTCTTCCCACCGACGGCGCCTCTCCCCCTCCACCGCTCCCTCTCTGTCCTCCCTCTTCCCCCACCGACGGCGCCTCTCCCCCTTCGCCCGCTCCCTCTCCGCAAATCCTAAGCGGCGACGGAGGCTGCTCCCCTTCTCTCTCCCCGGCATGGCGGCGGCTGCTCCCCCTCTCCGGCGTGGCGGGAGGCTGATCCCCCCTCCCCAACTGCCCCCTACCCTCCTCAACATGGAGCCAACGGCGGCTGCTGCTGCTCCCCCTCCCCGGCATGGCCGTAGTGGCGGCGGCTTCTTCCCTCCCCAGCGTGGTGGCAACAGCTGCCCCTCCCCTCCCCGGCTGCCCCCTCACCTCTCCAACGTGGAGCCGACGGCAGCTGCTGCTCCCCCTCCCCGGCATGGCAACGGCGGCTGCTTCCCTCCCCAGCATGGTGGCAGCAGCTACCCCCCTCCCCAATTGCCCCCTCACCTCCCCGACGTAGAGCCGACGGCGGTTCTCTCTGGCGTAGTGGTGGTTTGACTTGTGAATATTTTGAGGATTTTGTTGATTTGGGAAGTTGATTCAGTTTATTGGGATCAAATTCATGAGCTCTAGATTAAATTTGGCTTTTTGTGTTGTTTTTGTTGTCTGTTGTTGATTGATTGATTTAGGGATTTAGTTCGGGAATTTTTTTTTTAAAGACGGATTCGGAATCAAATGACGGACGACGGACAAAACGGACAAATGAAAACCTTATAAATTTTTTTATTAGATATATAGATTAACTAATTCATAATAACTGTCCGAATAATGTTACAAGGTACTATTGCAATCCCGATTGTTCTTTGGACAAATAAAATGCAAGACAAAATTAAAAAATAAAAGATAGAAGTACATCGTTTTTTATTCTCGTAACATAGAGAATTCTGGTCTTCTAGATTATATCATGAGAAATTGGACGGATAAGTTGTTTAAAATAAAAATAGGCACCTCCATCTTTTAAAATTTATCACGTGGTTTTTACTCAAGCTCCGCCACTCTATAACAAGAAAAAAAGTCTAAATTGTCCCCTTAAACTATTGTGACAGTATGAATTACCTTTTCAAACTACAAAACTAGACATTTCAAACCCTAAACTTTACAAACCAGACGAATTACCCCTATTCAATCCTGACGCTTTTCATCCTAAATGATGCGCACTTGGCTATGGTTTTTACCACCTGGCAATCCAGTCAGCGCAAAAAAATAAAGAAATTGGGTCCCACGTGTCAAGTGTTATCCACTCATCCTTCCCCTTCCTCTGTTCTCTCTCCCATTCACGGTCTTGCTCTACGAGCTCGCCTGTCGCTGGGCTCCAGTGCACCACCCCAACAAGGCACCTCAAGCTCGCTGGATGACCTCCTCCCTTTCCTCTTCCCATCTGCCTACCTAGGTTACTTCAAGCTCACCTGCTGCCGCCACATCGTAGAGGGAGTTAGAAGAGGACCTCGAGCTTGACTAGGCGACAGCAACAACGGAGGGGGCGGATAAGGCGCTCGAGCTTGCTTCCACAAGTTTGTGGAGGAGAGGAACGAATCTGGAGCTCCACGAGGTGACCTTGGAATTCGCCATGGCAGCAGCGTACTGTTTAGCCCATCAAGCTGGAGCTCCACGGACTCCTCGCGTCGGAGGTCGATGAGGAGACACGCGGTGACGCCGGCCCATCGAGCTCGCCTTCCACGGCGTCCTCGCGTTGGAGGTCAAGGAGGAAGCGCGCGGCGGTGGATGGCCTCAGAGAGGACGAGAGGGCAAAGGCGGAGGTCAGGGAGGATGGGGAGAAGCAGAAGAGGTTGGGGAAGAGGGCAAGAAGTCACCAGATCCGCCCGCCAGCGGGGGTCGCCTCCCACACGCCGTCGGCACCGATCTTCTCCGTCACTGAGGCGCCACCTAGATCTCATGCCGCCGGCACACCGAACCTCGTCGCACCCTCCTCGCCATCTCGCTTCGCCATCGCCACGGGGGAGAGGGCCACCTCTGCTCACCAAGCTTAGCGCCCCTCGTCTTCGCCGCCGCCTCTATGCTGCCCGGGGCCGTGGTCACCGAGGACTCGGCCCTGGCCGGTCTTTGCCCGTCGGTCCACCGGTCTGCCAGTCCGGCCTCGACCTCCTCCTAGCCTCGGACCACCTCCTAGATCGATGCGGGCCATGGATGCCTCCGCCACCGCACCACCAGGGGGACCCCCGTCCTCGCCTCATTGCCTACCGGGTCACCAGCCCCGACCAGCTCCTCATAGGCCAACTCCTCAAGATCCACCGTGGCGAGGCCACAACGCTGGGACGGCGAGCTATGCTCCTGTTTGGGGGACAAATCCTCCTCCGTCACTGCCTTGGACCAAAGAAGGGAAGAGTCGAAGAGAACGAAGAAAGGGCCATGACCGCCTGACATGTGGGCCTATGTTTTTTTTTCTCTAACTGGATTACCATGTTGTTGCCACGTGTGCCAGTGTACCACGTGTGCCAGTGTATGTCAAAACCGCTCCAAACGCTAGAGGGTTATTCGTCTGGTTTAAAAATTCAGGGTGTAGAATGTCTGGTTTCGTAGTTTTAGAGTAATTCGTATTGTCACGACAGTTCATGGGGTTAATTTTGGAATTTTTCCCTTTAACAATATCAACTTGCACAATGCACATAAACGTGCAATAGTTGACCTGTGTACTAGGGTACGCGACCACAGGTTTGCATATAAAGTCATCTTTTATGGAGGATGCTCGCTCCCTGACTCCCTGTGCATGCAAAGATATGGCACTTCTTCAGTTTAACTTAGCTCACCCACCAGATTATGATGATACGGTGACCGGCTATTATTTGGTAGTGTGTACCTTTGTGGCTATGCCTGCCTCTCTTGTGTACTAAATTTCTTATGCTACTGCTACTCTTACGTTTTGGAGAGAAGACACTCATGCTGTGTTGCCGCGTTCTGGGTGCCACCCCGCGCCGTATTTTTTGGTCGAGGAGGAACATAAGGGTTTGTTCTCTTCAGAGAAAAAACAGAGCATTTGTATTTCTATGGACTAATTTCTACGAGTGTACATCGATTTATAGAAATGTAAGTATAATGAAAAAATAAATTTTTCCTTTCCTTCAAGTTGTAGAGAGAAAATATAAAAAAAATTTATCCGCTCAAATCTCTTGGAAAATTCATATGGATTAGTGTGCATGTATTTTTATTCCTCTATTTTTTCTATTTCTATGAGTTAAATTTTTTTCACTCGTTGGTTCATCAGTGTGCAGTGCATAAATACTTCCTCCGGTTTTTTAAGTTTGGTGCTGTTGACTTTTAGAGATAAAATTTGATCATTACTATTAAAAATATTATTGTTATTTATTTTGTTGTAATTTATTTTATCATTGCAATTACTTTTAACATAACTTATATTTTTTTATATTTACATAAAAATTTTAAATAAGACGAATGATTATATGTTTAAAAGTCAATGGTGTTAAACATTAAAAAAAGATAAAAGTCAATTATGTTAAACATTAAAAAACGGAGAGGGTTAACTAGAAACCAATTTAACCAACAGGATAATCGAGCTAATTAAGAGAAATTAACGAAATGCAATGCATGTCGATTGTGTTGTGAACTTATGTGTTTCGACCACTTTGACATGATAGATCAAGCTTGCATAGTGTACGTGCACTGTGCTTCTTTCTTCTAAAAAAATGGTGACATTAGGTTTACAATCTTGCAATGAAAAATCCAACTAATCTGTCCAGCTACTATTGACACAGTTTCTAAAATGTGTCCAAATTTTGAGCACTCGCAAAATCCCAAGTCACATCTGCACTCAGTGCACTGCACTCTACTTAACAAAAGTAGAACAGCAACAATAACAGCCGACTTCAGGTTAAGTTTACACAATGGTTTGTGAGAGTGGATAAGGGTTCTGGACTTCTGGTAAAAAAAAGGGAATACAAATACTCAGACAACAGGTTCAAAAGAAATGGCAGAAAATAGCTAAGGAATTCCTCCTAGGACTTACATCCACAAATTTTTCTGATGGTATTATTGCTACCACCCAACCGTACAATTGATGCTCAGTTAGCAATCTGAGAGTGATACCCAGTGTTTTAGTGCCACTGTAAAAATGGGGGAAGACAACATTGGCAGCGATTTCACACTGACATGCTCCAGGAAGCTTTGCTATTGCAGGTCTTCAATCTTGTCACATGGTTGGCATTTCAAGCACTTGAAGGACATCTTTGAACTCAAACTCATGTGGTTCTTTGTTGAAGCGCTCTACAAGCCTGTACCTCACATCATTCAGGTAGAATGAGTGAGCAGTCTCTAAAAGACATTTCGCCTCTGAATCAGTCAGTTTACTGGTGAAAACAACATCTCCTCGGATAAGCACTGTATCCTTCGTTTCTGCAAACTCTGTATAATGAGTGATTGTATAGTAAGGACTTGCTTGAGTGCCCCTTGCTTTGTAGTCTTCAAGTCCGGTGAAGATCATATGCGGCATCTGAACTGGGATGTTCAATAAGAAAGGATAGAACAAAAGGCCTAAATATTAGAGAAGTGCTGAAAATTCTAGTAAACTTAATCAATTAAACCAGATATACAGAAGAGGTGAAAAACTGTACACAAACCTATTATATATGGTTTTCCATTGCAGAGTAACAGGAAAACATACAAATACTACTACCAGTCACCATGGAAAAGGAGGTGCAGGATACTAAACATAAAAATCAAATGCTGAAAATGGCTACAGCACCTTAGTTTCTATACTAACTTGCATGTGGATAGGATATTAGACACAAACATGAACCATATGAAATATAACCAATTACTTTTACTTCTACACCCAGAAAATGGATCAGGACGTGGGTTCAACATATAATTGTTCAATTAGTAATGCACCACTGCATCTTAATGTGCAGAACAGGTAAATATATTATTGCTATAAAGGCCTGAGCTTGTGCAATGATCTAGCATGAATATTAAACTGATGTGTAGAATTTATGTACAATTCTGGTGAGGCAGTAATTTATCATGTTAATGTGGTGTCAGTGCATTCGCCATCCTTGATCAAAATATTCCAAAAAATAAGGAAACCTCACTTATTTCATCTAGCGGTAATCAACAAAACATTTGACATAAAGTTAGATACTTCCAGAATAAGAGGTAAACGAGATTTAGGTTCCATCCTTGATCAAAATTGTCCACAAAAAAAGGGGGAAACATCACTTGTTTCATTTAATGGTGATCGACAAAACGTTTGACATACAGTCAGATACTTCCAGTATAAGAGGTAAACAAGATTTCATATTAACTTGCAATTCAAAAGGCAATAGCTACGTAAGGGACTGAGATATGAGAAACGCTATATTGAACACATAAAGATTAGTGAAACAACAAAAGATAATTACCACTATATGGAAAAGACTGAGTAATAACCTTGCATGAACATGGTAGTATATCCAGTTCCTTTCCACAAAGGGATAACAAAATGCCGGCTACAAACAAAATGAAATGAAATTGGCGAGGCAAACAGAAAAATCATAACAACAAATAATTCAAATCAACAAGGAAATACCATGTAGCTGATCTTTGCTCCATGAGATGGTAAAGCTTTGCACTCATAGATGCACCTATATGACCTCTCCCCAGGTGGTACTATTGTTCCAAGAAACAAAATTTCAGCCAAGTAAATTGAAAAAAAAAAATGAAATGAAACAAAAAAAGATATGAGATAACAATACATAATGCAGCTGACAGGATGTGAAAAATAGAAAAATCATGCTTTACGATTCCCTTATGGAATGAAATGCTTTAGTACTGGAGTCTGGACTATTCTGGTGTACTGCTATCATATATATCATTTATGCATACAAAAAAAACTAGTCATGGATAATTGTGTAATTAATTCTAACCACCTGGTGGCAAAAAGAGTTATCACACCATAAAAGAAGAGGCAGTTGTAAAAAAAATAGGAGTACTGAGTAGTTTAGCCTACCTGGATTCTCTTCAATTTACCCTCATACCCTCATGATCCATAGTAGCAAGATGAACTCAACATAACTCTTTAAAATGTCAATCTTACCACATTTCCACTACACTGCATGTGTCAGTGGTGGAGCTACTAAGATGCATAGTTCGCAGCTATACAGCTACAGCTGTAGCTTCAATGTTGTTGGCACAATGCAAACTATATATCCCTATTAATATGTTCGTGTATAAATATATAGTGCTCCATGAATAAGCCCAACAGAGAAAAAAAAGCTTGTCTTAGAATAATCTGTAAGCTGCAAATCATCATTAGAACTAGTTTGTTCTGCACCTCCATTATCAATATCATGGCTCCACCACTGGCATATATTGCGATATTTGGCCAATATTTGTTCAGAAAATGAAACTACATGCAGAAATTATTGCCCGATATGTTCTTTCCTTAGTAGGAATTCCTAGCATCCCTATTAACAAAGATGCTAGAAAGTTATTTTCAACAAATCCCGGGTGACCGAGGTGAGCACATTCCAACGGAAGATTGGTTTGTTTGATTTCTTGCTTTTAGATACTAACTTGCAGTTGTTTTGGCTAATTCTGAAAACATAACGGAGAATGAAATCAGGACGATTTTCTAGTGCAGACATTGGAGAGGATCTCGTCAATGGCACATGAAAAACGGAACAGAAAAAAAAAACGAAAGGAAACGAGGAGGCACTGACGTCATCCCAGGCGGCGACGAGGTGGTCGGGGGAGAGGCCGCTGGCGCGCTCGACGTCGAGGATGGAGCCGAGCGGCTTGGGCTGCAGTGGGGTGAACCCGCTCGCGAACCGCGAGTAACCCCTCCGCGGCGGCGCCCAGCGGGAGAGTTGAGCCGGCGCCGCGGGGTTCGGCGAGGGAGGAGGGGCAGGGCCCCCGCCGCCGCGGGAGGGAGCGGGGCGTCGGGGTGAGGCCGCGGGGCGCAGAAGCCGCAGGGGTAGCCGCCGCATCGCCGGAGAACGGTGGATTGAGCCGGTGAAGGCCGTGGGCTTTGGAATTGTTGGAGTTGATGGTCTCTGCTGCTTGCGGAGGTGGGACTTGGGCCGTGCCGGCCCGGCCCGGCCCATAGTGCTCGAAACCGCTGCCATCGATTTTTTTTTATTTTCACATTTTTTATTAAAATATTTAAAAAATAATTTTTCGTTTCAAAAATTTACATATTTACACGCCTAGGAGGGCGTCCTTTCAAAGAGCGTTAAAAGGTTTAAATGTAAATTTTTTATCTGTATTTAAACCTTTTACGTTGGTCTTAATTGCTAAAAAAGTAGTAATACTTATTCGATACTTTAAATGGTCTTAAATGGAAAATTAATAAATTAAAAAGTTGTAGGCCTTATCGAAATCTACAATTTTATATAAAGTTTATCTTCATCAAATATTGTTTGGAATGTAGATATGAGATTTTGTTAAAATAGATTTTAGATTTTGTAACAAATATTTGAACATATGAACGATCTTAAATGAAAAAATTATTAAGTACAAAGATATAGATCTTTTTGAGCTTTACGATTTTTATATAAAATTTGATTTCATCCGATTTTATATAATATATTTTTAAATTATAAAATCATAAAGTTAACAAGTTAGGCTAAAAAATTTACATTTAAGCCTCTTAACTTTTTCTGAAAAGGTGATTTTTTAATAACGCCTTCTTATAAGGCGTTTATAGGGCGTGAGACGTCTAGATTTGTAACTTTTCAAAACTAAAAATTATTTTTAAAATATTTTAATAAAGAATATAAAAATAAAAAAAATTGTCGCTCCACTCGATGCCAACGTGCTCCTACCGATCGCCACCATGGATCCTCCCTAAGGCCTCAACGCCTGAATGCCTGATGTGCTCCCATCTGTTGCGACGACACACCCACACGAGTCGTTGATCGCTGCCTACTTGATTGCCAAGGACCCAAGTCCCAATGTGGCTGTGGCTCACTTGAAAATTTGACAATCTAACCCTTTTTAAAAACTTATTATAAGAATAAATCATGTCAAAAACTTATTTTAAAAATGAATCGAGATCTCAGCATCATAGTGGTTGATGTTAAAGTATAATATCTTAGTGCCACACCTTTGGTGCTAAAAACCATTGCTACGGTAGCATGAAAGCCCCATCAGCAGGGCTCAACGTCATTAGCATTGGCGCTGACCTTATTACCTGTTAAATAAGTGGCAAAGCAAGTGTATGTGTTATTAGCAGGTGGTACAGTGGGAGGTGGCCATCCTTGGGCGATCGTTCGAATCTTCTCATGTCACATTTTTTTCTCTTTTTCTCATTAATGGTCGACGTACGTGCTATATAATTAATATTTTAACCAACGAAAAAATTGGCCAATGGTTTATTACAAAAGAAATCAAAAGGTAAGAAATAGAAGGAGAAAATAACTACTATTAGGAGTCAGAACTTGGGTCTCTTGACTGGACACACAAGAACAAAGCCACTGCTCTAGCTTTCCTTCCATTCTTCAGAGATGCTGTTATTTTTTAACCGGCAAGTGAGGTCAGCACCATGACCAGTGGCGCTAAGCCATGCTGATGGGGATTTCGGGCTTTTAGCGTCAAAGAGTATACTTCAGCGTCAAACTCTATGATATTGTGGTTCTGACTTATTATTTTTAAAGTAAATTTTTGACATGATTTATTTTTTAATAAGTTTTTAAAAGGGTTAGATTGTCAAAATTGCAGGTGGCTCACACTGGCTTGGCTATTGGCTGGCTGGCTCGGTGAAGCAAAATAAACATAAGAGGATTTTTAAAAAAAAAATCAATAAAAATTACAAAAATAGAGGTATGCGGACTGAAATAGTAAATCAAACGTCATGTCAAACAACCAAAATTTGACAAGGTATATACCTTTTTTTAGAAATATGCACCCTGTCAAACTTTGGATGTTTCACAAAATGCTAAACTTGTGATTTTAACCAACCAACCTCTATTTTTATAATTTTTTTATTTAAATGGTATTATTTCTAAAAAATTCATGAAAGTGGGAAATCATTTTATATTTTTTTATTTAAATGGTATTATTTTAAAAAAAAATCACAAGTGGGAAACACGTGGGAAACCCGAAAGCAAGGAGGGAAAAATGAAAAATTGGGAGGGGAAAAATGAAATCAAGGAGGGAAACCTGAAGAAATTCCTGAAACAGTGGGAAAACGAAATGGACTATCTTCGTATGGTTTCAGGCTTTTAGATTCAGTCCATT
The DNA here is from genome assembly GCA_008326285.1 of Oryza officinalis. NCBI lineage: Eukaryota > Viridiplantae > Streptophyta > Magnoliopsida > Poales > Poaceae > Oryza > Oryza officinalis. Next base: position 42,045,980 of record BDMV01000001.1, on the reverse strand, counting down.
TTTTTGCTCTGCTGACTCTGTGGGATTTAAATTGTCTCGTCAAATTATCTAGGCAGGAAATTAACTCTGCACTGTGATTTTTTTTAAAACATCCACTGCGAATTTTTTAGACAAAACTTAACAACAAACAATTTACTAATAATAAGGATATAAAGTTGTTGTCTCGTTAAAAACCTTACGTCTTACGTCTTATAGTAGGACCCTCCGTAAGAAAAAAAAGAGTACGACAATTAGCTTATATTGTTACGTTATTCGTTTTGATTGGCATCGTCATCATCGTTGTTAATGCCAAATTCCGCCAACGCGTCGGCCATTGCATCGGCATTTTCTGGATCATATAGACAGTGTTGTGTCCGTTGATCTGCC
>BDMV01000001.1:42030368-42045514 GCA_008326285.1 Oryza officinalis | reverse complement strand
GGTCAAACCGAACTGATGCAACACTAAGTATGAAAAGAAACGCAAGACCTAAACAATCAAGCCCTTGACTGATTTTCAGAGTGGTGGATACCTTAGCCAATCTAACCTAGCAAGGCAATTTAGTCGGTACCAGCATAAACCCTAAAATGAATCTCAGCCGATACGACGAAATCAAGAAGCCAAACCAGATTGACTAAGATATATGATAGTAGGTGCTTACGTTGACGAGATCAGAACGTCGAAGCCCTAGCCCCGACAGCGTAGGCAACCATAACGAGACTTACCCCTCGTGGGAAGGGCATGAACTCGCCGAAGAAAACGAAAAGTAAAGGTTGGCGATGCGCCGAAGTTGTATTGATTATGAGATGATTTTACATGAACCTCGGGCTTACATATTTATACCCATAGGCTAACAAAAATCCTAACAGAATATGACTCAAACTTTCCTAAAGATAAAAGGAAACAGATAAAGTCCGTATTGGACACTAACACACTTTCCTAAAGATAAAATAGAAACTAACAAACTCTTCCTAATTAATAGATACAAGCCGCATCCTCCTTGGATTCGATTTCTTCCGGATAAAATCCTCCCAAACCGAATCTAACAAGAATCCGACTACTGAAAATATGGATAACTCCTATCGGCCGCTTGCAGACCTCCGAAGCCGATACAGACTTTGAGGCCGATATGTACTCTGAGCCAATACACAAACTAGGCCGATGATGACTTTGGGGCTTACCAAATTCTGGCGTTAACACACTCCCACCCTTCTTAGGCCCAAAACCCACATTTCACCTCAGTCAAAGGGCGGTGAAAGCCTCCTCCCATTGGTCAAACCCCTGTCAAACCTACCAACTAACTCCCCCCACGTTCACCTCTTTTCAGATATCGTCATGTGAAACTGCGTAGTAACGCGATGGTAGTAACACGCTTTGCTTTCCGCAGTAATGATGTCAAAAAATAATCATGATGGATTTAGTTTTGTTAATCACTTTTTTCGAATATTATGTTGCAAACAGATTAGAAAAACAAGATATGACTTAAGAAATATTGCTCTCTAAAGAATGGGACTTTTAAAGTTTAGCTCTCTAGTGTAGCAATAATACTATTACTGCTACATGCTTTTTGTTACTATGATTCAATCAAGATGTTACTACCAAAAGTGTAATAACGACATATAAATTTTTTTAGTAGTGGCATGTTACAGTACTTTCACAATAATGTTACTACTGAAACATAGTAACAAGTTTTGATTTTGAGAGTAACATAATTGATTTAAGTTTGAGTAGAGATACAAAAGAAACAAGCAATAACCTCTAACATATAGTGTCATAGGGTGCATTGGTTAGAATAACTTGCCATGAATCATGAGGTTATGAGTTTAAGTCTTGACTTTGCTAAGTTAATCTTAATTTTGTGATGAAGCCGAATTTCTTCAGAGAATAAAAAGAGAAAAAAGCAAAAGAAAAAGCGAGCACCCGGATGGGGAGGGAGAAAAAAAAGAGAAACAAAGAGAAATGACAGAAAAAGAAGAAGAAAATCGAAGAAGAAAAAACCAGAGAGGAAGAGAAGGAAAATTGGAGGAAAAAAGAGAAACAAAGAGAAATGACAGAAAAAGAAGAAAAAAATCGAAGAAGAAAAAACCAGAGAGGAAGAGAAGGAAAATTGGAGGAAAACGAAGAAGAAAACCAGAGAGAAAGAGAAAAAGAGAAAAACAAAGAGAAAGGACAGACAAAGAAGAAGAAGAAAAAGAGAAAAACAAAGAGAAAGGGACAGAAAAGAAAATTGGAGAAGAAGAAAACCAGAGAGGAAGAGAAGGAAAATTGAAGAAAAAAAAGAAGAAAACCGGAGAGAAAGAGAAAAACAAACAGAAAGGACAGAAAAAGAAAACCAGAGAGGAAAAGAAGGAAAAAAAAGAAAACCGAAGAGAAAGAGCAAAACAAAGAAAAAGGACAGAAATAGAAGAGGAAAATTGGAGAAGAAGAAAACCAGAGAGGAAGAAAAGGAAAATTGGGGGAAAAAAGAAAAACCGGAGAGAAAGAGAAGGAAAATTGGAGGAAAAAAGAGGGGAAGAAGAAAACCACAGAGAAAGAGAAGGAAAATTGGAAGAAAAAAAGAAGAAAACCGGAGAGAAAGAGAAGGAAAAAAGAGGGCGCATGTAGGGAGGGGGAGGGGGGCGCGTGCGTGTTGGGAGGAGAGGAGGGGTGGGCTGGGCCGGACTGGAAGTTGAGGGAGGGGTGTGTAGAATAGTAGAATAATTATTCTACAGAGGGTGTATAATAGAGCTATATATACATATATACACACACACACCTATAATAAAAATTGAAAATGATTTCGTACTCACCTTAATTTCCGTTCGTCGTCTGTGTTAGACAGTATAAAACCCCGAACCAGAAAAAACCGTCTGAAGCATCTAGGCCCCGTTGTTAATTTTGGTAATTAATGACAAGCGCTAATTGTGGACTAATGATTCTTTTGAGTTACACATATTTGAGTTAGGGTTACTCAATATGAGTGCATGGATGATCACCAAGGACGTTTTTCGATGTTGCAACGGTGAAAGGATTGAAGACGGTAAAACTAGCGGTTTTATTTTAATTGATCGAGGAGTTTGGGCGATCAAATTTGCTAGAATTTATTTATAGCTTTGCCGTACTATCAAGGGGGGTAATGACCTAGTCAAAGAGATGATCAAAATGTCACATTAGGTCATTTGCAATTAAGTCTTGGTTTGCTCTTGAATTTTCTCCTGTTGACTGTCCATGGGCGGTCTGACCGAAGGGCTCTATCCGGTCTGACCAAGCCTTTGCGCCGGTCTAACCGTGGCATACTAGCTGGTCTGACCGGCCCTTCTTGGCGGTCTGACCGGCCACTTGCCGCCGGTCTGACTGGCCGGTTGGAAGCTGGATGGCCGCCTCTGGCCTGGCAATCCAGAGCCACCAGAGCCACAACCGGTCAGACCGAGCCGATGGCAGTCTGACCGAGCCGCGGGCGGCCTGACCGGCCTTTTGGCCTCCGATCGGACCGGCCCTGTGGTCCCAGTGCATTTAATGCAGTCGAACGGCTAGTTTTCCAGCCGTTGTGAAGTAGTCCGGTCTGACCGGCCACACTATTGCGGTCTGACCGGCAATACACAGAGTTGGTGGATTTCGTCCCCAACGGCTAGTTTTGGGGGTTTGGGGTATACATACCCCCCCATTTGTAGCAAGGGGTTTCTCTTGGCACTTGCTTCAATTGCATACACCCCTTGCACCTCTCTTACACATACTTGAGCCTTTGTTCATTTTTTAGTGTGGTTTGAGAGTGGATTAGCCAAGAGTCAAGTGCTTTGGCTTTCTTGTTGAGTTAGTGTGGCATTTGATCATCTCCAAGCCGGGTCATCGCTTATTACTCTTGGAGGTTGCCGCCTCCTAGACGGCTTGTGGAGGTGCTTGCCCGGTGACTTCTCCAAGGAGATTGTGGAGGAGGCCCGGTGCCGATTGTGAGTGGTTTGGAGTTCACCACCTTCGGAGTGAAGGAAGAACTACCCTAGTGATCGAGGCTTGGGTAGTCCTCTCCGTGGGCCGGCTCCCACCTTGCCCACCCCTTGACGAAGGGGGCGTGTGGTGGCTTCGTGGTTGAGTGGTGGAGTTGGGCTCGCCTCAACAGGGACGTAGGAAACCGGCGAGTTTCGGAACCTCGGTGAAAAATCTCTTTGTCTCTTGTCCTTTTACTTATTGCATTTACTTTTATGCAATTTACATTGCTAGAGACATACTTGAGCCACTATTACCCTAGGTTTGCAAAACATAACTTAGTTGCTTAGTTAGACTTGTTCCTCACCGAGCCTAGCAACTTAGGTTAGTTTTGATTAAGTGTCATTTAATTTTAAAATCGCCTATTCACCCCACCTCTAGTTGACATCTTTGATCCTACAAGTGGTATCAGAGCTTGGTCTCTCTTGATTGGGCTTCGCCGCCTAGAGAGAAGATGTCGAACGAGGTGAACCATGTAGGGAAGGCTCCCATGTTCAATGGCACAAATTATTCCACTTGAAAAATTAAAATGTCTACTCATCTTAAGGCTATGAGCTTTCATATTTGGAGCATTGTGGATGAAGGTTTTGCCATCATCGGTAGCCCCTTGATGAAAGTTGATCACCGCAACCTCCAACTCAACGCTCAAGCCATGAATGCATTGTTCAACTCTTTGAGCCAAGAGGAGTTTGATAGAGTGAGCAACCTTGAGACCGCATATGAGATATGGAACAAGTTGAGTGAGATTCATGAGGGCACTAGTGAGTACAAAGATGCTAAGCTTCACTTCCTCAAGATCCAATATGAGACTTTTGCTATGTTGCCTCATGAGAGTGTAAATGATATGTATGGAGGCTAAATGTGATAGTCAATGATCTCAAGGGGCTTGGGGCAATCTACACCGACCTTGAGGTGGCTCAAAAGATGCTACGGGCTCTACTGGACAAGTATGAGAACTTAGTCATCTTTCTCATCAACTCGGACATGTCAAGAATGACACCCGCTAGCCTCTTGGGCAAGATCAACACCAATGATATGTACAAGTTGAAAAAGGAGATGGAGGAAGCTTCACCATCAAGGAAGACAAGTATTGCTCTTCGAGCCGAGGTGGAAGACTAGGGAAAGGCAAAAGCTAGTGAAGGCAATGATGACTTGGAGGAAGAGATTGCACTTCTTGCTAGGAGATTCAATGATCTTTTGGGAAGAAGAAAGGAGAAGGGAAAGGGCTCTAACTCCAATAGAAGAAGAAATAGAAGACCCAACAAGACTCTCTCCAACTTGAGATGCTTTGAATGTGAAGAGAAAGGGCACTTTGCTTCCAAGTGTCCTTCAAAAGGTGATGATGGAGACAAGTCATCCAAGAAGAAGAGTGGAGGCTACAAGCTCATGAAGAAACTTAAGAAGGAAGGAAAGAAGATTAAGGCCTTCATTGGACAATGGGACTCAAATGTTGAGAGCACCGATTCTCAATCCGAGTCCAACAATGATAGTGATGATGATGGAGGTTCTAAGAAAAATAATATGGCCGGAATTGCTATCAAGGAGGCTCCATCACTCTTCTCTCTATTTTGCCTCATGGCAAAGGGCTCCACCAAGGTAACATCTAGTAATGATAATGAAAGTGATGATGATGTTGATGATGTTTCCTATGATGAGCTTGTGAGCATGTTTGAGGAGCTCCATGCGTATAGTGAGAAGGAAATTTCCAAGTTCAAGGCTCTAAAGAAGAATCATGCTTCTTTGGAGACCTTGTATGAGAAGCTAAAGACTTCTCATGAGAGACTCACCATTTCTTATGAGAAGCTTAAGGAAGCTCATGACACTCTTCTTACCACTACACAACATGGAGCTCACATTGATGTTGACATATCTTGTGATTTGCTTGATGATAGTGTTTCTTGTCATATTATTCATGTTGCATCATCTAGCATATCTACTTCTTGTGATGATCTTATAGATATGCCTAGCTCTAGCTCTTGTGCTTCTATTTGTGATGCCTCACTTGTTGTTGAGAACAATAAGCTTAAGGAGCAAGTGGCCAAGCTCAACAAAAGCTTGAAAATGTGCTTCAAGGGTAAGAACACTCTTGACAAAATCTTGAGTGAGTAACGGTGCATCCTTAACAAGGAGGGACTTGAATTCATTCCAAAGAAGGGTAAGAAACCTTCTCACCGTGCACCTCGTTTTGTCAAGAGCAATGGTAAATATTGCCATAAGTGCCGTGAGGTTAGGCATATTGCTAATGATTGCATCGGTGGTAAGCCTCCTAGGACTTGCATGTTTGATTCTCATTATATGCTTAGGAAGACTCATGATGGTACTATCTATGCTAGATATGTGGGTTCCCCTATACTTGGTGGTAAAAAGAATGCCATTTGGGTGCCCAAGGCTTTGGTCTCTAACCTTCAAGGAACCAAACAAGTTTGGGTATCTAAAAGAGCTTGATCTTCTTTTGTAGGTGAACTACCACACCGGTGGAAGCCATTGGGTGCTTGATAGTGGGTGCACTCAACACATGACTGGTGATAGGAGCATGTTCACCACATTTGAAGTAGGAAGCAAAAATCAAGAGAGAGTCACTTTTGGTGATAATAGCAAAGGAAAGGTAATTAGGTTAGGTAAAGTTGCTATCACCAATGATCTATTAATTACAAATGTCTCTCTTGTTGAATCACTCAATTTTAATTTGCTTTCGGTTGCACAAATTTGTGATCTTGGTTTGTCATGCACCTTTAGTTCTCAAGATGTGATTGTTACTAGCCTTCATGACAAATCTTGCATCTTCAAAGGCTTTCGTTATGGAAATCTTTATTTGGTTGATTTCAACTCTAGTGAAGCAAATTTGAAAACTTGTTTGGTTGCGAAAACTTCATTGGGTTGGCTTTGGCATAGGAGGCTAGCCCATGTTGGTATGCATCAATTGAGCAAACTTTCAAAACGTGATCTAGTTGTGGGCTTGAAAGATGTGAAGTTTGAGAAGGACAAACTTTGTAGTACTTGTCAAGCCGGCAAGCAAGTTGCATGCTCTCATCCTTCCAAAAGCATCATATCCACATCTAGACCATTGGAGCTCCTACATATGGATTTGTTTGGTCCAACAACCTATAAGAGCATTGGTGAAAATAGTCATTGTCTTGTCATTGTTGATGATTATTCTCGTTATACTTGGGTGTTCTTTTTGCATGACAAGTCTATTGTTGCCGAGCTTTTCAAAAAGTTTGCAAAAAGAGCCCAAAATGAATTTAATTGCACTCTTGTGAAAATAGGAAGTGACAATGGTTCGGAGTTTAAAAATACCAATATCGAGGACTATTGTGATGATCTTGGTATTAAGCATGAGTTCTCCGCTACCTACTCACCTCAACAAAATGGTGTAGTGGAGAGAAAAAATCGCACATTGATTGAGATGGCAAGGACTATGCTAGATGAATATGGTGTTTCCAATTCCTTTTGGGCGGAAGCCATAAACACCGCTTGCCATGCAACAAATAGGCTTTATTTGCATCGTCTTTTGAAAAAGACTTCCTATGAGCTAATTGTTGGGAGAAAGCCAAATGTTGCCTATTTTCGTGTTTTTGGTTGCAAATGCTATTTTTATTGAAAAGGTGTTAGACTAACCAAATTTGAAAGTCGGTGTGATGAAGGTTTTCTTCTAGATTATGCCTCCAATACCAAGGCATACCGGGTCTACAACAAGAACAAAGGTATTGTGGAAGAAACTGCCGATATTCAATTTGATGAAACTAATGGCTCCCAAGAGGGGCACGAGAATTTGGATGATGTAGGTGATGAGGGCTTGATGAGGGCAATGAAGAACATGTCTATTGGAAACATCAAGCCCGTTGAAGTGAAAGACAAGTCTTCCACCTCCACTCAAGTTGAGGAAACTACTTCCGCTACGCCAAGCCAAACTCAAATTGACGTGGAGGAGGACAAGGCACAAGATGCACCTATGCCGCCAAGAATTCATAATGTTCTCTCCAAAGATCACCCAATTGATCAAGTTTTGGGTGACATTAGTAAGGGTGTTCAAACTCGATCTCGTGTCGCTTCGATTTGTGAGCATTACTCTTTTGTTTCTTGTCTTGAGCCAAAACATGTAGATGAAGCTCTTAGTGATACGGATTGGATAAATGCTATGCATGAAGAGCTCAACAACTTTGCAAGAAACAAGGTGTGGACTTTGGTTGAAAGAACTAGAGACCAGAATGTCATAGGGACAAAGTGGGTTTTTAGGAACAAGCAAGACGAGAATGGGTTGGTGGTAAGGAACAAAGCAAGATTGGTGGCCCAAGGTTTCACACAAATTGAAGGTTTGGATTTTGGTGAAACCTTTGCCCCCGTGGCAAGGCTTGAAGCCATTCGCATCCTACTTGCATTTGCATCTTGCTTTGATATAAAGCTTTTTCAAATGGATGTGAAAAGTGCTTTCCTAAATGGTGAAATTGCCGAACTTGTCTTTGTTGAGCAACCACTCAGTTTTGAAGATCCTAAAAATCCTAACCATGTTTACAAACTCTCAAAAGCTCTCTATGGGTTGAAACAAGCTCCTAGAGCTTGGTATGAAAGATTGAGAGATTTTCTTTTATCAAAGGGTTTCAAAATTGGTAAAGTTGACACAACTCTTTTCACTAAAATCATTGGTGATGATTTCTTTGTGTGTCAAATTTATGTTGATGACATCATATTCGGTTCTACTAATGAAGATTTTTGCAAAGAATTTGGTGATGATGTCTAGGGAATTTGAGATGTCCATGATTGGAGAGTTGAGCTTCTTCCTTGGACTACAAATCAAGCAACTCAAGGATGGGACCTTTGTGAGCCAAACCAAATATGTCAAGGACTTACTCAGGAGGTTTGGCTTGAAGGATGCAAAACCCATCAAGACTCCAATGGCAACAAATGGCCACCTCGACCTTGATGAGGGAGGTAAACCGGTCGATTTAAAGCTTTATCGCTCTATAATTGGTAGCTTGCTTTATTGTCACGCCCAGAAATTCACTACCAGAATTTCCAAAGCAAATTGTGTATTAAAATCCCTGTCCAGGACCAGCCAGGGTACACAAATGACAAAGTTGCCATATAGATCCACGTCTTACAAAACAATAAAAATCTCTTACAAAACTGCAGCGGAAAAAGGAAACAAACTATTCTAATAAACTAAACACTCGCAACGTAGCGGCTCCACTCCACAGGCACTCCTCAACGGTAGCAACAAGCCTACTCCTCTGAAAAGTCTTCCTCTGAAACATACTCCAACTCTGCTGTGGGGAAAATAAAGCAAGACTGAGTACTACCCACTGTACTCAACAAGTCATACCGGAAAGGAAAATAATGATGCAAGTAATAACAAAGGAGAGCTGCAATGGTTATTTTGCATAAAATACGCATTTAAAAACAATAGTTGAAAATAGTAAAACAGTTGAATTAATTAGTCATAATTAAACCATCACTGTCCAACGCTACACCACGTTGCGACAGGCCCAACCATCCACCTGAACTAAACCGTTTCCATTAAGTCAAATTATTTAAGAGTTCAACTAATCACGGTGAATCTGGTTGATCGCCCATAACCGCGGGCACGGCTATTCGAATAGTTTTACTCTGATCAGAGATGTACAACTGTACCCACAAGACACAGTCCTACAACACATTACTGTGCGCCNGCGGGCACGGCTATTCGAATAGTTTTACTCTGATCAGAGGTGTACAACTGTACCCACAAGACACAGTCCTACAACACATTACTGTGCGCCAACATACCACCACGGTACACTGGAAAAGGAGCTGTGACAGGACCCTTCGCATAACCCTTCCTAACCAATCGCACCACACCTCAGGTTTCGCCCCCGCTCCGCTTCCCGGCAACGGGCAGCCCCCTCTCGTGCCTTGGTGAATCCGGCAGCCAAGCAACCGGTATATCCCCGGCCGACTCAACTCCATCACGCCCACCCTTTCCGGGGAACGTCGGCTAGGAAAAAGCTATACTCCGAATCCAGCCATTACCCACGCTGGCTTGTGGAAAGTACGGTAATTCTTCCAGGGTTTCCCGCGAACCGGTCCTTAATTGTCATGAGCACGACCATCAAAACCATGTGCTCACAACCCACCATTAATCAATATTTTAGTTGAAACATTTAATTAAATCACCCACGATTAACCATCGCGAGCCAACATGAAATAACCATCATTAAGTATTAATGAAGCTTTAAATAACCCAATTGTGAGCTAATGTTTCTAAGCAGGGCTAAGCAAGTTCTATTATAGCAAGTATTCAAATTATTTCCCAAGCTATCAAAGGAATAGGGTAATTGCAATATAAGGCTGAGTACAATAGGTAAATTATCCCATAGATGACATTATAAAACAATGCAGTATTTAGAGAAAAATAAGACTGTTTCGCAATTTAGGTACAACATGATCAAATGAATAAGTATGACTTGCCTTGCTCTTGCGCCGGGTCGACCTAGGCAACGACTTCGAAGTAAACGAAAGCGTCGGAATTACCGGAATCTACGCGACAAACAAAGCAAACAACAATACATGCTATAAGTCTACTAAAACAGAGAACAAAACTATTTTTAATGGATTCTAGACATTTTTATGAATTTTCTGAGACTTGAACGGACTAAAACGGAGTCTGGATGAATTAGTTATGAATTTTTGAAGTTATCTGTGTTTTTACTATAAATAGAAAAATCCTTAATTATTTATTGCGCAATAAACCCTTAGGGTTGACGTCAGCGGCTAGGGCTGACGTCAGCCGCGGCGGCGGCTGCGCACCACGTGGCGCACACGTGGCGCCGACGCGGCAGCCACGCGGCGGGGCGGTGCGGGGCACGCGGCGGCCACGCAGGCGAGCGCGGACGGCCCAGATCGGCCCGGGCGGCCGATCGGGCGGCTGAGGCGCGCGGGTGGCCGAGCGGCCGAGCTCGGGCTCGACCGAGCCGGCCATGGTGCGCGGCGCGGCCCGGGAGACGGCGGAGCGGCGGCTCGCGGGCGGCAGCGAAGCGGCGCGACGGCCATGCGGGGCGGCAACCGAGCGGCGGAGCGCGCGCGCGCACGGCGGCGGCGGAGAGGGGAAAAGGGGCTGCGGCGGCGGTGCTTACCGACGGCGGAAGACGGCGGCGGTGCGGCTTTAGGGTTTTGGGGAGAGGCGGCGGCGCTCGGGAAACGGGAGAGGGGTCGAGGCGCGGGGAAATAAATAGGGAGGGGCTAGGGCACGGGCGGCGGCGGTTGCGGAGTGCCCGCGAAACACGGCGGCGCGGGCGGGTGGCGGCGCCGGCCGAGTCGGAGACGACTCGGGCGCGGGCCCACGCGTCAGCGGGCGAGCGGCGCGGGGGAGGCGCGGCGGACTTCCGGGCGGCTCGGGCTGCGGCCTCGGGCCGGCCCGGGAAGGAGGAGGGGCGCGGGGAGGCGGCGACGGCCTTGGGCCGAGGAGGGGGAGGGCGAGCGGCGGCCGAGCGGGCGGCTTGGGCTGGCCCGGGAGGAAACAGGGATGGGCCGCCGGCCCAAAAAGGAAAAAGGAAGAGAAAAAGAAGAAGAATTTTCTCAGGGATTTATTTATTGCGCTTGAGGGTTTTTAATTGGTTAAAATTATTTTTAGGGCTCTGAAAATTCCACTAAAAATCCTGTTAATGTATTTTGACATGGGGAACTCAAGAAAAATTCCACCTTGCCATTTTCACTTCTTTAATGCATTATTTAATTGGGTTTTTCTCCAGATTTAATTAAACAATTTCTTAGATAAATTATTAAATTTGATTTTTACGATTTGGGAGAACTTCGGGGTGTGACATTTATCTTACCGCATCTAGGCTGGATATCATGTTTAGTGTTTGCATGTGTGCACGGTTTCAAGCTGCCCCCAAGGAGTGTCACTTAGTGGCTGTGAAAAGAATTCTTAGATATTTAAAGCATTCCTCAACTATTGGCTTGTGGTACCCAAAAGGTGCTAAGTTCAAACTAGTTGGCTATTCCGATTCGGATTATGTCGGTTGCAAAGTGGATAGAAAGAGTACATCCGGTAGTTTCCAATTGCTTGGTAGATCCCTTGTGTCATGGTCATCCAAGAAACAAAACTCCGTAGCCCTCTCTACCGCCGAGACGGAATATGTTTCGGCGGGTAGTTGTTATGCCCAATTGCTTTGGATGAAACAAACCATGTTGGACTATGGCATTACTTTCATCAAAAGCCCACTCTTATGTGACAATGATAGTGCCATAAAGATAGCAAACAACCCGGTCCAACACTCTAGAACCAAGCATATTGACATTCGCCACAACTTCCTAAGAGACCATGTTGCCAAAAGTGACATAGTCATTAGCCACATAAGAACCGAAGATCAACTAGCCGACATCTTTACCAAGCCTCTTGATGAAACCCGCTTTTGCAAGTTGAGGAATAAGTTAAATGTCATAGAATTCTCAAATGTTGCTTGAGATCATGCACCATGGTTGCTTTTTGTTAATATTGACTAGTCGTTTGCCTTTTGCTTTTATGCTTGGGATTTAGTACTATTTGGCTCTTCTTTGTGAAAATGGAGCTTGTCACATTAATGGGGGAGTATTGCAGTTCTACATGTGCTTTACTACTCCTTAGGTGTGAACCAATCAAATACAAGTGCTAGTAGAGTTTTCAAAATGGCCAAGTCAACATTAGTCAAAATTTTTGGAAAATCAAAGTAATTTCAAAACTATCTCTTGGAAAAGGTTTGAAAAGGTTCCCTATATGTTTTTCAAGCCTCACATTGCAAAAAAAAATAAGTTTGATTGAAAATGATCTTTTGGCCCTCTTTTGAAGAAACTAGATTATTAGTTTTGGCCAAAATGATTTCTAACTTCAAAATGAGTTTGAGAAGGATTTTGAGAAAAGTGCCAAACCAAGGTTGGTAGAGAAGACTTTTTCAAATGTTTTTGGTATTCAAATCTTATTCAAAAACCAAATACTTCAAAAGTTGTTTGAAAATCAAATTGGCCCAAAAACCCCTATAGACCATAATAGGTCACCTCCTAGCACTTAAGTGAGATAAGTTGCAAATCATCATAATTCTCAATTATTATGCATGGTTAGCAATATTTCAACTCATACATTTCAAATTGCTCCAAAAATTAAAATTTTATTGGATTTTATTGTGTGGGGGTGCCGGCTTGTGCAAGGGCTGTGCACAGCCGGCAAAGAGCCTGGCGGTCTGACCGATGCTATATGCGCGGTCTGACCGGCCAGGTGAGGCGGTCTGACCGACATCGAGCCGCCGGTCTGACCGGCCTGTCAGGTGGGCCCAGGGTTTTTACCCCTTTCTTCTTCTACCCGACCCCTTCTCTCTCCTTCTCATCCCCTCACTTCTCCTACCCGAAATAGAACCCTCTCTCTCTCCCCTCAAGCCCTAGCCATCTCTCTCCACCAAATACCTTTGGTTCAACTGTCAAAATCACTCCGGTTACACCGTAAGTGATTCTCCTCCGCTTCCTCTCTCTATTCCATGGATTATTTCGCGTTTTTGTTGATTTTGTGATCCATGGCATGGAACCCTAGGTGAAGGAAGAGGTGTTTTCGATTTGCACCAATAGAGGGTAGTTTCTTGGTGTAATTCAACTCCTTTCAACCGGTAAATCCCTCTCACTCTTGTGATTAACTTTGAATCGATCTATTTCATCTTAGGGCTAAGGGTAGTTTGTTCAAATCTTGATGAAATAGACCCACTCCTTGTCGCTCTTGTTCCTCACCTTGTGCAATATTGTTCTAGCAAGTTTTTAGAATCATTTGAGTAGTGGTGCACATGTGTTACAATGTGTGCTCTGTCAGCGGCAGTCTGACCGGGACCTTCGACGGTCTGACCGAGGCTATGCCGCCGGTCTGACCGGACGTATTATGGAGGTCTGACCGGCTCTGTGCCTCCGGTTTGACCATCTCTATGCCTCTGATCTGACCGGCGTACAGGCCGCGGTTTGACCGCCCCTGACAAAGACATTGCCCATCTCTGCCCCATAATTCAAGTGTGCTCTAGATTTTTGCTAATACTCCATCCCTTGCTCCTTCTTGACAGTGATGGCTCTTCGCACTCGATGTGGTCGTCAAGCGGCCGTGCACGATTCCGAGAGTGAGCAAGCGTAGTCCAGTGCCGAGCGTTATGCTCAAAGTGAGGAAGAGGAGGAAGAAGAGATTGAAGGGGCTGAAATGGATGAAGAAAATGATGATGATGATGGCAGTGATGATGAGGAGGATGATGAGGAAGATGATGAGGGACCTCTTGACCCTTCCATTCAGTTTGTGCTCAACTTGAGGAATGCCACTCAGTATCAAATCCTTCGCCATCATGATCAATTCCGGAGGCCCAAAGACACCCATGATCCAAGGTTCCACACTCAGTTTCAGAAGTTTGTCTTTGAGCAAGTCTATGCAAGAAAGGCTTTTGCTGAACACAAGTGGATAAATTGGAGGAATATCAATGAGACTCCAGAGTTCGAGGACTTACAGAGGATGTTAAGGCAGTGGGAATTGACCGGATCGTGACATTAAGGCAAGATTATGATGAGGAATTGATCCGGCAGTTTTATGCCACAGTTTGGGTCTCAGGGTCTTATGATGCTATGAAGTGGATGTCAGGGACTATGCAGTGCTCCATCACTCGGCGTGAGTTCAAGGATCTATTGAACATCCGGTTCAATAATGGGGATGATCTGCATGAGGAGCATGCCCACAACCCGTTCTCCATTGATGACCTAGCTCAGTTCTATGAGGATGGGGGGAGGCACACCTATGGGAAGGTGGCGGGTTTGAGGACCATTCCAAGAGTGATCAACTGCATTGTGAGAGCTACTCTCCTTCCTAGATGTGGAAACAATGATGATATCCGAGGAGTTGCATGGCATGTGATTGTTGCCATTTTGGAAGGACGCCGCTTTGATGTTATAAATCTCATGATGCAAGAGATAGCTATCTCTTAGGGAACTTTTGGACAAGGGATATACTATGCACCATACATCATGAGATTGATCCAAAATAAGCTTGAAAATGTTGGAAACAACTTGAAGGAGTACAAGCAATACAAGCCAAGGCTCCAACTTTCAACTCCTAGAGCCTCTAGAGTGTGTCAACCCACTTTTGATCAAGGCGTAAGCTCTGCTGCACCACCTCCTCCTCCTCATTTGTTTGATCCAAATGCCTTCTTCAATCCTCAATATGCCTACTTTGGGATGCAACCTCATGAGTACTTCAACCCGGTGCTTGGGGCTATAAATACCCTAAGTGAGAACATTTCAAGGTTAACCACCGGGCAAGAAGCCATGTATGAGGATATGCGAAGTTTGAGAATGGATATTGGGGGATTGAATGAGACGGTTGGAAGGTTGAACACTCGAGTTGGTACTTTAGATCAACGAGTTCAAACCTTGGAGAACTCTCATGCCTATGTATTCTCTCGTCGCCGTGGTCCCTCCGGTCCATCTCACTATCCCATTTCCTGTCCTCCTTCCCTTCCTCAAGAGTGAAGGTCTGTTTGGTCCTTGATGCCAAAAGGGGAAGAAGAATGTCCTCTAGGCTGTTTTTATCTTTGGGATGGGACTAATAGTAGTGAGGTTAGTTACCTCCTATCTAGTAGGCTAAGATGTTTGGGCTATATTATGTA
>BDMV01000001.1:41824640-42023728 GCA_008326285.1 Oryza officinalis | reverse complement strand
AACCAAGTTGTGCGTTCTGGAAATTTTCGGAGGAGTCGACGGCGGGGGAGGACTGGCGCGGGATGGCCGGCGCGGCAGCAGCGGCGCGGGATGGCCGGCGCGGCAGCGGCGGCGGGGGATGGCCGGCGCGCGGGCGCGACGGCGCGGGAGGAGCGGCGGCGCTACGATGAGGAGAGAGAGACGGTCTGACGGCTGGCGCAGGCGGCTTCGGTGAGGCGCTGAGGCGAGAGAAGATAAGAGAGAGCGAGAGAGAGGGAGGCGTTTTTATTTGGAGCGGCTTTAGTGAGAACGGACACCACGGTTCCTTTCTTTTTAATATGGTATAGATACACTACAAATTTAGGTTTCTGCAAATTTTCGGAGCTATCCGAAAGATTTTCGGAATTCGGGAAGCAAAATAAGATTCTGTATATTTTTGGAGTTGTCCGAAAATATTTTTCGAAACTTTCGAAAATGATAGTGTAGTCATTAAGTTTATGAAATTTTTCGGAGTAGTTCTCTTTTGGAATTTTTGAAAAACGCGTGTAAACTCGGGAAGTTGCAGTGCAAATTTGAAATAAATAAAACCTAATTATCATATACTAATATTTTTTTACATGTCCTTATTTACTTCTCATCTTAATCTGATCTTGCTCGATGATCAGTTGCTTCTAGCTAGCTTTGGTTTGGTCATGGGACACGTATTTTTTCAGGAAGTTTCTTCTTTCTTTCTTTCGAACTCAACGTTGATCCATCTAGAAGATATGCACGTACACGTACACACACATACCGTACTGATGATGCACAGTCTGTTGCCACATGAGCTAACCAGGGTTTCAATTACCGCCGGGGCCGCGGTTACCGCGCCCCGGCGGTAAGCACGGTTACCGCACGGTAACCGCGGTAACCGTGACAAACCGCGACAAACCGTACAAAATTTATCAAAAATTCAAATTATTTTTCAAATTTATTTGAATTTGACGCGGTTACCGCGGTTTATCCCTTACCGTACCCCCGCGGTAAGTGCGGTAACCGCGGTAACCGCGCGGTTTACCGCGGTAATTGAAACCCTGGAGCTAACTGAAAGGGCAGGATGTTGCCGCCCTTGCAGAGGGCGGCAAGCCCTCGGCACACCGTGGCCCGTGCGCGCCGTCAAGACGCACACGGCGCCGTGTGCCACGTCAACTTACCGCCCTTTCAAAGGGCGGCAGGATCTATTTTTCTAATTTTTTCCGGCGCTATAATATTTCTGTAAATATTAAAAAAAAAATCTAAAAAAAAAAAAACTCTGCGATACGATCCCCTCACAAGACCTGTGGATCTTCTTCCGGGTGAAGCGTGGCGAGCGAAATTAAGGGTGGAAGTGGATTGGTTCGCGTTGATTCGGCAAATCGAAACTAACAAAAATGCAGAGGTTTTTCCCCCCGGAACGGCAGCTGCGCGCTGCGGTGGATCACTAGCGCGCCGTGGGCTCAGTGGCTGAGGCTGACGGACTCATGCGGCCTGCGCGGTTGCGTATTGCGGGGAAGGGATACGGCCCACGGGCACCGGGGCGCGGGTGCGCGTTCCCGACGTGATCCAGCCCAGCTTTCGAGCCGCAAGGAGCGCGGGGGCCAGATCCGGGCTCCACTGCGGTGTTCGGCCCGTGCGTGGGCGCTGGATCGTGCATCTCGCGGCCTTACGCGGTTACGCCTCACCCCGGCTCGGTTAGCTTTGGTGCTCCGGATCATTGCAGGAGAGCGCGTCCAGCAACAGGTCCGATCCCCCGGTAGCCGCCGCCAGCCGTACGTGCCGCTGCAGGGAGATGTTGAAGGAGCAAATGGAGGAAGGAAGGGAGTTAAGTTGATGCGCGACCCCTGCCGCCTCTTGCCTGCACGTCCTCAGCTAGGATGACAAGAGAAGCTCGATGCGATCGATCGTTTCTCTCAGGTGAGTCAGGTCTAGCTAGAGAGACGATTTTGCATGCATGGAACCAGGGCCTGAAGGCAGTGCAAGCAACTGAGCTAGACTCGGTGTAGGTAATCAAACATGCCCTAAACCGTGGATGCGAGCAGCAGCCGTGAGCCTGTGACGGTGATCCCTGCAGCGCAATCCATGGCTATCCACCGGCGGCGCAACGTCCGTACGGCACGTCGGCATCTCGCGGCAGCTCGGAACGACCAAGGCCAACGGCGTTTTTGACTGCCGAACTGGTTGTCTTTTCCCGTCGAATCCTAAAGCCAGTGTCCGTGACTCCATGGCATCCTACACGGCGGTGCAATGCTGCGTTTATTGGTTACTGACTGTTGCAGCTTCCCTCTCAGAGGAAAAAAGGGTTGCCGCTTCATTCAAGATTTCAAGAGGAGCAGCTCGCTGCGATGTCGCTTTCAGGGCAAAATTAATCACGTAAGCAACAGAAATCATATAAAATCATCCCCACTAAATATAATTAATGCTAATTCTTTCTTCTTTCATGAAGTCACATCACCTCAATTATTTTTAACTTTTAGATCATTCATCAAATATGCAAATTACATCTTCTTTTTTTTTCAAAAGACACACCATAGAACCCAATCATTTATAACATTTGAAGAGTTGATCAAGGTATAAAATACATACACATATGAAAGAAAATCGTATAGTAAGTAAAAAATTTTATAACTCATATCTTTTATTTTATCATATAAATTTTTTCGCAACAACAAGCGAAATACCCATCTAGTTAAACAACGTATCCATCCCTGACCCCATTACACAATTTGGTTCAGCTGGTACACAGTACACTCTTAAAGTCTAAACGGACAACACCCTCCAGGTGGAGTCGGTGCACGTACTTGCCTGTTGTCACCTGTTGTGTCTCCTCATCATTTAGTTCTAACATCGTTCATCATCATGGCCACAGATACGGATTAGTCACAGTTTATTCTTTCGAGCCAGTTGGGTTAGCTGGTCGCTACTGAAGGTCTGAAGTAGGAGGGGACGCCGCTTATTAGTTTATTCACCTGACTTTGGTCCTTTCCATTTAGATAAGGTTTATCCCACTTGTAATCTAATCTATTTAGCCCTGATGCTATTATTGAAAAGTCATCCTTTGATTCCCTTTATCCAGTCATTTTTGTTTTCTTTTTGTTGTAATGCTATATACTTCATATGTTGTCGTATAATAATCTCGATGCTGATTGCTGATCTAACTTACCAATGAACTAATAAATAACGTCTGAGAGCTGAGAGCAATGAATTAACTAATTCTTGCAATAGATACATATTCTTATCTGGTTTTAGAAACACGCAAGCAAAATAGTTTTTTTGCAGCCTGTTTTACAATTGAACACAATGCGCTACACGGAACAGCAAAAGTATATGCTGTCGAAAAATTATTAGTACATTATTGTCTCTAATAAAATATCTGTCAAACATGTACGCAGATCGCAACTCTTTATTTTTTTCAACTGAAAGTGACAAATGGGCATATCTATATATTCTTTAATTGTTTTCTTCAGTATTTTAGTGGAAGAATAATCTATATGTCAGCTTGCCGTCTGCTTAATTTACATATGTGTGTCTCTCTCTCTTTACACACACGCACGCACGCACACACGCACGCGCGTGCGCACACACACTATACTATACTAATACTGCACCTGGATTGCGTTGTATTAAAACACAACTCACCCNCCCCTATGCCCTGCCCCCCTTCCCCCTCCTCTCACTCTATCCCATGTCATAGTAATTTTGTTACTATGAATTATACATGTTATTTTTACTATTTGGTGGCCCCATTACAAAAACCGTCTTCACTTCTTCCTCCTCACCCTCATTTTTTTCGAAGAGATGCGGATGAGTACTGCATCCAATTTCTAAGCATAGTAATCTTTTTACTAACAGTGTAATATGTCACATATAAAGGCTTAGTAATCATTTTACTGGATGTTTATTTTGAAAAGGTACGGAAATGAGTACATAATCCAATTTTTACGCATAGTAATTTTATTACTTATAGTGTCTTATGTCACATAAAAAGGCTTAGTAATCATTTTACTGGACGTTTATTTTGAAAAAGTGCGGGGATGGGGTTGGGGTGTATGTGAGGGGAGCGTTTTTAGTTATCGCGCATCCCAGACACGTGTATATATATATATATATATATATATATATATATATTAGGCTACTCCCGGAATATAAGGGATGAGATGGTTTCCTGAAAGGCCATATGATTTCTGCAAACATAAAAAAAAAAGAACGTTGCGAACAAGATAAGTATACTACTCTTAATCAGTTGCTGCGGAATGGCAAAGCTTGCTTTGTAAACTTTGTTCACGAAAGTGTTCGGTGAAAAAATCTTCCAGAACTATAAAGTTTGTAGTTTATGAGGTAATTTGGACTGTAACAATAATTCAAAAGGTAATTCAAATTTTTTTTCTTATAAATTAGAGAGGCATGATCAAACTGTCAACTCTGGATAACTGACAGAAATATATACCAGGGTCCATTGTAACTACTTCAGCCTTCAAGAACGTGGTACTAAATTGTAAAACTAGACTTTGGGTGGTAATCCTACATTACATTGCCAGTTTGCCACAGCTCGTGTGTAAACAACAAAGAAATTACAAGTTACAAATACAACTGACAGAAATTAAAGGAGCAGTCTAGGTGTCAATACTGCAGTAGAGACTGTAGAGTCGTATAGTAGTGATGCAGAATCTAACAGGACAGAGTAATAACAAGGTTTACCTTACTGTTTGGGTCAGGGTTACCCCTCCCTCTCACGAGGTAAAACTGTTATCGTGTTAACCGTTGAAAATCGTGTGAATTTTATTTAAATTCAAATCTTAGCGGTTTCGTAGTTTGGGCGCGGTTACCGTGCGGTTTGGCGCGGTAACCGCGATATGAGACGTGGTTTTCGCGTTGAGTTTGACAGAAAAAAAAAGTAAAGCTAAAAAATTAAAAAAACACTTAAATATATGGAGAAATTTAGGATAATTATAAAAAAATATTATGATGCTTTCAAATCTAACTCGTAGATGTAAAATATAAAAAATCGACATGACCTTTTCTATATTATTAACTTCAAAGCAATTTAATAATTCATAGTATAATAATTCAACAACAACAATTCAACAACTTCACATTTGAAAACATAATAATGTCCACATGTAACTAAACAATAGAGTCCATAATATAATAATGTCCACATATAGCTAAAACAATAAAGTCCACAATATAATCGGTTTTTTTCTATTTTTTAAATTGTTATCGGTTTTGCCCTGAAATTTGATTTTATCATACTCTTTTTCAAAAAATTTCTTCATCATCTGCCACTAAAAATCAAAAGCTACATCTATAGATGTTTTGGAATTTTTTCCTTTTTTTCAAAAATTTGAATTTGATCAAAAAAATTTAAATCTTACCACCTGTAACCATTGCGTACCTCATGATAAACACGGTTTAATCACATGGTTACCTGCGGTAAGGAAAACTGCCGGTAAGGTCATAACGCAGTAATGCACGGCATGCACATCGATCACACAGTTCACATTTCACAAGCACCCTCATATATATAGCTAGCCAAGGTCACATGGCAATGCAGGAGAACTGCGCGCAAGTGAGTAGCGCGGTTCACATCACCTGCACTGTAGTTCACAGTGCGGCTATAGCGGCCAGTCCAGGGCGTCCAGCCCAGCAGCGTTTGACCGAAGCTTAAACATGCATGACACTGTGCACATGAACATGAACTGCAGTCTCTGCAGATGCCGCGCGCATCGACCTGGGGCACTACGTAAACCACACCTGGATCTGGATCTGGCACATGAACTGCCTCCCCTAGCTAATTTCACTGCAAAAAAGAAAAACCGCAAACTAAACCCTCTACCCTGTACTGTTCCAGCTAGTAGTAGATCAACTGCTTTGGTGGGCTTTTAATTAAGCAGATTCCATATGAAAGTTTAATTTACTGGAGCTGTGAGTGTGCGAGGTCGGTCAGGTTAGTTGGGAAGGTGGCACGGAGAAAACCGGTCAGTCTTGTCATCGCGGACAGCACGGACACGTACGCGCACAGCTACACGTGTGCAGGCGCGGGCACATGCAGATGCCCCGCCGGAAGTCGAAGAACACGCATGCGACAAGAGACTGCTAGGATATGAATTAACAAGATGCATAGTGTGTTTGTGTTGAGAGCCTGAGAGGGCGAAGGTAGCCAACGTGCCGCGATCTTTGGTGATCTTTGATAAGATGTGCAGTTGTGCGCTGCACAGACTCGAACGGAGGAGAGAAAAAAGAAAAGTAGGAGTGCAATGTATACGCTGTTTGTCCATTCTGACTGACAATTTTGTTTGTACCGACAAGCGTTGGCAACGCGACTACACGAGATAGTTTTTGTTTCCACGATAAGAAAAGTTATGCATCCGAATTTGAATTTTAGGAGTTAATTTTGAAAGTAATTAATTGGAGTCATTTCATCGATTTCGTGGCTCATATTTGATTTTATTCTAAGAGTGGTAGAAGTTAGCTAAGGACCGTTCGAGCTAGTGTTTTTGTTAGGCAAATAGCGGCGTATAAAACACGATAAGTCATAGATAATTAAACATCAAATGTTATAAACTCAAAAAATAGTTTTATTTAAAAGAATTTAAAAAGCTTATATATAAATTTTTTAAAATGTTTCATTTTAGCAGTTTCAAAAGTAAGTTCACGGTAAATAAGAGTTGTAAAAGCTAAACGCTCTGTAGAACTCAGCGGCTTATACTCCGAACCCCCTTCCTCACCCCCAACAGTTCAGGTGTGTTGAGCGGATAATGCATATATAGTTCACCACTAGTTCCAATAACCGACAACGAACCCTATTCATTTTG
Organism: Oryza officinalis; assembly: GCA_008326285.1. Taxonomy (NCBI): domain Eukaryota; kingdom Viridiplantae; phylum Streptophyta; class Magnoliopsida; order Poales; family Poaceae; genus Oryza; species Oryza officinalis. The sequence continues at coordinate 42,016,922 of BDMV01000001.1, read as the reverse complement.
TCACTTTGAGCACTTACTTTTTTACAAAATATTAACAACGCTAAACGGATGCCATGTTCTTAAAGTGTGTAATGTCCTATGAAACTTTTATTCACTTCAGTTTAGGCACTTAAGAGTAATTACTGATAAAAAATTAAACATTAAAGTTGAAGTTGTAAGTTATTTAAAAACGGAGGAAAATATAATTTATAACCAAATCTCATTAGTTTTATGGACATACTGCGCAGATAACAAAATAGACAACCTTTGTAGTTTATTTAAAAATGATGCGAAAAAAATATACAAACTGCCAATGTCTAAACCACTATTATCCAGGCCCTGTTGTATTACCGCATATTTCTACCAGAACAACACTGGGGGTGGAGTACTTTTAGCCTGATGTGTGCATTACATCATTCTAAGAATTGGATTTTAAAGAAGGTTGCTTTTATGTTGGAATCCAAATTGCATAATACTCGATTCATTCCACAATAAGTGTAGAGTATCGTTATACAATATTTATTTATTTAAAAGGATACAATACATTTATTGTAATTTTCAGATCTCCGTTTTTTATTAAATCATATTTTTTTATTTATAAAAGATGTATGATCCTCCCATTAATACTATGGTGGACTACACACGGTACGTTTTCACAATTTATACGCAATGAGACATGCATTATTTATTTGTTTTAAAATGACATGATACAAAATGACAGGATACATTTATTGCATTTTATTAAGATCTTGGTCCTTTATTAAATGTTCTACGAGCGTAGTTTTTCATTTAAAGAAGATGTATGATCCTTTTATTAATATTATGATAGATTACACATGGTTTGTACGTCGCAATTTATGCGCATTGAGCCATGCATTATTTTCTATTTTGAAATGCTAGGACACAATTTATTGTATTTTTGGGATCTCCATTCTTCATTAAATGTTCTATAAGACGTAATTTTACATTTATAGAAGATATATGATCCTCGCATTGATGCTAGATAGATTATGGATTATCATAATTTATGCGCAATGAGCCATGCATTTTTTTATTTTAAAATACTAGGATATATTTACTTGTTTTTTGAGATCTCGAAATGTTCTATGATGCGTAATTTTACATTTTATAGAAGATGTATGACACTCGCATTAAATTCCATGTTAGAATACATATGGTTTGTCGCGATTTATGTGCAACGAAACATGCATTGTTTATTTATTTTAAATGCCAGGACACGTTTATTGTATTTTTCAGATCTCTTTTTTTAATTAAATGTTCTACAAGACGTAATTTTATATTTATAGAAGATGTATGATGCTCACAATAATTCTATGATAGATTACACATGGTTTATCACAATTTATGCACAATGAACCATGCATTAATTCTATCTTCGTTTTCATTTATTTGCCATCACTGATCACTACTCAGTATTAATTCATTTAGACTTTTTTTAAAAAATTCTAAAATAACAAAATAGACCTATGAGACTGGAGTATTTGTTTTTCTTTTTTGGAAGTAAACAATTTAGAGGTGTTACCATTGCATATGCCTCCAAATTTTATTTTCAGCCTTCGGAAAACCAAATGGATTGGTATGGAACTTTACCATTTTCTCCCCTAAGAAAATGACAACTTACCATTACCAAATAGGAAAAACAATCAAAGTGAGAAGCACCTGAAAATGGGCATTTGATAGGAAAAAAAATAGTTTTTTTTCTTGCTTTCTTTCTTTCCTTTTTCTAAAGAAGAAATGAAGTCACCCCAGCATGCTCACGCACACATTTCCGATGCACAATAACAGCAGTCGCTATTCCCTATATAAATCAGTCCCGAGAAACAGAAGCTGCTACCGAGGCAGGCAGGGGTTCTCGACTTCTCTCCCCCCTTCCCGTCTCCTCCGCTCAAACAGACTTCCCGGCTGCCTCAAAGCCGGAGGAGCTCGCCGCCGCCGCCACCCACTCCATGCCTCGCGTGCTTCCCGCGGAGCCGGCGGCGATCAAGGCGGCGTTGGGTCGCGGCTTCTGACGAGCTCGAGGGCGCGGAGGCGGTCTCGACTCGGTTGGCATCCATCCCTCCACTGCAACCGCAACTCCGCAAGTAAGCTCGATCGCTGCTCCTGCCTGTTTCTTCTCCGGTTAAAATTCAGAAAGTTCACGGGAAAATGGGAAATGCATTGCGAATTTTTACTACTGATGTTTCGTTTAGTCCTAGAAACGTTTTTACGGTTCGACCGCGACGACGTTTTTGTCTCAAATGAAAACGAAACGAGCTCAGCTTTCGTGGAGAGACTATAGCAAAATTTCCAATGTTCAGAACTAGGACCAGGAGGATACTCTATAGCTATAGCTGCCATAAACGCAGATGATTTTGAGAAACGTGGCCCATGCACCACCACCACCGGCGCCATAGCTAAACAAGAAGACAACGTAACTCTGCTAGCTGCAGTTTCACTTTCACAGTAGGAGGAGGAGGAAGGCGAGAGAGGCCAGCACATGCAGCTTCTTAAATACACAGTACCAACTAAAGTGTCGCTGCAGTGCTCGTAGTATTATTGCAACGCAGCTAGCCGAGCAGCAGTGTGTACCTCGACGTGTGTGACATGACATCCTAGGAGAGATCTCTAGCCGCTGCCCTGAACAATGGCAGATCGTCGGCAGCGCAGCGGCGCCGCTGCAACACTAGCTAGCTGCCATGAATCACGCTTCCTTCTCGCTGACACGAAGCATCAGCTTCGTTTACTACTTGTCATTAATAAAATTCTCGGTAGCGGTAAGGTTGGTTGAGTTGAGCTCCGGGGTCTTCTGACTTCCATGGTCAGCTTGCTCGCGTAATCTCGTCCGTTTTCTAATGCCTCTAGAGTCCAATGGGAAATATGGAATCTTGCCCTTTGTTTACGTCATTAGTTGCTATAGCTCTATCTGGCCCTTTCGTCAGAACAAAAGGCCACTGTCTCTAACATATAAAAATTCAAACGGCTTCGAAATGTTTACAAGTAGGTATACTTGCATTGATTTCAATTTTAAAAAGAATCAAAATATAGTTGGCGTATGAATGCTTCACCACACATTTTTCTGTTACTATAAGGAATGGCATTCCTGTCCTTGCACGGTTCATGCAGTTCCAAATACTATTACTAGCTCATTAACATGTGTAAACTAACATTCAGTCCATTGATTAGAACGCAAGAAGCCGAGATCGGCGGCTTTTGCCCCTTGTTATAACGTTTGCAGTAAAATTATTGGAGCTTTTGATGATGAACACGGCTTCTTTCCACATAGAAAGCTACTGAATCTCCCACTAAAACGAAGCGTTCATCAAACAATCACCTGTGTGGACCAAAGCAATAATAGTATCGTCTCTTAACTAATGCCATTAAAATTTAGGCCCAATTCGCTTTTGCTTAACCACCGAATGTACATTAAACATCAAACGAAGCGTGCAACTTGGTCGCCGCAACAAATACAATCATCGTCATGTCGTCCAAGCTATGGGATATCTATAGATACAATTATTTGGGGGACAAGGGCTCGGCAGGTTTTTGCGCTGCTGCGTATTTAATTCTTGTCCGATGTGAAACAGAGTGGGATTGATGGCGACCCAAGATCAGTTTGTTTACAGCCAATCGTGTTTAACCTTAGGTGTACTTTGGTCACGCATAGCTTGTCCCCTGTTCTAAAGGACACATGTAATGGTATCATTACCCTGGTTTGAATTATGCCTTCTTTGAAACGTTGCAGAGATCCTTTGGGAAAATTTGTAGGAACTAGTTCGATATTCGTAAATAATACGGAACATTTTTGCAATTCAAATAGGACCTAAGATCGAGTAAGAGTCGTAAGTTCTTTTTTGGTCTGGTCCCCTTGTTGCTATGAATCTTCTACGGATTACATTTTTTGTGTGGAGCCTACAGACAACTCCCAACCCGATCAGATATTCAGGTTCCTTCTTCTCTGACATGTTCTATCCATACCACTCAGGCACCTTCCTCGCCGCTCTCCAGCTATCTTCCCCTCAACAATTAATATTCAATCCATTGATTAGAACACACACACACACACACAAAACACTCTAGATATCTTCCCCACGTAACCAACTCGATTCATTGTCCAATAAGGAATCAGCCGGCGAAAACAAAAAAAAACAAGAGAATAAAGGACTGTTTAAATCTCACGTTAAATTTTTATACCCTATCACATCGAACATTTTGAACGTCTGCATGAAGTATTAAATGTGGGTGAAAAAAATAACTAATTGCACAGTTTACGACTAATTTGTGAGACGAATCTTTTGAGCCTAGTTTCATAATGATTTGACAATGTGATGCTACAGTAAACATTTTCTAATGATGAATTAATTAGACTTAATAAATTCATCTCGCGGTTTACAAACGGATTCTGTAATTAGTTTTTATATTAGTGTCTAAATAATCCATGAAACATCCTGTATAATACTCGATATGACACGTTAAATTTTTATAGCCCCTGATCTAAACACCCCAAAATGAAAGGAACGCAGAAGAAACCTACTGGTAATCATCTGAAGTAGCTGTCGCTAGAAATCTATCAACCGCACCATGGGGCAGGGCCCTCTTGTCTTTCGAGCGACACGCATCGGTCTCTGCCAAGTAAACGTCGCCAAAGGTCATCAGCGACGGCAGGGTCGCGGGACCGACGCGTCAGGCACGGATCGGGGAACCGATCCATGCCTCGTCCGGCCGTGATGGCTGCCACAGTTCCCGCTCGTACCCGTCCTACGTGTCCGCACAGTAGCTCAACCACAAACGCAATGAAGCAGCATTGTAGTGGAAGTAATATTTTTACTGTTTGGTGGAGTATGTTGCTGCGACTGTGAGTAATTTACTACTTCAGTAGTACTAACTGTGATGGTAGTAGCTCTGTTACTTGCTTGTTGTTTGGTCATGGTGATGGTGGTGTGCTTGGTCTACTTGGAGGTTTAGGCCACTGTTTGATGACTTGAAATCTGCCAAACCTTCTATTTAAGGTGGCCGTGTGCATTTATTTGCATGTGTCCATGTCCAGTCCTTTGGTTTTGCAACATGTGGTGGCCACCTGCGTTGCCAGTTCCCCACTTGGGCCAAAAAAAAACGTCACATTTTTTTCCCGTTTCGCCTCGCCGGGAAGCGGTAGTGATGGCTGTGGCGCCGCGCAGGCCATGACCATTTCCTGACCGGATTGTCGTTAAGGCTCTTTTCTTATTGTTGTTAGCCTTCAAAAATGGACAGGCTGCAGCAGCGGCAGCGGCGGCGGCGGCATGAGGCGCTGACCGGGCGGCGCCGTGGTGGTGGCGGAGGGATGTCGCGGCGGCACGGGCGGTTCCGGTTCGCCGGCGGCGGCGGCGGCGGCGGCGAGGAGGAATGCGCTGGCGTGGCGGCGGTCCCGGTTGTGGACCAGGCGGACTGTACGGCGCAGTCGTGCCGGTCGTGCGTGGCGGTGTCGCTGGCGGACTGCATCGCGCTGGGGTGCTGCCCCTGCGCGGTGGTGAGCCTGCTCGGGCTGGCGTTCGTCAAGCTCCCCCTGGCGGTGGCCCGCCGCTGCGTGCGCCGGCTGCGGCGGCGGCAGGGGAGGCTGCGGCAGAAGAAGCGGGTGCGCGACCTGGACGCCGCCAAGAACGCGGCGGGTGGGGGTCACCAGGAGCCGCTCCCCGGCGGCGCGGCGGCCGCGTCGAAAGGCGAGGACGCCGATGTCGTGGTGGTCGCCGCCGCCGCCGCCGCGTCCCCCGGCAGCGACGACGCGGAGAAGGTGTGGCTGGAGTTGTACCAGGTGGGCCGCTGGGGCTTCGGCCGCCTGTCCGTCTCGGCGGCGAACCCGCCCGTCAGGCCGGCCTACGTGGTGGCCACCGCCCGCAACGCCGACGGGGACGCCTCGTGACCGGCGAGACGACGCATTCGCTGCTCCCCTCTGCTCGATCAAATGTCCCGTGCGATTTGTCGCCGCGCGGCGCGAACGCAAGTACAACCTGTGAGCTGTATGCCATGGTCCAAGTGGAAATTGGTCGGCGACGTTTGGGAGAGCGGCATGAATGATTGACTCGAACTTGGAAGGACTTAGTTCATGATTTCTCTCTCTTCTTCTTTTTTGAAGGAAATCTTGTTCCTTTTTGTTGTTCAGAGGGAGCTCGAAGTGTACTCACAAGTGTAGATAATTTGTGCCGTCGAGCTCCTTCCTCCATCCAGGCATAATGCCGTCTTCGGTGATCGCTCTGTACATACCACCATTTCTCAGATAAATTTTATCTGCGTGATAAGAGTGTGGCATTGTGCTCCAACTTTGGCTCAGTACTATGTTAATGGATGTCAGTTCTGTATGTTCTTTTGCTCTGCATGCCAGCGCCTGCGCTCGCCACCGACGCGTCCTGCCTGCGCCTGCAACTGCGCACTGCAGGCATTTGCAAATGGCAAAAACTAAGAAGAGCTCTACTGACGGAATGTGTACGCGGTGTTTCAAAATGCAAGTTAACAAGTTTGTAAATTGATGAGGTTTAAAGTTATTTTGAATTTTAACGAATCTTATCTGAATTTCACCGATTTTCGTGTAGGTTATTCGCAAAACCGCTAGGGAGCGATTTTTATGTGGGCAATTGTTTTTTTTTTTTGTAAACCCTGAATCCATGTAGGAGAATGTAAAAGATCTGTTGCTTCCGGTTTCATCAAATTTTCAATAGAAGAAAGTACTAAGTCTACAACTCGTTCATTATCCCTAAATCTGACTCTATACTATAAGCCCACATGGGCCCATAGTCTACACGGGAAACAAAGAGAAACTGGGACTGAAGACCATGATGGGCCGGTCCTTACGATGAGTGCCGAAATACCTCGGGCCGCGAACATGCATTGGCGCCACAAAACTGCTACTATCATGTCCCGAACAGAGGTTTTTACACTTTCGTTTTTCAGATTTGGTTTTCACCTCAAAACGGAAGTACTAATAATATAGCTAGGCTTGCCCAGCCCTGCGTTCTGAAAAGTGAAACACGTTGTCCCAGCAACAAAGAAGAGTTGAGGGGCCTGAGCACCAAGAGAGATTGAGATGATGCTCGTGCTGCGTCATATACACTCATATTGCCTGGTTGGTCCAGGCAGGGAAGCCTAGATAAAATCATAAAAGGAAGGATGACGACGGCCGGGCCGGGGCTGCAGCTAGCCAGCCAAGCGTAGCTCGGTCCCATTCCCTCTCACTCTCGATCGGCACGGTTCACCTAACCGTCCTCATTCTTCAAGGGAATTTCTCCCGGCCATCGATGATTGCGCTCGAGATTCTCTAGGTGCTTGGAGGGTTTAGGAACCCTTTTCTCCACACACATAAAACAAAATAAATTAATACATAATTAATTAAGTATTAAATAAATAATTTAAAAATTAGGTTAATATGATTTTTTAAATCCACTTTCCTATAATTTTTTTAAAAAAACATATCATTTATCAATTTGGGAAGCATGTACGTGCAAAACGAGAGATATAAGGTCGAAAACTTTGGCTAAAGAACAGAGCTCAATGCTACGTTCTTCACTCAATTTTTCCAACCTTTATTCTCTTGCTTTCTGCACGCATGTTTCTTAAACAGTTGAACAATATGTATTTTTAAAAAATATTTTAAAAAAATTGTTTTAAAAATCGTATTAATTTATTTTTTAAAAAATAACTAAAATTTAATTAATCATGTATTAATAAGTTGTTTCGTTTTACGTGTGAAAACGATTAGTTCCCCGTTTCCCGCCTCCAACTATCGAACGGAGCCTCAACCACACCCTCTCCCTGATTTCGCCAATAGTGTGCTACGAATGTACGATCACATAGCGCCACCAGTGGCCAGTCGCGTTCCCAACAACGGCTTCGACGCCACCAGCCAACATGGAAACCACGGAGCGAGCGCTAATCATTCGTGGTCGCGGCGGATGAGACATTTGCTCGGTTTGGTTTATTTCACCGATCCCAATGTCCCATTACACGTACGGCCGCACCGCTAGCCCACTCGATTTCCGTCGATCTAACGAGCCAAGTCCCTCGTTGTTGTTCTGCAATCTGCAGTGATACACAATTAGGTAAACTAACAATGTCGCACTTGAAAAAGGTAGGGGAAAAAATACTTGACAAAATCTAGCGAAAAAGAGGAGAGGAAGAAGGAACAGGAGACACAAGAACGGCCACATGTCATAAACCGTACTACACACCATTCGAAATCGCATTTCTAGTTGGGTTTCTAGAAGCGCCACCTCCCACACCCCCAGCTCTCCCGGCCCGACACGTGTCCCGCACAACACAATATCAGGCGTACTTTCCACTGACAGGTGGTCTCGGGATTGTAATAGGGCCCACCGGTCAGTGACACGGGAGGTGGCCCTTATCTACTTCGCGCGCGCGACCGGGCCATAATACCGCCTTCTGTTGTTAATCGGTTAGCTTCGCGCGCCGCCGCCATCGGCTAACAACCCGAGCCACGCAAAATTCGAAGGGATCCGCGAATAAATCCGAGGAGGAAACCCCAACCCGAGTAGGCGAGGCGAGGCGAGGCGAGGAGCGGGAGACGTCGTCGGCCATGGAGGACAGAGACCGCGACCACCGCGGCGGCGCCGACGAAGACGTCCCGGGACCTGCCGCCGTCGCCGCGGTGGACGGGGACGACGAGGGGGAGGATGATGGTGGGGGTTTCTCCTTCCCCGTCCCGCCGTTCGCCGCGGACGCGTTCATCGTGCCCGTGTACCCGGTGTTTGGTCGGCCGATGTCCCCGCCGCCGCGGGCGCCGGTGGTGGTGGAGGAAGAGGAGGATGAGCCGGAGACGGCAACCCTGCGGGTGCCGCTGGGCCGGCTGCTGCTGGAAGAGAGGGAGTTCCGGGCGAGGCAGCGGGAGAGCTCGGGAACGTCGCCAGTGCAGCAGCAACGGCAGCGGCCGGACGAGGAAGGCGGCGGGGACGGCGAGCTGGAGGGGTTGCCACCGGAGAGCTACTGCCTCTGGGCTCCGGGCGGGCAGTCGTCGACGCCGGCGTCGCCGCGGCGGTGCCGGAAGAGCGGTTCCACGGGGTCGGTGCTCCGGTGGCGCCGCATCAGCGAGCGCCTCGTCCGCCGGAGCCAGAGCGACGGCAAGGAGAAGTTCGTGTTCCTCAACGCCGCCGGTCCGTCGCCTCACCCGCCCAAGGACAACGAGGATGTAAACGGCGGAGACGGTGGCAGAAGCAAAGGCGACGCCGGCCGCCACGGCTGGAGCTATTACCGCAAGGGCGGCGGCGGCAGCGGTGGCCGGAGGAAATCGTATCTTCCCTACAAGCAAGAGCTCGTCGGGTTGTTCGCCAACGTCAGTGGGTTGCGACGGAGCTATCACCCGTTTTAATTCGATCCTTTCTTCCTCTTTGTGTTCGTCCTCTCGTCTCTCTCTGCATAATGGCAGCTAGATACTCGAGTACTTCGTAGTGAGAGAATAAAACCGGCGTGTTGATAAGTTGTAAATTGTAATTAGCTTGTGTAAAGTAAACACAAGAATGGCCCTACGTGAGTAAGCATCTCCCAAACACGGAGGTTGAAATCTTATCTTATCTATAAAAAGAAGAGGAATTGATGAGACAGGGTTAGCATTTGTTTGTTATTTGTTTGCATGTTTAGTAGTACTTCAGAATTGGTGCTATCTGAGAAAAAAAAGAGAGAGAGAAGAAGAGAAGTTCAGGATTGGTTTTCTGTTCTGTCGGCTGTGGCTGCTTAATCTTTTTGGTTCAGCTCTATCTCAGACCGGATTTCTGTACGCATAATATTAAACCGACCAACCCATTAATTATTGTATAAGAGGATTTTGTTTCGTGGCTGCTTGAATTAGTACTAGATTTTAGTTGTTTGTCAACGTGTCATCATTTGTTCTTTAATTAAGAGGTGGTGTGAGATGCAGGATCGGCGGCGACAGTTGATTTTAATACAACGATTTCGCGTACGTAGTGCAGTAACCCGGCATGGGGCAATTTAGTTCGGTTTTGCTAAATTTATGTCGACAGATTTTTGGCCTGGTTATAGTCGAATTTTGAACTGCTTGATTCTCTAGGAGATTCGTGCAGGAGGAGTGTTGTTACGAACCGAATCAGCTAACACCGACGGTTAAAATGGAACGACGCGTGTGTGGCCGTGGGCCCGCGGCACAAGTTAACTGTGCTACTGTTACAATGAATGTTAGTACTTGTGTTCTCACTGTCTAAAGCAGTGAATCAAGTTGATTCGATTTTTTTTAACAGGAACTGAGTCAAACAAATTACAGTGTATATATTATAGTTACATGCTAATTACACTATAGTTATATCTCAGTTACACCCTAATTATATTATAGTTACATCTCAGTTACACTGCAGTTATACTGTGTAACTACGATGTAATTACATCATAACCAAGATAAAAATGAATAAACAAACAACTTTTAAATGATATACGTGTTTATGGTTTACTCGGTTGATTAAGCATTACTACCATTTATCCATGAAAAAAATTCGACTGATTTTTTCTTAAAAATATGTCGACATACATTTATATACTCCCATTTAGTTTGTCATCAATGCTTCATGTGAATTTAGCGAAAGCTATCTGCCTATCTGTCACGACGTGGACGCTATTGATCATTTCAAGGCTCTCACCTAAATTCTCTATGCGTGCGTGAGCTTTGTTACTAAAAGTCTAAAACTATATTTATTCGTGGGGATATTCCACGATTAACACTGGGTGAATGGTTTGTCGTGTTGGCGACACATTCTCTAGCTAGTTACCACTGCTACTAAACTACTACTGTACCGATTTCTTTTCATGGTAAAGAAACTGTACCATTTCGATAAGCAAGAATCAGGTTGCCAATACGAGCATCTCCCTGACGCACACCTCCTTCCTTTTCTCCTTTTCTTTCTTGCCACTTCCTATCTCTATTTTGGTTTCTTGGGTGGCAACTTCACCGGTGCAGATTACACAGCAAACTAGCAAAAGCCTTATTACGTGTTACGCTACGCCCCAATCTCGTTCGATCTCCAAACTTTCCCCGAGCTTTGTGTGGAACCGGGTGGTTTGGTGTCCATCTCCCGTTTCGTTGTCGCACCCACAGCGCCCATCCACCATGGTGCGTGGCACCATCCGTCAAGTTGGGTGCGAGGGACGAAGATTGCGACGACGGGGAAAGGGCTCCCCGAGCGCGACAGCTGCAGCTCCTCCGCTAAACAAACCTAGACACGCACACACTGACACACTACTGCTACTTCTATTTAGGCCAGTAATTCTTTCGCATGTTTAATTCTGGCTTCACCTAAACCCCGTTTGAATTTGATGGGATGAAGATTAAGAATACATACTTAAGACGAGAAAATCATTAACATATGATTAATTATATCGAGACACTGGTCACGGATAAACCGAAGATAGGCAGGAGAATACTAATTTCTCCACTTATCTTGAGAGTGAGGTAAACTCGAAATATATTTTTCAGTAGATGACACTGTGTATTCATACGAAGAATAATAGTATGTGTCCTGCTACAGAGTTGGACCGGCTTATATAGCCTTTGTAGATACATACGAAGTTACATTGTTGCCCTCAAGGACACACCGGAAGTTACTATAATACCTTTATAAAGTTAAAAACTCTAAGGATGTAATAGTACATTCGAGTGGTCCCCCATAGCTACTGGCACTAGCTTGAAAGAGTGGTTGAGACGGTCCCCGTGGTTTTTTTAGGAGAATATTTCCTTCTCGATGACGTGACTGTCAAGCTCTAATATCCCTTATCGAATAGTGTTTTCCTCTTGGGATGAGTTCGAAAACTATTTCCCAAGCTGGCCTTCGAGTCGCGCCTTTCCATCATCTTCTGATTTACCTGCTGCAAATTATCGAAAAGTGTTTCCCTTGGTGGACATGACCAAAGAGTGTTTCAAGAATATCTTAGGTCAGTATCGAGGGAATGTTTCGGTTGAATAGGGGGGCGGTGTTGGCCTCCTGCTACAATAAATTAAGTTTTAATTATTTTAAACTTTAAAATGGATTTATCTAATATTTTAAAATAGCTTTTATATATAAAGTTTTCTCACGAAATATACCATTTAGCAATTTGAAAAACATGCTAACGAAAACTAAGATAAAATCTGTATCTCAATTAGAAAAAACAGGGTTGTTTCGAGAATTATTAGCCAAATTATTAGCCTCGATTAGTAGCCACGTTCATGTCATCGTGTGAGTTGCGTTTCGGGGTAAATTGAGGTTGGCGAACGCAACATCGTCCTCATCCACTTATTATTATCTTCCATGTCAAGCCGGTGAGCAGGGCGAAGCTAGAGTATACGAGGGAGGTGTTCAGAAACCCGGTAAAAGAAATTTTTAGTTATAGCTCATCTATTTTTATCATGTGTGCATTCCTCGATATAAATTTAGACATCCGCATCAGCTTAAACTTAATCTGTAAATTAAACAAATGACATCCCTCCCTACTTCGTTCCAGCTTCACCCCCTTCTGCCGGCGAGTGAGTGAGCCATTAGCGTCTTGTTTGCTGTCTAGCTAGCTAGAACGCACGAAAGAGCCACGGCACGCGTGGGCAGGGGCCTCGCTAGTGCGGTGGGCTCATGCCGTTACGCCCACTCGCGGCAGCCAGCTCAGCTAGACTTGGCCCGTCCTTACGTCGTCGGCCGATCGGCCGGGGAGAACAAGGCGGCGACAAGGGGAACGAGCCGACGTCGCGTCCGATGCCGACGTCCCGCGATGGTCCAGACCGCTGCTCTTCAATTCTTTCGGACAAGTGTCGGTACAAAGGCGAGAGTTGCAAGACAATTCATCACTGTTTTGTCTTTTTTTTCTCCCAGTTACACTTAATTCTTACAAATACTACTATAATACTGTGCCATCATCAAAGCTCAGTTGATATCATGGATTAGTAATACCGACATCGCCGACATATTCCAGACTTCCACCCAACCCATCCAGATGATGATCAGGCAGCTAGCAGGTGTTGCCCGGACGATCGACCGATCATGGCATATGCATTTTTACTTGCATATTTTGGCAAAACGCTGGAGTACATATGGAGAGTTGCAGGCTGAATTACATTGTTCAGGGAGCAGAACGCAGGTCAACAATCTCGAACCTCAAATTTGGGTTGAAAATAACCTTGGAGCAGGTTTCATAGATTGGGCCGCCGTCCGTTGTCTCCCGGTGGGCGTGGAATCCATTTTCGCTGCACTCCCTAAGTACACCCATTCCTCCTGGGTCTGTCAGCCTGAATATTCCACAGCTCCTAAAGGATTTGAGAGCATGATTTCACTGTAAATGATAATAAATAGGCAGGGGACACCACAAAAAGCAATTGGAATAATAAATTGCAACTGTATAACTGTCCATAAAATACTTGCCTAGTAGGATCAGTGGGAGCAATCACGATCGCAACGGCCTCTGGTAACATAACCTGAAGAAATCCAGCACATTATGTCCACCAAAATTAGAGGAATGGCAAAGCAAGCAAAAGATTTTTCTGATGAGCTAGTAGATTAAGAATTGCAGTAGTGGCTAGTAATTCCTAGCTAGATTAGAATACAGCGAAAAGCACAAAAGATTTGGTTGTGCTTTCGCCAACTGAATTAACTTCGTTTACATGTCTTACTCCAGGCAAAGTTTTTTATTTGTAGGGGGAAAATGCAAATAAGGAACCTAAGACCTTTTTAAATGGTAATGCATACCTTTGATTATTTTGTTCTATAAGCCTACAACTGCTCAACTAAGGATAGCGCCATAGACAGTGTATTCAGATGTCAGGGTGGTGTGTTAAGTATTCTTATGTTTTCTCTTGAGCTTTGGTGCTATTTTATTCATGTGATTCCATGACTCCATAGCCCCCTATGATAGCTTGCTAAACAAACGTCACACCAACAGAGATCCTTTTGGTCAGATGAGGCGCACAACACTGATATAAGGAGCACTTAAAGATCATGAGCAGTACTATATTCAGAGTTTGCAGCTTCCATTCTAGAATCGGACTATGTACAGAAAAATCACAAGATCCATAATAGGCAACAATTGATGCATATCAGTGCATCAGAGTATCATACCATCCTTTATAAATTGATAATACCTGAACTTTCTATTGATACACCATTTATTTTCAGACAAACATATTATCTGTCATATAAATTACCTGGTAGGAGTATTGAGTGTGCAGATCGATGGATGACAAGAAACACGTTTGTGAAGGGTGTGTCTGGAAAAGATAATCAAAAATCAAATATCTGAGAGCTGCTAACTAAAATAACCATTATATATGAATAGATTAAGAAGGTCATGCATGGGTTCCGTTTTAAGATGGATTTGATAATCTGAAAGTTCCAAGGATATCAAGACAAAAGGGTAAATAATGGATTGCGAGTGTTACATGTATCCACCCTGCAGGGTAAAGTGATTGCTCCGATAAAATAGCATGTATCTCCTCCTCACTGACAGCCTGGCACTGCATTTGGGAAGATAAACCACTGCTTCAGAGTGTGACAACCGGATAAACATGCACAACATATGTAAAAATGGCTATGGTGTATTAATATTTGATAATGTATCTATGTTTCAAAACAGTTCAATTTCTGACATACAGAATGAGCAGTTGCTTCTTGCTTTGGTATGATCAACATAGTCACATAGTAAGTCCCATCTCTCTGCAAATAAGCATTGAAGATCACAATGCAAATCCAAAAATAGGTATGATTATCATATTGGCAAACCATTTTGTGAAGTGAACCTACAAATTCATCCAAAAGGGACTTACAAGTGAAGCGCCTAGAATTCCACAAGTCTCTACATTGTTGCCTGTATTCTCCTTTGCGAGTTCGATGAATTCATCTGTCAATCTAACTGACTGAAGAACATGCATAAATAGTTATTTCATCTTAAAATCCAGTTTCTTGTTAGCAACATCACAAATCGAGACAAAGGGATGATAATGGAAGCAAAACGTACTATCTGCATGTCATGCAAATTGACAGATGCTGAAGACTGTCCCACAGAAGATCTTGATTGCTCATCAGCATATTCAGGATCCTGGCTAAAAGAAACATTGCCGAAGCTCGAAAGGTCTTCTATCCAAGAAACAATAGGAGATGGATAATGGTGCTTCACAGAGTAGGAACCGATATTGCGATCTCTTGCTGGTCTACAATTAACTTGATAGTGGACAACCTTTTGTTCATTGGTATCGATTTTATCCACATAATATGGTTTACTTGGCGTTGGATGCGTCCCACATTTATTTGTATTGATTTCAAATCTGCCATTTAGCACTGAATATATCATGATGGCGTAATATTAAATACAACCACACAATGAAGATGCACATGAGGCCAGTATTGTATACCTCCTGCCACCCATGGCTAGGTCTGGGCACCAGACTTCGACCTGCAGATCAGAACATCTCAAAACAAATATACACACAAAAACAAATACAAGAGGGATTTCTTTCAAAAGGAAGTTGAATCAGCCGAATTATTTCCAAAAGGCATGCTATCCATTGCGACATAAACTGAAAGCTGATGAAGAACATCAGTGGCGGGAGTTTCAGGAGCTGATCAACAAATCCAGAATGGTTCGGTTTCAACCACAGCTTAAGCAAACCAACAAAAAAGTGGTCATCTTATTATTAATCCTGTAAACGGATGACACATAATACCACTACAAACATCACTACATCACCAGCCTTGCAAAGAGACCTTATTGCTTCAGAAAACTAAGACGAAGTACCCAACCATCCAGATTAATCTACACGACTGCTCCTTGCCACCTACTAGTACTAACTACCAAGACAGCACGAAACCACCCAGCGGCAGCAACAACACAGAGCGAGCTATACGGACGATTCCTCTCGACCCGACATGAATACCACCGGAAAACCGATTCCCCGTGTGTCCTTCAACGATCGATACTTTTGAGAGGGAGAGAGGCTCACCTTGAGAAATCCGGAGCAGCAGCTGGACAACTCACTGGAGTGTGCTCGGGCGAAGGATTGGAGAAGGGACGCGGGAGAGAGAGAGGGAGGGGAAAGGCGAGAGTGCGCGCTGTTCTTAGTTCTTACTGCAAGTGCAAGGACGCGAACCCGAATCCGCGGCCGTCTTTAGAATTTTGGGTCGCCCCACACACGCGTCACGCTGGTCGGGCTCGTGCGTGCCGGACAGCGAGACACATCGTAGACAAACGGGTGGGCGAAGCGATGGAGAGAGAATTCAAGAGGGGAACTGTCGAAGGGGAAGCACAAGAAAGCGGGAAGCACGGCGGGGCGCGGCCGGCGTGGGGTTGCGTGCCGGTGCGTGGGAGCGACGCGCGCGGTGGTGGCGCCGGCCTGCCGGGTGCGGTGCGGGGCATGGGGCGGCGGAAAGAGCGGTGGATTCGTCTCGATCTCGTCTCGGGGAATCAATCGAGAGGCGTCGGCGTCACGGTTGCGCGCGCCCACGGGCGATGATGCCTAAAGGCATCCACGAGATGACGTGAGAGCACGGGACGGACGGCTGAGAGGGGAAGTGAAAAAATAGGGGGCAAAAAGCATGTCGGCTGTCCTAGCCGTACAAGAAATTCTTTGTAGATAAGCTAGGCTGACGAGGCAGTTTCTTGTTCTATGAAACCGGATACGGAAGTTTAAGCTCGAACCTTTCCTACACCTGTTGCACTTGTCATCTCGGATTGAGAAGGCGATAGTCTGCGACTTGCGAGCAGGCATGGAGCTAAATTCTCCCAACGTCACACATATAAGACGACAATTTCTGGGATCAGTCAGGACAGGCCAATTCTGATTTCTACGGTCACTTTATAGGCTGAGTTCTTTATTCCACGTTTTTTAGTCCACGTTCTTTTCTCGCCTTTTTTACCATGTACGTTTTTCAAACTATTAAATTGTATATTTTTTTAAAAAAATCTTATACAAAAGATGTTTTAAAAAATTATATTGATCTATTTTTTTAAAAAAATTAGTTAATACTTAATTTCATTTTACATGTAAAAGAGATTTATTCCCAACCACATCTGCCAAACACAGCCTTAAACATGGCCTTAGTCTACTTTCCCAACTTTATATTTCTTCTTTTTACGTGCACGTTTCCCAAACTGCTAAACGTTATGTTTTTTAAAAAAATTCTATAGAAAAATTGCTTTTAAAAAATTATATTATTTTATTTTTCAAGTTTTTTCTAACCAATACTTAACTAATCATGCGCAAAATCATCGTTTCGTTTTGCGTGCAATGGGAAAAGTGTTCCCAATTTCAACGGGCGAACACAGCCATATAGTATTATAAGTAATATTACTAGTAAGATTTCAGCGGTCACTTCATCATTGACAAGTATGATAGTTCAGCTGATATGTTAAATTATACAGATGGGGAATTTCACACGCCATACTGTATATCTGAATAAGATTCAATATCATCAACCAATCATCTTCCAGCAGATTAGCAAGTAACCTTGTGCAAATCTAAAGGCGACATCTTACAAACCAAGATATCACATATGCATCAGAACAAAACTAGCGATTGATTCATAAGCTTACCAATCATCCTGTTAGTTTCATCCATAATACATCAGAACGCATCAGCTTCTTCCATGTACCTATTTATGTGTACCATCCATCTACCGCTCCCTGTTGAGATAAAACGATAATAGTGCCCTTTCTCCAGTTTGCAGAATCATCAATAGTGTCTAACCAGTAATTCCTTGAAGATCCATTAATAATGCCAAAGTATACCCTGTTGCCGTGCATGGAAGAAAAAGATCAATCAGTTCTCCCTAGTCTGACTAGAGAACAGTATAGCCACAAAATAATCATAATTAAAGGAAACATGAACATACAGGTGTAGATTAGAGGCAGTCCTACACCGAACAGGAGAATATATTATTGTATAACATGATGTGAAGGCAGAAACATGTAATTTATGGGTTATGTCTAATAATCAAGTGAGACAATAACAGATAAGGAAGAATGCTCACAAGGGAAGAGGCCAGATCTAGCTAACATGACAAATGAAGCTGTCATATCAACTTCATAGTTGGTGGCTGCATGATATAATAGCAAATAAATGGGAAATCAAACAACAAAACAAAGTATGCTTTCAACTTAGTAGGGGCCTGGGGACAGCTGTAGAGTGCAGAGAGCTCAAGGTAAAACTGACGCAGCTTAAGTTTTTGTTAAAAGGTAATATACTCATATAAACATAAATGGGGTACATATTTATTATTAAGTACTAGTAACAAAAAATGGTAAGATCCCACGTTATACTTATTAATATTAAATGCAGAATGGGAACCACCAATTCAAACTTTTACTCGAGACAAAAAAAAATGCTTGCTTACCATCAAGACAGTCTCTCCAAGAGACTTTCCACCATACTTCGTTGTCCTATGCCACTCAAAGATTCTGATTTTATAATCGCATTTGATACAACAATGACATTACTTGGAGAAGGAGCATTAACCTACAAGAACATTAGTGATTTATAATTTTACAAAGAAACAAGATAAAAAGGATACATCAATGAGTGATGTAAACAAGACAAATACCCAGACTCGGCCATTCAGGCCAACAGCAATCTCAAATGATAGTTTTTTCCCAAGGGCCTCTAGAACTGGGCATGTTGGAGAACTTAACAGCCTGCAAGCAACGATATTACAAAATATAAGGTAAAAAATAATGCAACTGCATTGAAGAATGCTGGTATGTATTGTCCTCACATTCGTGATAGTCCAGTAGACGTGTCAAACATATAGCCATCTTTTAGTTGACCAAATTCAGCTGCCTTCCCAGTAGCTGCAAAATACAAAACGCAGTACTATATTCAGATTGAAGTAACAAAACTATTACAATAATTAGACAAATTCAAAGATAGCAGTATAGCCTGAAATGATATCATTACGTAACGTCAAAGATTATCATAGAGAAAGGAGTGACAGAATGACAAAAGACATACTTGAGTACTTCTAATGGATTAGTCTACAATAGAAAATCTCAATGCTGAGTTGTAAGATAATAGTTTTACCATCCATGCATGAGAGCTCTGGATTCATGATGCTATTTGCTTTCACCACTCGTGCATATATTAATGTACCAATCTGCAAGAGAATATCGTGGGATAAGGCACAGATATAGACAGTGCATCAAGGTGAAGAGTAGCAAACATAACAGTAGGGCCTAGTGGCCTACCACCATGTCACTACCTTGGGGCATCACTTATTCACTTGGGCTGATACCACATTAGACTAACTCTTCACAAATTACCTCAATGAATACACTAAATACAAGTTGAAAACTACAAAATTGGCCCTGCTGTATACGCCTTTTTGGTACAAAGACAAAGGAGAATGAAAAGCAACAAATTAGTGAGTTGTTGATCAAAATGAAAGATAAGTGTTTTACAGATAAACATATCACTTTGTTGAAGTTACAGATCCAAGCCCATATTGCTGCATAGAAAATCAGAAACTATCGGCTATAAAACTCTAGGCAGTAGCAGTTTAGAACAAGTAGGGAATCTGACATTTGCATTGTGCAAGAACGCAATTATTCAATAAAATAAACAATATTCTCCTATACATCAGAAAAGTATGAGTTCACCATTATTTTCTGAAACTAAGATGATAGCTATTCAAACTAAGATAATTTCACGTTTATCTGCTAACACAATACCATGCTATATAAACCCAACTTTAGTAAGAAAAATGTTCTTCTCAAAGCTGGTAGTCAATAAAAGCAGGATACCACAGTGAACTTCATGACAAAAACCTATGAAAGAGTGAGCCAGGAAAAAAGTATCAACAACCATTGATGAATAGCGATCCATTAGTCATTGCCTTACCTCGAACTTTGGAATATTTCTCCTGGTACCACCTTCAAAAGCAAGAACTGGTAAAAAGGCCAAATTAGGACCTTTTATATCCACCAAGAAGTTCTGTAATAACAAAATCCAGCTCAGCAAAAATAAGTAAGAACATCATATGAGGTGCATCGTAGTGCACTCATTTAATGACAACTAAAAGCAAGATTTTAAACAGTCAGTGGAAGTTCGTATCAGTTCATGTAGTATATTTGAAATGTACAGAACAGTGATTGTATCAAAACAATTAGGTCCACATACTAAACAATGCACTATATAGAAGAATTAATTTACATAAAACATATAAATGTACACTTACATCTGGTTTGGTGTCAACCACAACACCAAGAACTGTATCTCCTACGGAAGGTATATACTGCAAAAGAAATAAGAATAAAATCAGTGAACAGGCTAGCGCTGAAGGACAACACAAAAAAGAGAGTGAGTAAAGAACTATGTGAAATCCCCCATTCTGAGAAGATATAGAGGGAAAAAACATGGCAAGCATAACCCATTCCACATGGGAAACAAGTCATAACATTAAACTGGTAATAAACTCAGGACGGCACGTGCATATGTTGTCTACCTAACCAATTTGCATACTGTTTCAATGGTAATATAGTGCGAATAGCAACATAATTATCTTTCTGTTCAATCATGACCTTTTGCTGCAGTAAGAAAATGAATACATGGGCATAAAGCAGCATGCCATACACACACTGTACACACTGAGCATAATTGATCAATTCACATTCTCATTAGTCAATACAGAGATCCGTAGAACCCTATATTCCTCCCAAGCAAACAAACTATGAGTGAACAGATATTTCCCAATGTGTTATATATGAGAGCAAACAGGAGTGCTCACCCTCTTCTGCGAGCTCTCGACCCAGTGTTTGTTGGGCTTCGAAAGCCGTAGCCTCCCAGCACTGGTAGCCTGTATGGTGTCGCAATCCTGCAAACCCCGGGGAGCACTCATAAGCATAATAAACCCTTGATTAAACCCTAATCCCTAACAATCTCTCACAAGGCCCCACTTGCCACCACGAAACGATTTACCTGTCTCAGGCCGGCGCCGAGCTTGATGGTCTGATTGGTCATCTCGGCGAGGTCGAGGACGACGTCCCCGGGGACCTGGGAGGCGACGGTGATGCGAGTGAGCGAAAAAATCGAAATCCGCAGGGATATAGTGGTGGAGGTCGGGGTAAGGCAAGGGGCTTTGGGTGCGCGTACCACGTGGTTGTCGACGAGGGCGGAGGGCAGCGGCTTCCTCGAATCCATTGCTCGGCGGCGGAGGCGCGCGGGCGCGCGGGTGGGCGGGTGCGGTGGAGGCTGGAGCGGAAGAGCGGAACGGACGAACGGTGACCGCGGCGGCGGCGCTTCGGTGCGCGCGGCTGCTTGCCTACTACCGGAGGAGATGGGCCTGGACATGCGGTGGGCTTGGCGGGTGGACTGGTGATGAGTTTGGGCTGGCTAATGTTGTTTAAGTTGTTAGTTTGCGGCCCGCTATTTTCCATCCTTCTTGAGAAGTCCTCGGCCGCCTGTAGGCTGGGACATCCCTTGCCTCCAGTTTTACTGCAAAAACTCTTTGAGCTCCTTTTAAACACACGATTAAGAAAATAAAAGAATAAAAAAGCATAAAATTATAATAGAAATTCAAGTGCAAAATAGAAGATTGTAAACCACAAATGATCGTTTGATTAAACCGCGTGAAAAATATAAGATTTGGATGAGAGAAATGGACTCATAGAAAACTTCCCATGAGGTTAGATCTCATGTTAAAAATCTTCCAAAACTTATATGGATTGAAGCTTCGATAGTTTTCAATCTTTTATTTCAAAAGGCCATATATGAAAAAAAAAACTTATAGGATTAGAATTGTAAAAAACTTATGTTTTTTTTCTTTATTTCAAAAGGCCATATAAGATAAAAGATCTTATAGGATTAGAATTGTAAAAAAATCCTATGTTTTTTCCTTCGAATCAAATGGGGCTGAAACTTAAACGGCAAACATAATGAAGTTTGCAACTGGCTTTTCAGTGTTAGTGTTAGTGCTACGTTGCGACTTTGTACCGCGAGCCACGGTTGTATAACAAGAGCATGACTCGTTGTTATGTTCATCAGACTATTCAGAAGTTCATAGCTGAGTCTCTCGGAAAGCAAGTCCACACTTAAGAGACTTCTAGCTTAGATATGCCAATAGAATGGAATTTGCCTATACCTGACACAATCAATTCAGCTGATAGACCCCTGACCCTCTAATTGAACAGATAACGCACATTGAGGCAGCACGCCGTAGAGTACAACATGCACATGACCAAAAGAACAAAAGAACAATATCAATCAATACCAGTAAAAGTCGCATCCTTGAATGATTTGCTCTAGAGATTTTTTTAGTACAGAATGATTTGTCCCCAAGGCCCAAGTGCCACTACACGCTCTTAAAAAGATCAGCGTGTATTCCCATTTTGGAGTCCAATATCGTTGCAAACTACAAACAAGAAGCAACAATCAAGGTTGGCTTGACCAAGATACATCTAGCACACTAGCACATAGTACTTACATCAAGTAATGTACGATGGGTTTAAAAAACCGTGCTGAAGACATGATACGCTGAGATTATGGAGCTAAGACCAAGAGCAACGAAAGCTAAGAACGCCATGGAGGCTGAAGCATTGATAAGTTTCGCGAATTGATCCACTCCAAACCGAGACACCCAAACATCATTGCGAGAAAGTGCTGCTGAAGATGCTGACAACAGGAGGTAAGCCAATATCTGCAATGAACATATATAAATAGTCATGCAATGAAATCTTATCCCATGCATACAGTTCTCAGCCAAGATGCCATACTCAAATATGTGCAGAACATCAGAAATAAATGTTAGGACAATGCCAAACAGGAACTTAGAGAACAAGTGCAGCATAACTCCAGCTGATGAGATATAGCTTATCAAAGGAAGGACTGAAGAACGAAGCGTACAACTTGATCTACAAACTCTATGCGCCTGGCACGATAGAACCAGCAACATCTGAACTAAGGACAAAGTGCACAACATAATCTACAAATTTTACGCGCCTGGCACCAGAAGCATCTGAATTCCACATTTTTTGAGGCAAATTATATGATTGACAGGCACATAAAAATTTTCTTATATTGCAAACAGCACTGTGACAATGAACTGTAAAATTGAGTCATCAATTCAAGATTGAATGTGCCTAGAGAAAATGATCAACTATAACATAAAGTTCATGAACAACAAAGGAATTCTTTCTGTATCCAAGCGGGAAAAAAGAAAGGGGCAATGTCCATCCCCTACATGCAGATTACTTTATCCCAATTCGTTTAACTTAAGATTTAAGATAGTCTAATCTTGCAAAAATCGACCAGTCTCAGAATCCAAGCTTACAGCAATTTGTAACCATAGACCAATCACCAACAGATTAAAGCTCACACAATATGAAACAGAAAGGACAGAAAATACATTCAGCGCTGAAGTTCTTGCCTGATCCATTGCGAGATTAAAGTACTTCCCCGATGGGTCTCGAATTATGCGTCTCCCCGTGACAAAGTAGTGCACTTCCACGACCAACTGGAACCCCGAGTAAGTAAAAGCCAACACACTCGCAGAAAGTGTATACCTGCATTGCAGAAGCACACAACTTCATCAATAGTGAAATGGGGAATTGTGCAAGCACCGTGATTCGGCGTTCAGAGCGCAACCTGTACTCGTTGTAGCGGCGAAAGGAGTCACCGGACCAGCCCGGCGTGGTATCGGCGGCCATGACGGAGAGCGAGACCAAGCAGAAGACGGCGGCCAAAACCCTGATCCCTAGCTCGGCCCTCCTGAGCTCCGACTGCCGCACCTTCTCTGGGACGCCGCCAAGAAGCCATCTCTTAGACCCCACGCCTCCTCCTCCTCCTCCTCCACCGCCGCCGCCGACTGATGCGTTGGTGGTGGCGGTGGCGGCTGCTGGAGCGGCCTTCTCGGGCACCGGCTTCGTCTCTGTCCCCACGGGGTCCTCGCCAGAGAGGAGTTTGGCAATGGTCAGAGCAGACTCCTTCTGCGGCGGCGATCCAATAGGGGACTCCACCGCTTCCGCGGCCTTCGGCGGCGTCGGCGGCGTCGCCTTCTCCGTCTCGGCTAGCGCAAGGGCAAGCGTCATGTTCTCCGGTTCTCCAGCCTTCTCCGACGCCTCCCTCTCCAGCTTGGATTCCGGGGACCCCGATGCTGGGGGAGAAGGCAGTGATGGTGGTGGAGAAGGCGGTGCTGGTGGAGCGGGAGCGGGAGGGGCCGTCGGCCGCGGCTGCGGCTGCGGAGTTTGGTTGTCGTGGGGGAGGGGAGGAGACGGATCGGCGGTGGGAGGAGGGGGCGGTGCCGGTGCCTGCGAAGGAATGGGGTGAGAGGGATCGCCGGACTGATTTGTTGACGGCGTAGTAGGGGGAGCGGTGGCGGCGGAGGCAGGAAGGGGAGGAGGTGGAGGAGGAGGGGTTGGGTTTTTGGGTGAGATGGGAGGGGGATCGGTTGCCGGGTGCTGGGTGGGAGGGGGAGGTTGGGCATCATCGGTGGCCGGCTCCGGCGGCGGCGAGAGGATTGGGGAGGCCATTGAGGAGTCGCTCGCTAGTTTGCTCGATGGTTGTTGAGGTCGCTGCTTTGGCTGGTGTTCAGTGCAGCAGCCCACTGGTCGGTTGTAGTGAGAACTGAGAAAATCAGGGAAAGGGGACTGAACCTGAACCTCACGAACGAACCTATTGTTTCACTTATTCATATATATTTATTTAAATCGTTTATTAACAAATAAAAAATATTTATAAGTAAAACTTTTATATAAGTGTCATTAGCGGCCCAAAAAAAATATTGTAAAATAAACTAAGATAAAAAAAAACAAATTCTAAAGTTTAAATTTTGGTTTATAAGCATAAGCATAAACCAATCAATAGAGCCCAAAGACACGTTATCTTCAAAGATAAAGGATCTTAATCAGTAGGGACTGAGGAGCTAGGTAGGTTTGGTTTGAGGTTAATTTTTGTCCATTCAATATTTTGGTAATGTCAAAATCTTGGTAAGAATTCGATAGTACAGAATTTATTCAAAAGTAAAAAAAAAAATTGGTAGCAAACCAAATACCCAAGTGGTACTATTGAAGTCACCAAAAAATTTGTAAGGCAAAAATTGGATTCAATCCAAACAAACCTTACGTTTTTCAAGAGATGTGGACGTTAGTATGAATAACTTTTTGGTGTAAATTGTAGTACTAGTAGTAATCTAGGATAACAGAAGTGCAAGTTAGTATTAAAAATTGCAGACAGTAATCCGGTCGTAACTTGACGAGTGTTTGGAATTTTAGGTTTGAAATGCGCATGTAAGGTTTGTCATCTCAAAATCTCAGCCATTACATTAGCCTTGCATGAAGCATGGTCCAAGTTTACTAAATGACACCCAATATTCATGTTACATTGGATTGCATATTTCGTACCTCTACTTTTTAATCACGCACGCTAGTCAAATTGTTATAGTATCAGATTGTTCAGAGTGCAAGCTCTTGAAACTAAAGCGTGCTCACCTGGTTGTTGTACCTTCGCAATATACTCTTTCTTTTTTTTCTAAGAGGGATTCTAACTCACCTGGGTTACCAAGTGTGTGGGATTACCACAATGTACACCTTTTCCGTTGGTCTATCAGATGAACTGTACAGATTTTAGAAGGGTTTATGCAACATGTGAACTGCAACAGTGAAAGATTCCATTCTAAAAGCTAGAGATGTCTATGAGACTCTGGCTCATGTTAAGGATGGGTTAGTCAAAGGTGTTGAAGAAGCCTGGGCATGCAACATACTTCCTTTCAACTATGCACTGATATAGGGATATATTCATATTCTTCATGTACAGCAGATATGAAACCTGTATGGTTGTATGACAAGTAGTAAATTATTTGCAGCTTGGTGGATTTGTACACTTGAAAATAGTAGAGGCAGGTTGCTTGTATTCAGGTATGCTGGCTGGATCAACCGGTCGAACCTCACCGGGCTGAAAGAATAGGCTGCTATGCCTGCAGAAATGGTAAATAATAGAGATATAAGGATATGTTTCCCTCCAATCACTAAGAATGCAGAGTATACATGAGCAGCGATGGGAGATGCAAAACATGAAATTTTGGCTTGAGTGAGAAAAGTTCCCACCAACAAACTCCCTAACATTGTTGCACTGTGTTTACCAGAAGTCCTGCAGATAAAAACTTGCAAAATGGAGTGGAATAAAATGAATTACTGGTTTTTACCTCCGGAGGTCTAGCCCTATCAACCCAGCTTGTAGAATTGACAAGTTGTCAGAATCTGGTGAAACAATGACAACGGTATCCCCCGAGTACTGAGTCTCTAGTATTGACATGAGCTGCGTTACCCGAACAAAGACATCTGCAACACTCTCGTTTGGTGTACCATCACTAATAGGAGGTGGCTTGATGTCTGGCGAAATACTGTCTGATGCATACACCTAAACCCATAGCAAGAAAGGGAAATTTAATGAGAAGTTGAGAACAGGATGGAATTTACCCAGCAAAAAGATGGCTGATCCATAAACCGAAGAAGCTTCAGATAAAGGAACATAGCTCAGTCAATATAGTGCAAAATCTGCAATATCAGTACTAGCGTGGAAGTGTATATTAGTTCAATCCCTGATTTCTAACCAAGAAAGTATCTACTTATCAAAGGTACCAATCTCACTGCCTATTTCCCAGTAACCTAAAACCAAACAGAATACACTTGTATGTTTGATTCATGAATCATGATAAAGTGAGTGCACGAGGATATCCATTCCTCAAATTAGTTCTAAGAATGCATGGAACTCATATCCTATTATATTGTTCATTGTTCGTTGAGATACTTAACTATCAGGTTGAGAATACTCCTGTCTGCCAAAACACTTAAACACTTGTCAAATTAACATATTCTATTAATCTAATTCTAGTAGCAGTGCTTCATTGACTTATTGGCTAGCATGAGCCAAAGATTTTTAAGCCCTTTATGGCAATTGGCAACCAGTATTTCACCAATTGCATCAATTCTCAATCTAGTACCCAATGTCACCTAAAACCAACATCTTCACATAACAGTCTTGTATCACTCTGCTGTGAGATTATATTGTTAAAATGACCAACAATTCTTTTACTAGTTCCGGTTAGTGCAATTTCGCATTCCCCAAGAAAGTGGCAAAGACGCATCATTCGGGTGAAGAATACCTCAGGCAATGTTTCTAGGCTCTTCCCTTCAAACGCGCCCAGGCCACGCGCATCCAAGAAGCTGTACTCTGGTACAATGTGGCTACAAATCAAGCAACCAACACATTAATACATGATCACAAATTCACAATTCACCGGCCATACTATACTAGGGTTCTCGTGTGAAGTCGTGAGCTAAGAGACCAAAATTTAACAAACAGAGCCAGGAGAGAGGTAGAGAGGCAGGCAGCAGGAAAGCACCTGCGATTGACTTCGTTGGCGGCCGCGATGATCTCGGCGGCCTGGTAGGCGCGCTGGGTGATGGAGGGCCATATCCAGCAGTCGTCCTCGCAGGCGCCAAGGCGCTGCAGCTCGAGCGCGGCGCGGGCGGCCTGCCGCAGGCCGGCGGGGGAGAGGCCGCTGTCCACGGAGGTCTTGGAGACCGGGTTGGTGCGGACGACGCCCTGCCCCTCGTACACCGACTCCCCCGCGCGCACCAGGAAGTAGCGGTTCGCCAGCCGCGGCGGCGGCATGCGGAACAGCCCGCGCGCCGAGGCCGCCGCCGGCGCGAGCGACGGGAGCGGGAGCGACGCGGATAGAAGCAGGAGCTCGCGTCGGCGGAGACAGGGCGAGAGGGCGGCGCGCGGCGGTGGCGGTGGCGGTGGCGCCACCGGCGAGGACGCCGCGGTAGCGGGAGAGGCGGCTTGCACTTGCATTTCCCCTCTCCTGTGCTGGCCTGCAGCATGTGGGATCCGGAGGAGGAGGAGCTCTTGCCACCTGGACTCTAGTCTGAAAATATCCACCTAGTCGAGCCGGGCGAGCTGTTACTGCAGCCCGGCCCAATGGCTTCTGCTTGAGTTTTCCACTGCGTAACTTTCGAGTTTTGACTTTCGAAAGGATTGCTTTTTTCTCACCAGGTTCAACCAAACAAATTACTCCCTCGGTCCCTCCGTTTTTATTTATTTACCACTTTTAACCATACATACAAACCAATATAATCAACTTTTTTTAAGTAAAATAACCAAAATGCCAAGCAGTTTTAGTGGGACATCTAGAATTTAAAAGTTTCATCCTAAGCCCACCAAGAACAAAATATAGCAATCACTACCCTGCAAGAGGAAGTATATCTCTGACATTTATCATTCGTTTTATTTAAAATTTTTGTGCAAATATAAAAAAATAAGTTATGTTTAAAAATCATTTGACGATAAATCAAGTCACAATAAAAAGTTACATAAACTTTTTGAATAAAATGAATAATAAAATATATCTTTAAAAAGTCAACGACGTCATATATTAAATATATTAAAAACAGAAAAGAGAGTATTATAAACTTTAAAAGTAGTCAAAAGTGATGAGTAAATGGAAACGGAAGTAGTGTAATTTTAAATTTTAAATTAAACCAAATTTTAATTTACTCCGCTAGAGTAACATCAGATGTAACTACGGATTTGTCTATGCTCATCCTTGTCCATTGTTGGGTTGGCGAATAAAATTTGCTACCACTGTACAAATATACATCAACCGATACATCTTGAGACGTATTTCAAACAATTAGCATATTCTTTGTTTTCTTTAATAAAGATAGTATATAACTTTTGGCCTTTGCATCAACTAAAAATGCAAACCCATATATATGGTGTTTAAATCTTCTGAAGATGAAGATAAAGATGAAGATAAAGTGTTTCACGTAAAACGAGGTGACATTAACGTGCGATTAATTAAGTTTTAATTATTACACACTTGAAAAATGAATTTATCTGATATTTTAGAATAACTTTCATATGAAAAATTTTTACACGAAACGTACCGTTTAACAGTTTAAAAAACGTGTCACGATAATCTTTGATTCAGGAGGTTTAGAACTTCCGAACGGAGCAAAGGCCCTATCAAAACTGTGATAGAATCTGCATTTTATCGAACAGGGTATCACGGCTTGGAGTAAGTGCTTAAAAATGAACAGGTGCAAACTAAAATTAAGAATTTTCGAAAGCAATTAGAGTAGTAGTACCTGCCAAAAGGCGCCCCAACATTGTGGCTTTGCAATCAGGCGTGACACGGCACGTGCCAATGGTCAAACAGGACGTGAACACATCATCAGGTTAGGCTTCGTTGTTCACCTTACCTTTCCAACTCCTCTCTCTCTTTTTTTACACATACGTTTTCTAAAATAATAAATATCATTTTTTTTAAAAAAATTTTATACGAAAGCTGTTTTATAAATCATATTAATCTATTTTTTTAAAAAAATTAACAAATATTTAATTAATAATAAGTTAATTAATTACTTTATTTTATATGCGAGAAGAATTAGTTCTTAACCCCGTTCAACGAACACACCTGGTTGAGCCAGCAAGCCAATAGCACTGTACGTTAGATAAGATGGGTCAAACTCTCGTCTGACAACGTGATTCGCTCGGCCTGTTCTCTGATCTCCCGCAAGCTACAGTGCCATTCCAAAAAGCAAAACTACCCCCTACAAAAGCTAGCACCTGTTATCTTTCATTATTTTTGAAATTTGAATTAACTAGTAGTACTCCTACAGCTAAAAAAAACTATTCCCACATTGGAGTATTTGGTAGAGGCTCCTTTTGTTTCGTAAATTTCTCTTCATTGGAAAATATTGTATGGGCGCCCTCCGGTTTGAATTGCGAAGGAATTTGTGAGCTTCGTGTCCAGCTGTCCAAGCCGTTATATACGGGGCCGCCTGCGCGTTGCGCCTCATCCTCCTCATCACCGTTCGATTCGCTGCTTCCCCTCTTCTGATCCTCTCTCCCAAACCAAAACCCTCTTGACCCTTGTCGTCTCCGCAGCCGCCGCAGACGATCCCCATGGCGGCGACCGACACGTACGTCACCGAGGTGGCCTTCGGCGACGCCGTGATCACCACCACCGTGACGTCCTCCGGCGCCGCCGTGGAGGGGTGGCTCCGGGAGGTCCGCGCCGCGTACGGCCCCGGGCTTATCGTGGGGCTCGACGTCGAGTGGCGCCCCAGCTTCAGCCCCGCGCAGAACCCCGTCGCGCTGCTGCAGCTCTGCGTCGACCGCAGGTGCCTCATCTTCCAGTTCCTCCACGCCGACTACGTCCCGGGCTCCCTCCGCCGCTTCCTCGCCGGCGCCGCGGACTGCTTCGTCGGCGTCGGCGTGGACAAGGACGCCGAGCGGCTGGGCGACGACCACGGCCTCCCCGTGGCGAACACCGCCGACCTGCGCCCCCTCGCGGCGCAGAGGCTGGGCCGCCCGGAGCTCAGCCAGGCCGGCCTGCAGGCCGTGGTGCGCGCCGTCATGGGAGCCGACCTCGTCAAGCCGCAGAGGGTTACCATGAGCCGCTGGGACGCCTACTGCCTCTCCAACGAGCAGATCCGGTACGCCTGCATCGATGCCTACGTCTCCTTCGAGGTCGGCCGGAGGCTGCTCTGCACCTGATAAATCGTCGATCGAGGCGGTCGCCGTGGCACGTACCGCAATTGCTCGCATCCTCAGTGCCTAATTCTACCTAGATTAGATTCAGTTGCTGCTGCATTTCGCTCCTGCTCTCTCATAATGTTAGGCTACCTAGATTCAGTTGTTGCTGCATTCTGCTCTTGCTCTCTCGTGATGTTAGGCAAGGGTTTATGAGATTTGAGGTGTTATGGGTTTATCATAGTACTGAAGAAAGAATCGGAAGAAAAGACGTTGTGCCGATCTTCTGATAGAGACTATGGTTAATGAAATTTCCAGTGCCGATCCTTTATGCGTTTTTAGTGCTGTTTTTATATCTGTGCTAGATGATACTGCTTGCAGATCGTGTCATCAACTGGAAATGGCTCCTTTGCTCAAATTGTTCTACAATATTGTGCTAGATTATCTATTCATTGAATTGCCTAGCAATTTGGAACAACGGTTAGCATTAGGCATAATATCTTTCGTTTTGCTTAGGTTGGGTCTCTTACTGTGATAACCACTTGCATCACATTGTGTGCAGTGCAGTTGATGAACATTCTATCAGCATTTTTCCTATTCCTAGCTAGTGATTGTTCTTCTATCAGCATTTTTCCTTAATGAAAAAAAGGTATGCCAAGCCACTGACCATTAAGCATTGCATATAAGCCGCTAAACATAATTGTAGCACATATATCCACTATATAAGGCAAATGATGATTTATACCAAAGCATTGTGCAGGGCTGCTAAGCTGCACGATACTCCTATTTCAGACAGATCTGGCAAATGAGGTTTCTGTTTGTTGTCCATCGGTTGTTTGTTCACTTTGCTGTTGAATGAGGCTCTCCTAGTAGTTAATTACCTAGATTGCTTTTTTAAGCTTCATGCTCAGGGGATACAATTAGGACATTTGGAAAACAAATCTCCTGTGTAGTACTGCCCTCGCCCAAAATAATTATAATTCTAAGTTGTTTAGTATATATTAAGATTTGAGAAAAAAACTATGATGTCTATCATTAAATGATGTATAGGTAAGAGCGAAAGGGTGGTTAAGGGTAGAATAGAAAAAAATTTCAACGAGAAGTGATTAATCAGACAATTAATACTTTATTGTGATAATTATTTTGGGACAAATTTGAATACTAAAAATACAATTATTATGGGATGGAGGTAGTATTATCCAAAGAGAAGGTCAGTAACTATGTTATATTCTCTCCATGTGTTGATGCGAAAACACGGTGGCCTGGGAGATTTGCTTCACTCCAGTGCAGGTCCAATCTTAGAAACGGGTTCAGGGTGTGCCAGTTGATTTGATCCTGCAACCAACAAGATATACAATAAAACCAGGTTAGATGCACGATAGCCGATCGGCCGATAAGCCGATGATGTATCGTATGAACCTAGCCGATTCGATATGATCGAATCGGCTGTAAGGTATAAGATAAATAAGATTAAGCAAGCCTAAAACATGTTCTATCGGCTGTAGATGTGATCAGATGTGTAATCTATGGGTAAAGAATTTAGCCGATGACACCATATTTAAGGCAAAGATAGATACTATATTGGCTAATACTCCAATACAGCCTTACAAGAATATCAATCTAAATAAATATATCGAGGGTAAGCTTGATATATTTACCTAACGCAATATCCTTGTATAAGGAATACATATAACATGAAAAATGATTAAGGGAAACTTAAAACAAAAGTGTGCCAAAAACGTGTTGACCAGTTATATCAGATAAGATCGGCTGAAACTCCGATAAAACCCTTATTGCAATTAAGAAGCAGGCTAGAAATTATGGTTCTAATCATGACTAGGGTTGATGCAGCACAAAGTGTAAAAAGAAACATAACATCTAGACAATGAAGCCTTTTGATACCTTAGCTAATCTAAACCAATCAATTGATTTGGCCGATACCGACAAAACCTTGGGTAAGGCTTGGCGGATACAGGTAAATCGAGCCACCGATTTAGATTAGCTAAGTTATATGGTAATTAACAAGCCACACCTCCAGTTGAAGATCAAAACCAACGCCCAACTTGAAGCAAGAACTCGTCGAAAAGTAAGAAGAAAATTGTGACGATGCGCCGAAGGTATTTATTGAACTGTTGTTGTTTTTTACAATACTTCGGGCTTATATTTATACCCGTACACACAAACCTTATCCGTATCGGACACTATTTATAACTTTTCTAAACAAACAAGTCCTAGGTGGACTCTTACCACAAAATTATAAAAAAAAAAAACCAACTCTTATTCCTAATTAATAGATACAATTGCCTCTTCTGAACTCAATTCCTAGTCAGCAATATCTTCAAGCCCCTCTTCGAAACCAACACGATCCGAAGTTACCTGTATCGGCTTAACCGAGTCCGATACAAGTTACCCGTATCGGCTGTCCGAGTCCGATTTCATATCGGCCGATACAGGCTCCAGCCGGTGTGTTGTCTGTTCTTGAAAACTACCTTATTCCTTCAAATCCGCTCCGATTCCAATCTTCATTATTGGCATATCTTTACCAAATTTTGCCGTTAACATCATGTTACTTTCCCGTATGAAACAAGCAAATGACTGGTTGTATGTGAAAGCGGAATAATTTATGTAATACATTGGTTGCTTAGAGATGCAAATACATGTAGCCTTAGCTTTTAGCAAATTCAACTGCATGGCTTATGGAAAACAAATACCGATGGGATCAGAAGACACAGAGGCCATGATATTGCTTTAATTGCATGAAACAGTAGCCTGTTCTTGTGTGATAAACCCTGAGCTGCTCTGATACCACTTGATAAACCCTGAAATCCACTCGATACGCTCAGGGATCTGGTTATCCCGATCTTTCAGTGATTTGATGATAACTACGATTTGAGAGAAATGTTGATGACCCGACTACAACCGTAGAAGACGTTGTTGTGTTGCGCCTTAGCGATCAATACACCTTTCCGTGGGTTGTTGATCTTGCCGGTGCAAATCAACCTTGTTCCCACAAGCAAATCGAAGAAACTAGCAAGAACAAGATAAAAGCAATCTGAATTGCAAATAGGAATTAAAGCTCACGATAAGGTGAGATTCCGAAAACAATTAACTAGGTGGTCTAGCCGACACACGTAACTACAAGAAAAAGTAGCAATGGCTAAAATTTTAATCTAACGAAACCCTAAGAAACCCTAAAGGGGTACCTAGCTATTTAAAAAGGTGGGAGGACGACCAAGAGGTCCCTAGAGTCGTGTTCCACTAGATTGGGGCGCATCTCACATGGGCCTCAGTTGAGCGAGGGTCCCAGATGAAGTTACAAGCTCATAGGTCCATTACAGGTGTTGCAGCACCTTGTTTTTGTGATTGCGGATGACTGAGAAGGAATTTGAAGATGAGGCTAGATCCGTTGGAAAGAGGACTCCGAGAGCTTTCCATCAAGTACTCATAGGCCCAAAACGGAGGTCGTATGCATATTTGGCGGTCGTTTGAAGTCAGCACTATAGCAGGTGGCCGAATTGGAATCCAGCACTTTGGCAACTTGATCTTGATGTGAGCAATGGTTGAATCAATGGTAGCCATGGTCATATCATCCTTCCCTTCTTGACGGAAAACTGTCCTCGTTTTTCCATATGGTGCTTTTCGCGTAGTCCATTTAGAACGACCTGTTCTTCCAATTAAAACAAGAGAAACTCGACATAATATGATTAGTAATAACATGTCTCTCTAGCTTGCAATTTTTATTCACATCTACAGGAGTTTCTAAATCTGAACAAATATAAACTCTATGCACAAAATATATTTTTTTATCATTATATTCACCAAAGATATGAAAAATAGTATTACTTGGACATGGTAACTCAGACTTAGCAAATAATTTCTTCTTCAAATTATCGAGCTCACAAAAATCATCAAACAGAACATAGCCCAATGTATTTAAAGAAGATATGAATTCACGTTCCTTTACTCCATTAGCAATGTGAACAACATGCTTAAAATTAACACATAAAGTATTAACACTAGAAATGACATGTTCATTCACTAGTTGTGGCATTAATATAAGTGAAGCATTATCACACAACTCTTCTTTATCACAAGAAATAGCAAAAAAATAACTTGTGACAAAAGAATATCAGCAATTGGTTCCACTAATGGTTGCTCTACTATAGCATAAAAAGTGGACATATGTAGCTCAGCTTGAGAATACTCACCTTCATTTACTTTATCACTATTTAATTTACCTTGCGAACTTTCTTTAGACATCAAAGGTGCTTCATCGTTCTCTTCTTTCTTCTCAAGAACATCATTCTCCTTTTGTTGAATGTTCTGAACTTCCTGCAAAACATTACTAACAGGAGACACAAAAGATTGCTCCTCCAATGTTTGCACATCAACATTGTATAAGGATATAGGATATTCAGAAACATGAGCTAAATCGCATTGTTCATTCTTTCTCGCATTTGATATGATTTGACTCTCAATGCTATGAGCAAACATGAAAAGGTGTCCAATATGATTATATGTCATATTAGCAAGCATAACCTGAATTTCAAAATTAAACCCCTTGAAAAATCTACGCATTGTATTCTCATTGCATTCTTTTAAACCACTGTAGATGATATAAACTTTAAATTCATAGATATACTCTCTAACAGTTCTATCACCTTGTTTCGAATATTCTAATTTCTCAAGAAGAATACATTTGTAATAAGAACTCACAAAACGCTTTCTCATCATGGTTTTGCACCTATCCCAAGTTTTAGGTTTATTACTAACATGACTTCACCAAAAAAATGCAGAAAAGGTAAACTTATTACTAGCAGCCTTAATCTTTTGAGCATCAAAAAAATCATATTTATCAAATTCGTTGTCTACTGCTAGCTCCCAATCAACATAAGCAACAGAATCATACTTACCATCGTAGAATGGTAACTTAGATTCAACTCGTGCAAAATTATAGTCAGGTACCTCATATGAATCACGTGGAGAAGTCGTCATATCTCTCGAAGGTGAAGAAGTCGATGTTGAACATCTCGTATCCCGTTGCATAATCCTGCCATGGTTAGTAGCAAACAAGAAACACACATAAGAATATGCACGCTCCTATCAACTACTAGGTAGTGGAGGCTCAAATATCACACACACTCAAGCTTTTAACCAAACTCTTACAAGATCTTACCAAAGCAAGCGAAATGGTGACCACCCCGACTCAACCTAGACCCAATGGAGGTTGGATGTATCGATGCCTTGGCAAACACTTGCTGTACGACTGCAATCAAATCTGTGGAGCTCTGGGTAGGCTTAAATATGTAGCAAAGGAATAGCAAATGATCAAATCAGAGAATGC
Source organism: Oryza officinalis (assembly GCA_008326285.1). Lineage (NCBI taxonomy): Eukaryota > Viridiplantae > Streptophyta > Magnoliopsida > Poales > Poaceae > Oryza > Oryza officinalis. The sequence continues at coordinate 41,981,142 of BDMV01000001.1, read as the reverse complement.
AAAGTTGAATAATTGTTCAAAGTCAGTACCGTGCTGATCCTAGACTAGAACGTACTAGAGACACGAGCTTAGACACAAACAATACCACAAGATAGCACTAGAATCAACTCAAACACAACTCTGATATATGAAAACAATATCAAAGATAACAACTGATTTTCTCCTTTTTTTTCCTTCTTTTTTTTCTTTCTATCTTTTTTCTCTCTCTTTTTTTTCTTTCCTTTCTTTTTTTTGGTGCGGCTTTTCTTTTCGTAAGCACATTTCTGCCTTTTTTCTTTCTTTTTTTCTAATTTTTTAGCAAAAACTAACTCAAGGACCTGAATGCAAGATTACATGGACTCAAATGTAAATATGAAAATTACAGGGACTCAAATGTAAAAGTCTAAACCCTAAAATTCGATTTATACAAAAATGGAATGCTCTCCTCGTATGGATTCCATTTTTGCAAACGGAACTCGAATCCGATACCAAATTTTTTTTATTGTTAACAAAAAAACCAATCTAATCTAATCTAATCTAATCTCCTCCTTCCATCTTTCTCACGGCAACAGCACGGACACGGCGACGGCGACAACAGTGGTACTAGACGTGACAAGAACTCGAAACTCTAAACGTAGTAGATGCTAAAACCAGCAACACGACACGACGATGCAACGCAAAACTCAACAAAGCAAAAACTAAAGAGACCAATACAATGGTACAAATATGGCTAGGTAAAGGATGCAATTATTTTTTATGGCTATTTTCTGGTTATAGGTAGATAAAAACTCACCGAGCAACAAAAACTCTGATACCACTTGATAAACCCTGAAATCCACTCGATACGCTCAGGGATCTGGTTGTCCCGATCTTTCGGTGAGTTGATGATAACTACGATTTGAGAGAAACGTTGACGACCCGACTACAACCGTAGAAGACGTTGTTATGTTGCGCCTTAGCGATCGATACACCTCTCCGTGGGTTGTTGATCTTGCCGATGCAAATCAACCTTATTCCTATAAGCAAATCGAAGAAACAAGCAAGAACAAGATAAAAGCAATCTGAATTGCAAATAGGAATTAAAGCTCACGATAAGGTGGGATTCCGAAGACAAGTAATTAGATGGTCTAGCCGACACACGTAACTACAATAAAAAGTAGCAATGGCTAAAACTTTAATCTAACGAAACCCCAAGAAACCCTAAAGGGGTACCTAGCTATTTAAAGAGGTGGGAGGACGACCAAGGGGTCCCTAGAGTCGTGCTCCACCGGATTGGGGCGCACCCCACATGGGCCCCAGTTGGGCGAGGGTCCTAGATGAAGTTATAAGCCCATAGGCACATTACAGGTGTTGCAGCACCTTGTTTTTGTGATTGCGGATGACTAAAAAAGAATTTAAAAATGAGGCTGGATCCGTTGAAAAGAGAACTCCGAGAGCTTTCCATCAAATACTTATGGGCCTAAAACGGAGGTCGTATGCATATTTGGCGGCCGTTTGAAGTCAGCACTATAGCAGGTGGCCGAATTGGAATCCAGCACTTGGGCAACTTGATCTTGATGTGAGCAATGGTTAAATCAATGGTAACCATGGTCATATCATTGTGCGATTAAACCCTGATAGAGAGGACGTTAAGATGATTCCACGGCTCATTGTTGCGTAGAGCCTTACTTGGCTTATCTCGTTGTCGTTGGATTAGTTGTATTCTATTTCCTTCGTTTTATATTATAAGTCATTTTCAATTTTTCTTAAGTCAAACTTTCTTTATAAGTTCGGTTAAGTTTATAAAAAAATAATAACACTTACAAAACAAAATTAGTTTCGTGAAATGAAATATTGAACATATGTTGATAGAATATTTGTTTGGTGTCAAAAATATTACTATGTTTTTCTATAAATTTAGTCAAACTTATATAAGTTTGACTTAGGAAATAATCAAATTGTCTCATAATATGAAGGTAAAATTGGTTCCATGCCACTGAAAGTTCTCCAGTTTTGCTTTATACCACTAAAAGTTACCAGTGCACTTTAATACCATTCAAAGTTTGCTCCGTTAGTTTTTATAGCCTTCCGATGACGGTTGTATGGCGGTTATTGGTTCAAAAAAATCAGCATAACCGCCATCAGGAATGTAGGAGGAGACGCCACCTGAAAGATGAGGCCGAGCGGCGCCATCCCTAGTTCGGCCGAATCAGGCAAACCACCATCAGCCACTAACTTTGGCCAGTGGATGGCAGGTAGGTCCCTTAGTCGGTTGAGGTTGGTTTGACCCCACCTTAGATTGGTTTAGCCTAACTTGTGGGCCTCTCAATCCGTGTACTCGCACGTGATTCGCACATGATTCGTCGGAGGTGTGTTTCTTTGCATACTGGTTTCATTTCTCCTTTACTTTGATGTATATTCTTTGCATCCATGTTAATTCTCCAAGTCTAGTACAACTACATTATTTATTATTGATATATATGTAAGAAATATTAATTCTTCCTTTATTTATTATGGTAGTTGACGGTCGAAATTGGTATTTAACGACCGTCAACGCTCTGTATCCTATAAGTCGTTCCACCGTATGTGGTGTGAACAGCTCCTAAAGTTTTGCTAGCAAAGACTCCAATTGTCATTCTGTAACCCCTTTGGTCCCGTTCAAACATCCAACAAGGATGAAAATTAAGTGCGCACGCAAAACGAGACAAGTCATTAACACATGATTAATTAAATTTTATTTATTAAAAACATGAAAAATGAATTTATTTAATTTTTATAGCAACTTCTATGTAGAAAGTTTTCACACGAAACGTACCGTTTAGCAATTTAAAAAAATGTGCTAACGAAAACCGAGGACAAATATGTATCTTGTTGGAGTTTAGAACGGGACTTCTGTCTACTATCACGTAGGATATACATTTTTGTACTCGTTATGCATCATATTTTATAATTTGCATGGTTTCACATGTTGCTTTTTTTGCCCTATCTTAAGACATCTTTTGAAACGGGGAATCACATGAGAATCTCATGGGATCTAAACTAGTTTCTAAAAAAAATATGAAAAATGCATGTGTTCCAAAAGCTCTAAATAGTGGAGCAATATTTGGTAGAAATATGTCATGTTATTTTACTAGCATTGACTCCTCTTGTGTTTGTACAGACCCTATCTATCCTGGTATGTAGGAGATGCATGAATGTATTCCTTCTTTTTCCTTTGTAAAACTTGTAAGTTTTCCATATTGTCTCATCTTTTCTCTTTCCTTTTTTGTTTTGTAGAACATGAACGTGTTCCGACGTAGTACTATGAGCTTCTTTGTGCCTTGTAACACTCTATCTCTTGTCTCTTGCTCTGGCATACGTGGGACACACCGTCAGTGAGCCACCGACCCAAGATACGTGTCTAAAACTAGGAAAGCTCTGCACATCGTCCTACCTTTTATCTTTCCTTTTTCTTATCGTAGAACATGAACATATTCCAACGTAATACAATGAGCGTCTTTGTGCCTATAACACTCTATCTCTTGTCTCTTGCTCTGGCATACGTGGGACACACCGTCAGTGAGCCACCGACCCAAGATACGTGTCTAAAACTAGGAAAGCTCTGCACATCGTCCTACCTTTTATCTTTCCTTTTTCTTATCGTAGAACATGAACATATTCCAACGTAATACAATGAGCGTCTTTGTGCCTATAACACTCTATCTCTTGTCTCTTGCTCCAGCATGCATGGGACAGATCGTCAGTGAGCCAACTGACCCAAGATATTTGACTAGAACTTGAAAAGCATTGCACATCGTCCTACCTTTTCTCTTCCCTTTTTCCTATTGTAGAACGTGAACGTTTTTCGACGTACTACAACATGTGTCTTTGTGCCTTGTAATGCTCCATCTCGCATGGGACACACTGTTAGTAAGCCAACCGCCCCAAAATATGTAACTAAAACTTGGAAAGTTTTGCACATCGTTCCACCTTTTCTCTTCTCTTTTTCCTTTTGTAGAATGTGAACTTATTCCAACATAGTACTACGAGTGTATTTATGCCTTGTTACACTCTATCTCTTGTCTCTTGCACTAGCATGCGTGAGACTAACCGGCCTAAGGTATGTGACTAAAACTTAGAAAGTTCTGCAGATCGTATTACCTTTTCTCTTCTTTTTTTCCTATTTAGAACGTGAACATATTCCAAAATAATACTATGAGCGTCTTTGCGTCATAACGCTCTATCTCTTGTCTCTTTGCTACGGTATGTGTGGGACACGCCATCAGTTGCTTCGGTGTGCATGAGACATACCGTCAGTTGCTCCGTTATGTGTGGGAAACACCATCAGTTGCTCCGTTATGCGTGAGACCCGAAGTCAATAAGTTAACTGACGCAGGATACATGTGACTAACAACACTATTTGCCAGTTGGGTTCCACCAGTCAGTCGAGCCTTAATAGGAAGCTACACCTCAGGGTTTCTCACCTCCACCAGTTTCATCTCATCTCATGACTTTTCTGTCTCGTCGCGCATGGTCGGATGGCCTCCCGCCCGAGCTGCTCACCATCATCGTTTTGCAGCTCAATTGCCTTGCTAACCGCGCCTGCTTCTCGGGCATCTGCTGCGTGTGGCACACCACCATGCCACGCGCCCTACATCATTTTATAATTTGAACGGTTTCACATGTTGCTTTTTTTTTCTCTGTGTATCTTAAGGCATCTTTTGAAACTGAGGAATTACAAGAGAACTTCATGGGATCTAAACTAGTTTCTAAAAAAAAAGTGAAAATGCATGTGTTCCAAAGAGCTCTGAATAGTGGAGGAATATTTGGTAGAAACATATCACTTTATTTTACTAGCTTTGACTCCTCTTGTGATTGTACATACCCTATCTATCCTGGTATGTAGGAGATGCATGAATGTATTCCTTCTTTCTCCTTTTGTAAAACTTGAAAAGTTCTGCATATTGTCTTACCTTTTCTTTTTCCTTTTTCGTTTGTAGAACATGAACATATTCCGACATAGTACTATGACCGTCTTTGTGCCTTGTAACACTATATCTCTTGTCTCTTGCTCTGACATACGTGGGTTACATCGTCAGTGAGCCAACCAACCTAAGATATGTGTCTAAAACTTAGAAACCTCTACACATCATCCTATCTTTTCTTTTTCCTTTTTCCTATTGTAGAACATGAACATATTCCGACGTAGTACAACGAGCGTCTTTGTGCCTTGTAACAATCTATCTCTTGTCTCTTGCTCTGACATGCATGGGACACACCGTAAGTGAGCCAACCGACCAAAGATATGTGACTTAAAAAACTTGAAAAGTTGTCCTACCTTTTCTCTTTCTTTTTTTCTATTGGAGAACGTGAACGGATTCCTACGTAGTACAACGAGTGTCTTTGTGCCTTGAAATGCTCTATCTCGCGTGGGACACACCGTCAGTGAGCCAACCGACCCAAGATACGTGACTAAAACATGAAAAGTTCTGCACATCGTCCTACCTTTTCTCTTCTTTTTTTTTAAACTATGAACATATTCCGACGTAGTACTATGAGCGTCTTTGTGCCTGGTAACACTCTATCTCTTGTCTCTTGCTCTAGCATGCGTGGGACGCATCGTCACTGAGCTAACTGGCCCAACATATATGACTAAAACTTAAAAAGTTATGCATATCGTATTATCTTTTCTCTTCTTTTTTTCCTATTTAGAACGTGAAGTTATTCCAACGTAGTACGAACATCTTTGCGTCATAACACTCTATAACCCTATCTCTTGTCTCTTTGCTCCGGTATGTGGGACACGCCGTTAGTTGCTTCGGTAGACATGAGACGTACTGTCCGTTGCTCCGTTATACGTCGGACACATCATCAGTTGCTCCGTTATACACAGGACACACCGTCAGTTGCTTCGTTATGTGTGTGATACACTGTCAGTTGCTTCGTTACGTGTGTGACACAGAGTCAATAAGCTAATCGGCGCAAGATGAACATTGTCTGCCAGCTGGGTTCCATCCGTCAGTGGAGGCTTAAATTGGAAGCTACACCTCGGGGTTTTTCACCTCCACCAGTTCCATCTCATCTCATGGCTCGTCCGTCTCGCCGCGCTTGGTCGGATGGCCTCCCGCCCGAGCTGCTCGCCATCATCGTCCTGCAGCTCAACTGCCTCGCCGACCGCGCCTGCTTCTCGGCCGTCTGCCGGGCGTGGCGCACCGCCGCGCCCTACGCCGACGCCCCGCAGCGCGGTGTCCCGTGGCTCCTCCTCCCGACCCGCGACGCGCCGTCCTTCTTCAGCCTCCATTCCGGCGCCACGCGCCGCATGCGCCTCCCCGAGGGCGTCCGCGGCACGCGCTTCTGCGGCGTCCACGACGGTGGCTGGGCCGCGGTCGCCGCCGACCCGTGGCGAGGCTTCGCGGTCGTCAACCTCTTCAACGGCATGAGGCTCCCCCTCCCGGAGAAGCTGAGGGTCGAGATCCCCCCCGGCGGCAACCACAACCAGTTCGTGTTGGCGGGCGGCTTCACCCGCCACCACATGCTCATCCGCACCATCGTCTTCTCCTGCCCTCCCACCTCGCCGTACTGCATCGCCGCCGCGCACGTGTCCAGCGCCTCCAACATCGCCTTCTGCCAGCCGGCGTCGTTGTCCACCAGCTGGACCGCGTACCGGCGCGACCTGGACGTCAACCAGGACCTCATCTTCCACAGGGGCGCGCTGCTGCAGGGCTTCCACGTCCTCACCAACAAAGAGGACTTGCTGGTGTATGCGCCCTTGTTGCGCCGCAGCCCCGACGCCCCGCCGCTCCAGATGGTCTGCACCCGCTACTCGCTGCGCCCCCGCGACGACTACCAGACCGATGCCGCGCTGCCGGCGACGTTCATCGCGACACGCTACCTCGTCGAGTCCCGCGGGAAGCTGCTCATGGTGCTGCGCCACTACACCGGCAACCCCGTCGTGCGGCGCCGCACCCGCATGTTCCGGATCTTCGAGCTGACGTTCGGCGAGCCGGCGAAGCCCAAGCGCGCCACCCCGTGCTCGTGGGTGGAGATCCCCGAGCTGTCCGGCCGGGCGCTCTTCCTCGGCCGTGGCTGCTCCAGGGCTGTCGAGGTGGCGCAGTTCCCCATGCTCCAGGAGGACACCATCTACTTCCTCGACGACGCGAACCTCGACCTGTCCATGGTGCTCAACAACGGGAGCACGTACTGCAACGTCGACATGGGCATGTACAGGAAGGGCGAGAAGGTCAGGCCTGGCGCTCGCCAATTCCCTCGTGAATTCACTGCAGACTGCTCGCCTCCGATCTGGCTCGTCCCCTGATTCAGTAGTATTCCAGCGTGTTACTGCCTGTAGTTTGGGATATACTCCATTAATAAGTCGCTTGCAGTTCTGCAGGTTTTCAGAAAATGAAAATGTATCTTGACATGTTGTAATCACCAATGAAATCCTTATCGTGTCGTTGATGCTCATTTTGTTGTCCCTTCGAATATTAGTTGTCAAGATTTTGCTCAGCTTTTAGATGTAGACTTCCAGGTAATGGGAGTCAATGTTCCAAGTAGAACACGTTTAAGCAATTACAGCAAGAGCACGGAGGATTAACAGCAAGCATACACACTACACAAGTGACAAAAGAGCAAGGTGAAGCATGGCATGTAACTTGTATACGCACACTTGACACACACGTCATGTATAATGCCACTACTATGCTAGCGAAAGGTAAGAGGCATGCAAGATGCAGACGCTCATGTCTGACGTCTCTGCTCATAAACCACCAGCTGGTGAGTGGTGAATGCAGTTCCCACTAGCAGCCGAAACTGAACCCAGGTAAAACGCATGAACGGCTGCATGAGATGGAAAGAGGAAACGGCCAAGCCGTCGTGATCTCCAGGCCAGAGAGGCGGCCGCGCCGCGCCGCGCCTACGGGGCGGCAGCCTCGCCATCGCGGCAGCGGGCTAGACGGTTAGGAACTTAGACGGAGGCGGTCGCTGTGCCGGGCGAGAACGCGTCGAATTCACGGTCGCGGGCGAGAGCCGAGATGAGGCGGAGCGAAGCGGGCACGGCCGCACGGCAAAAAAGGAATTGATTCCATAAAAGATGGATCAACCAGTAAATAGAAAATTCCTAATATTTCATCTTCTGAGAGTGTCAATTTTGTACCAAAGCAATTGAAAGCAAGTGAGAACCTTTATAGCCAGTGAGCTGGTAAGAATCTGCATGGGGGATAAGTCCACCTGCCATCCTTTGTCTTCACGTTGAGTTCAATTGACATCCCTAAATCGCAATAACATAAATCTTTGTCCTCCATTTAATAAAACTGTTCAAATTAGACCCCATAAAAATACCGATTGTTGCTTTGACTGATGTGTCATCTTACAAATAAAAATAAAAATGAAAAACATTTGAGGCCCATATCTAAGTGGATTTCCACTTCTCCCCACCTATTCCCTCTCTTTCCCATCTCTCCACCTCTCTCCTTTGTTTCCCAGTAGCTTGTCAGCGAGGAGAGGGTGGCAATTGGTGAGCCCATCTGCGACCGCGGGGGAGGGGGAGGGGAGAGGGGGGCTTCGGTGGTCCATGCCGGTAGAGGAGAAGAGGACAGAGGCGAGGGAGCCGACGAGCTCGAGCTCCATGGGTCGATCTACTCCACAGATGATCTCCGTCTCCGTCATCATCCCTTGACGCTCGCGCGAGCCTCCACCACATCTACGCCACCACTCATCCTCGTGCAGGTCTCTGCCTCCGCCTGTCAACTTTGGCCTTTGCCGCCCCAACTTCCTCCTCCACCAGTTCCTCCCTGTTGTCAATTTGCACCAACACCACCGCCCTCGCCACGGTCGCCGCCACGGCCCCCCTCGATGTCGTCGAGGCGTTGAGGCGCCGGCCGTCCTCACCGAGCTTTGACTCTGACTCCGTCGTGGGAGGCCGTGTAGAGGAGGGAGAGAGAAGAGGGGAGGAGAGTAATGATGATATGTGGAGCCCACTTTTGTTTTTGTTATGTAAACGCTTAGTCAGCACGAGTGAATTAGCACGAGTGAATCGGGTCAACTTGCCACGTAAGTGAAACCAATCACCTATACTGCTAGAGGATCTATTTTAACCCGGTTTTGTACATTGGGGCTTTAGGTTTCTGATATTGCTATTTAGTGATGTCTTTTTTTTTTTTGACACTTAGGGATGCCAATTAAACTCACATAAAGATGAGGGACCGCAAGTGGACTTAATTCCCAGGGAAAACATCGTGGGTTGGGCCGGGATTCCCAGGCGGAGTGGGCTCCCAAGTGCACAACTTGGCTGTCCCGGAGAAGTGGGCCTGACACCTCGAACTGCAGGCTCCTCCGAATTCCAAAGTCCGATTACGATTCCAAGCAGGCAGCCTTGTCCAGTCCGGTTTCTACTTGCGGTATGCTCGCTTTAAAAGGACAGTGCAGGGCCTTGTTTTCTCACCGCAATTCCAAAATCGTCAAGTAAGCCCAAAATCGTCCTCTACACCAATGGCAGGTGGGTATTACACTCCCCCAACTCCTCGTCCTCCTCCCGAGAACACGCTCGACGTCTTCATGGATGGCGACGCCGCGGCGATCCGCACCACCATCACGTCGTCGCATTACCTCGCCGCTCAGTTCATCGACGAGATAGCCCGCGAGCGTCACGAGGGGGGGCTCATCGTCGGCATCGACACGGAGTGGCGCGAGGTCCCTAAGCCCCACGGCAAAAAAGGTTACAAGGTCGCGGTGCTCCAGCTCTGCGTCGGCCGCAGGTGCCTCGTCTTCCAGCTCTACCAAGCCGGCAACGGGGTTCCACGCGAGCTCGCGGAGTTCCTCGCCGACCCGGGCGTCCGCTTCGTCGGCGTCGGGGTCGACGGCGACATGCGGCGGCTGGCCGAGGAGTGCAACCTGAGGGTCGCCTGCACGGTGGATCTGGGATACGCCGCGGCGGCCGTGCTCGGCCGGCCGGAGCTTGCGAGGGCAGGGCTGAAGAGCCTGGCGCTCACGGTGATGGGCGTCCGCATGGAGAAAGCGAAGGACATTACGAGGAGCAAATGGGGTGAGCCGACGCTGACATGGGAGCAGGTCAACTACGCTTGCATCGACGCGTACGTGTCCTACGAGATTGGCCGGCGGCTGCTCTCCGGTGAACCCATACTGGCCGCACCGTCGTAGGCACACACACGCATGGCAAACTGGCCACCAGTACAATACTTCTTTAGAACTTTTATGGTATAATATACTGTCATGCTAATATAAACAATCTAACAGTGTAGATTGATTCGATCTTTCATTTAAATAAGTATTAGTATAAAATTTACAAGGATAAATTTGTCTTTTTTTGTTATTTTGGTTTTTTTTAAAAAAAAGAAAGTAGTTAATCTAGATAAAAAATTATTTTGGTACCATTGTCAGATTGTATGAATCAATGAATATGTTATCCTAGCTAGCAAAAACTAGTCCTAAATTTCTAATTGGACCGAATTAACTCTTAACCATAAAATTATTAAAATGCTCTTTCTAATTTTTTATAAAATTTTTAATTTATTCATCAATATATTGGCAGTATACTGTATCGTAAAAAATCTCACATTTCTTTCCTTTATTTTTTTTGGGTTAGTAGTAATGTTTAGTTCGGAGATGCATCCGTGTTGCTTCCTTTTTCATCAGCGCAGGTTTGAGCACACGTGTATAACACATTGATTTCGAATAAATCTCAATCCAGCGACCAATATGTTGAGAACGCCCGTCGGGTGCAGTGGTGACCAGTGAGCACACTACGTGATTGGAACGAACTCACCTAGGTTCAAGTATCTCTCACATTCTTTTAGCTTGTAGGCATATACCAACTTATCATCTCATGCAAAACTACTCCCTTCATTTTATATTATAATTCATTTGATTTTTTTAGTCAAACTATATTAAGATTGATTAAGTTTATGAAAAAATTTGACAGCATCTAAAATATCAAATTGGTTTCATTAGATCTACATTAAATATATTTTTGATAACATGTTTGTTTTATGTTAAAAATACTACTATATTTTCTTACAAACTTAGCCAAACTAAGAAAAAAGTCAAACGATTTATGATATGAAATGGCGGTGCACTGTCTATTTACCACAAAGAAAATTCGCAATGTCCCCCTCTTCTTCACTTCTATAATCTGTGGTTGCATTGAATTGCGGAGTCTGTGTTTCTTTGACGCTTCGTACTCAATTCGCCTTCTGTTGTCCCTAATCTCAAATCTAACTAGTCGAGTTGAGTTTGAGAGGGAGGGCGGTTTGAGAGACATGGGTGCTACTATACTGAAGTGTTAGCTAGTTTGTACTGTAGTAAATTCCACAAAATGGTCGTGTGACCTTTCACCTTGTGATGTTTGGACCTCTTAAGGCCATGAATGCTCCACCGTGACGTGTGGTCATAAGAATCCATGTCAGATTCGAGTCAAGGTGGAGGAAAGATGAAAAAAAAAGTGGTCTCTACAAGCTTTTCAAATTGCATGTCTTATGCAAGACATGGTTTTCTCGTGCTAGAAAAAGTATCTGCGCGTGGTCCCCCTCTTCCCCGAGCATGCATGGGTGCGCCTATTGAAAACTTCCCGAGCAACGTACCAGGTTGAAGTGTCATTGCCTCATCGAGGAAGCTCCGCCGACCTAAACGCACCGATTTGTGCCGCCTAGAAGCCCAACCACCACATGCAACCATCAATCCCGCTAGCCCTCGACACCACTCATCATCTCCCCTGGAAGCTCCGTTGATAGGCGCACGACGAGGAGCTCATGATCAGGGAGCAGCACATCGCCGCCAGGAGAACGCTGGGGAGCTGCCGCCATAATCAAGAGGGAGAGGAGAGGTTAGGGTAGAATATGGGAAATGAGGAGGGGAAAGGAGATAAGGGAGGAATTCTATATTAGTTTTCGGATTTTGAGGTGTTTAATGTAAAATTTTGCACTTCGATCTAAATCTAGAAAACATGAGGACTAAAATACAAACATATTAGAGGCTGGCACGAAAAGTTACCTAGAAGAGATTTTTTGGTGTGGCCTTGTCGTAGGTGGCATATTGAGTACTCACCATTGTTTATGGCCTAATGCTTCCGAAAAGTCTCTTCAGTTTGATTCAAGCTTGATAACTGCAAATGGGTCGTGCCAGCACAGAAACATAGCCGAAAACAAAGCTACGAGCCCATCCACGATTTGAGTGTCTAAAAACGTGCTAAGATTGCAGATAAAATGGCCTAAAGAACTTAAGTATGAATACGTGACGTCAAAGGGACTGTTAAACATCATGGACGGTTCTAGGGGGTGATCCAGGTGGTTCCTGGACCACCCTCTATTTTTGCGCAGAATGACCCTTCTATCCAAATTCAGCTCAAATCCACTGTTGAAGCATTTAGCCCCCGCTGTTAATTTTGGTAATTAATGACAAACGCTAATTGTGGACTAACGATTCTTTTGAGTTACACATATTTGAGTTAGGATCACACAATATGAGTGCATGGATGATCACCGAGGGTGTTTTTCGATGGTGCAAAGCGAAAAGATTGAAGACGATAAAACTAGCGGTTTTATTTTAATTGATCGAGAAGTTTGGGCGATCAAACTTGCTAGAATTTATAGCTTTACCGTATTATCAAAGGGGTAATGACCTAGTCAAAGAGATGATCAAAATGCCACATTAGGTCATTTGCACTTAAGTCTTGGTTTGCATCTTTATTTTCTCTTGTTGACTGTCCCTGGGCGGTCTGACTGAAGTGCATGATCCGGTCTGACCGGCCCTTCGTGGGCGGTTTGACCGGTCACTTGCCGCCGGTCTGACTGGCCGGCTGGAGGTTGGATGGCCACCTCTGGCCTGGCGATCCAGAGCCGCCAGAGCCACAACCGGTCAGACCGAGCCAATGGTGGTCTGACCGAGCCGTGGGCGGTCTGACCGGCCCCCTGATCCCGGTGCATTTAATGAAGTCCAACGGCTAGTTTTTCAGCCGTTGCGAAGTAGTCCGGTCTGACTGGCCACACAACGACGGTCTAACCGACAATATACAGAGTTGGTGGATTTCGTCCCCAACGACTAGTTTTGGGGGTTTGGGGTATAAATACCCCCATTTGCAGCAAGGGGGCTCTCTTGGCACTTGTTTCACTTGCATACACCCCTTGCACTTCTCTCACACTCACTTGAGCCTTTGTTCATCTTTTTGTGTGATTGAGAGTGGATTAGCCAAGAGTCAAGTGCATTTGCTTTCTTGTTGAGCTAGTGTGGCACTTGATCATCTTCAAGCCGGGTCATCGCTAATTACTCTTGGAGGTTGCCGCCTCCTAGACGACTTATGGAGGTGCTTGTCTGGTGACCTTTCCAAGAAGATTGTGGAGGAGGCCCGGTGACGATTGTGAGTGGTTTGGAGTTCACCACCTTCGGAGTGAAGGAAGAACTACCCTAGTGATCGAGGCTTGGGTAGTCCTCTCCGTGGGCCAGCTCCCACCTTACCCACCCCTTGACGAAGGGAGCGTGTGGTGGCTTCGTGGTTGAGCGGTGGAGTTGGGCTCGCCTCAACGTGGACGTAGGAAACCGACAAGTTTTCGAACCTCGGGGAAAAACTTCTTTGTCTCTTGTCTCTTTACTTATTGCATTTACTTTTGTGTAATTTATATTCCTAGAGACATACTTGAGCCACTATCACCCTAGGTTTGCAAAACATAATTTAGTTGCTTAGTTAGATTTGTCTCTTATCAAGCCTAGCAACTTAGGTTAGTTTTGATTAGGTGCCATTTATTTTTTAATCGCTTATTTACCCCCTCTAGTTGACATTTTTGATCCTACAACTATATAGACATGACCTATTAAACTATTTATGTTGTATTTTTATTAATTTTTAAACTAAAATGCTAGTTTTAGTGAAGTATTTAAGAAAATTTTGTATATCTACATTGAGTTTTTTGTGTTTTAAATTTTTGAAGTGTGGACTAGGACCACCAAAAAAAATTTCTAGAGCCACCACTGTCAAACATATATATCTTTTCGAGTGAGGTGTTAAAAAGAATCCTGTCACTGTTTACTTGAACATATACTATCTGTTAAACATATATTTGGTGGACACAATCTATCGTATAGCAGAGCGGTACGATATTAGTATCATCATGACTGTTATAACATAGGACTATCATCGTTGAGGGCAGCTAGAGTACTGAATCCCATTAGAGTGATGGGATAGATAACAATATGGATAGCATACTCTACCGGTATGCCCCGCACACGTGTACACCCTCTATTGTGAGTGATTACACGTTGACTCTCATAATACTCCCCTGCCTCCAAGGCTGAAAAAGCTCCGCACAAGGGTCCACAAGGCTAAACCAGTCCCAACGCATGCATGCATCTACAGTTCTACACAAGCCGATTGACCATAGCAGTAGTAGTAGCTGCTAGCTTCTATTCTTTGGTTTTGATATCCGGTTCTCAATCTAATTTCTTCTCATTTTCTTATTCATTTGAGCGTCTTGCATATGTGCCATCATGTATATTTGAGCGTCTACATGACTCGGTCTTAGCTCCTAATGCATATAATCCTTGATAGCCAATGATATATATTGGTACCAGGTCTAATTAATACCTAACAATATCAATTTTAATTAATACCTAACAATACCGATACCTATGGGTATAGGTACTGGCATATCTATATGTACCAGGCATGACACATGTGAGTATCATATACCTATGGGTACCGACATATCTATATGTACCAGACATGACACATGCGGGTATCAGTTCTAATATCTATGGGTATCATATCCGATACCCAGGTACCAGGTTTGATACCCATGGGTATCATGTTTGATACCTAGGTACCAAATCTGATACCTAGATATAATATCTATCAGTATCAGGCATGATATATATGGGTATCAAGTATGATACTTACCAACTTTGATACATACTTCCTTCATCCTAATATAAGCGTACGTAGGATCGGATGTGATATTTCATAGTAGTTGTCCATATTCGTTGTACTATGAAATGTCATATTCGGTCCTAGATGCACTTATATTGGGACAAATAGAGTATAAGTTACTAGGTCTGATATCTAAATATCAAGTTAATACCTTATAGTATTAGAGACGATAATATGAGTATTTGGTCCGATATCTTCGATGTTACATAATTATCATCTATGCATCATATGGTCTCTGTGCTCTAGGAAGAGATATTAAATTAATTAAACTACTTTTTAAAAAAATATGTGCTAGTAAATAGAACAAACAAACGTAGGTGAGCGGTTGAGCGCAATTAACACGGCCGTCATGAAAAAGTTGGTTATCAAAAAATATTACTACTTTATCTATCTTGCTATAAGGGTATAGCTTTATCATAAAGAAAAAACCTATATAACTAGATGAGTGAATGCTCTAGCCTAGTAGTAGTACAATATACTCGTAGTGCTTCGTACATGACACGCAGTCACGCAGGAGCCGAAGGGCTCCCATCGTTCCACGTAAAGGCTAGGTTGTCTCGTCTGACGGATTCCGTTTCCTAGTTTTTGTTTGTCATCGCTAGCTACCTGAACTTGAAGGGAGAGGGGGTCAAAGCTTTGTACAACTCCAGTTGTTGGTGGCTTGTGCGCGCGCGGCACTCATTACGACTGTACTCGCCAATGTCGCGGGACCTACCAGCACGGTTGCACCTGCGCGCGCAGACCGTCGACTCGTCCCTCGCTATCGAAGCAGCAGCCAAAATCAATGGCCGTCCCGTCGACGCGATCATCTGCGGGGCCGATCGCTTCAGCCACGCGCCCGCGCCCGCCCACGATCAGCTAGCGCGGCGTGCAGAACACCACGTACTCTCGTCGAATTCCATCGCCGATCAGAATCGCGCGCACCGGTGCACGGTACCGTATACGTACCAGTACCACCATATTCCACGAATGTACTGTCGGGATTACTAACAGCGACAACCGGTGGTTGGCTTTTATCTCGACTCCACGCCCTGTAAACACACATGTTAAAAGACGGAGGGAGAGGTCGTTCCACATGTTCTTTGCCTTCGGCACGACCGTCCGTCTGCCCCGGCTATCCAATCCAAGTCCACCGCATGGTTTTCTTTACCATGACTTTTGAAGCGTAACGAAGTCCATCAACTGGAGCCGTCACCATCACAGAACACAGGAGATTCACGCCCCCATTCGGTAGTACTAGTAGTTACAATCATTAGCAGTTAAATATTCCACTCGCCTATCAGACTGACAAGGCTCAAAACATATTTTACGGGGGCTCAAAGATATTTTACAGGGGTTTCGTCGTGTCATTTGCCTGCCGTATCACGGAGTCACGGATTCACGGCACGGCTCGCGACTGGATCCCCCAACAAACGTGGAGGCCTAACCCCAGCCGCATATTGGCGGCCACGCCACGACGGATTCTCCGAGGCCGCGCGCGGGGCGCGACTGCGCGAGGCGAGCGTCACGACGCGGGCTCTGCAAAAGCCAGCTCGGCAGCGGGGGCCCACCCCTTCGATACAAACGAAGCCGCCGCCGCATCAGCAGCGCGGCCCAAGCCTTTCTCTCCTTAAACCCAGACCCATCCATCTCTCCTCCCGCTGCACGCAGGTCACGTCGCACGCGCACCTCACCTCACCTCTTCCGCGCGGCTCGGCCAACCTCCTCTCCTCTGTCTCCTCTCTCTCGCTCGCTCTCCGCTCCATTCCCAAATCTCCGCATCGGGGATGGCGCAGGTGGTGGCGGCGGCGGCGGCGGCGGCGGCTGCGTCGGCGGTAGGAAGGCCGCTGGGTGGCGGCGGATCCGGGGACCGTCCCGCGGCGAGGCTGTCGTTCGCGCCGCGCTGGGGCGGAGGGAGCGCGGCATCAGCGAGGGCCCGCCGCGAGTCCGCCGTCACGTCCGTGATTAGCCGCGCCCCGCGTCTCGACGCCGAGGTGCTGCCGGTGTCGGCCGACGACGACGCGGACGTCAAGGTTCTCTCTCTCCTCGTACTCTTTGACTGGTATCTCGCAGGTCGCTAGCTGGGTTTATCCCCCGGTGGATTTGGGATGGGATGGAGTGTTGGAGGTGTCCGGTTGCTTTCGGGATGAAAAGGGCGTGAAATTAGCACCCCGTGACGGTGAAACCGAATTGGTCACTTTTGGGTATCGTTTTCGTGCCTGTGGGCCGTGGCGGTGAAATTTAGAGGGCGGTGTTGCTGTAAATGTCATTTTCTTCACTATTTCTCCATTAATAATTTGTCGTGTACTTTCGGTGTGATACGTTTCATGCATCCTTAGGAGCAGGTAGGCTGGTAGCTAATCCGTTCATTAGTTTTGTTAAATAGAACGTTGGAAAATGTAATTTTCTAAGAAAATTGGCCATTTCCCACTTCTCTTTCTGCTCATGATTCATTTGGCTTGCTAGTTTCTGGTTGTGTGGATCTGGGTTGATCTACTGTTTGGAAAATGACATTGGCACAATCCTGAGTTAGTTAAGGACCATTTCCAAGGAAGGAAAAACTTCGTACATGCAATTTCTCATCTTGTAACAGTTTTCTGAAAGGTGCATTTTGGAGTCTTTCTCTGCAGAATCTGCAATGTTCTAATCTTATTTCCCGCCACTGCAAAATATTAAACTACTTGAGCATAATAAAAATATGTCATCATGGGTAGGCTACTTCAAACAAGAATTTGCTACTAAACCATTCCAAGAACGTTGTCATTGCTTAAGCCACATTAAGCTATGTAAACTCCCAACCATCAAGAAGACTCAATTCCTTTTGTTCTGGTTTGGTTTGAGGTGAATATTATGTACATATTTTCACCGTAGCTAGTTACTGTGCACTGATAGTTCCAGTTATGTAGAATATAATGTTGTAATATTTTAAAATGTACCCTCATGACTTGAAAGTTTGTTAAATTTATTGGCAATAATATCTCTTTTACAGGAAGAAGAAAACTTCCAGCATCTCAAGGCTATTCAGCAACTTGCAACATCATCCAATGGTGTGTGGTCTAAACCAAATGTGAGGCGCAAGACAAAGATTGTGTGCACCATTGGTCCTTCAACTAACACAAAGGAGATGATATGGAAACTTGCTGAGGCTGGCATGAATGTGGCTCGGCTTAATATGTCACATGGAGACCATGCATCACACCAGAAAGTCATTGACTTAGTAAAGGAATATAATGCTCAAACAAAGGATAATGTGATTGCTATCATGCTTGACACGAAGGTCAGTATTAATTCTTTGAGTTCTTGTACTCTAATAGTCTAATGAATGGACAGTTCGCAGTTATTATCCTAAGAGCCTGCTCTATTTGTGTTAGTCTTATAGCAAGTATGATGTGCCCATGCTAGAGAGTTTTTTAGCGGTCGTCGTCTCTTTGGGAGGTATTGCGAGGTAGAGGCATTTCTAGTGTTAATCAAGATGTATAATACATCTACTGAGAGCTCTATACCTCCTGCTTAACACTATGAGGTACCTATACCTATCAATACTTACCAAGTACCAGGAAAAAGCTTGCTGGTGGCTGACTCTGCCCTTTTCATTTCCTTATTCTATAGATGGGTTTATCTTATCATAATGATGTTTTACATATCAGGGACCGGAAGTTAGGAGTGGAGATTTGCCTCAACCAATAATGTTGGAAACTGGCCAGGAATTCACTTTCACTATTAATAGGGGAGTTGGGACTGAGACATGTGTTAGTGTTAACTATGATGACTTTGTTAATGATGTCGAAGTGGGTGACATGCTCCTTGTAGATGGTTTGTGGATATTCCTTCCCCTCTAATCTTTAAATTATTTTTGACTCATTTGCATAGAGATACATATGATTGTATTCAGTGTAAGAAAAACAACTTACTCTATCTAAAACAGTAAACAGTTTAAGTGTTAAAATTTTGCTGGTAGGATTTGAATTAATGATTTCATATATTGGCACGTGCTTAATGTAGAGGAGTAGATGCATGAGTGAGTTGCTCTTGGTTAAATTACTAAGCTCTTCAAATATCGTATCATTTCCTTCTTTCCAGATTTAGTAGCGTTTTACATTTCCTTCTTTCCATTCTTGTGCTGCTTCTCTAGAGAACATTCTTATGACTATTGCCAATGCCAGGTGCCAAGCCACATGAATTATGTTTCATATGTGTATGCATATGTGGCACAGTATACAACATAATTTTCTGCAATTGGCGAGTTCTAAGAACATTGTTACCTTACATTATTTTCTTTAGTCAGACAACATTTCCTAGATGAAGTCTGCTAATCTTGATTTCCAGTAATTCTTTCTCAGTCATGCACAACTGATCAACACTTCTTCTAGACTGCCAGATACTTGTAGAACTCTTCTTTTGAAATGATTGTGTGTTCTGATGTAACTTTGACTCTATATGGTTTCATGATGTGCTTTTATTGATCAATATGTTGATACCTTTTAGGTGGAATGATGTCATTGTTGGTCAAGTCCAAAACTGAAGATTCAGTAAAATGTGAAGTTATTGATGGAGGTGAACTGAAATCCAGGCGTCACCTGAATGTTCGTGGAAAGAGCGCAACCTTGCCATCAATAACCGGTAATAGTCAACATTCATTTCACTGAATACTATAAGCGCTCTTGTTTCATTCTCATTTTCTGAACTTGCAGACAAGGATTGGGATGATATTAAGTTTGGTGTGGAGAATCAGGTTGACTACTATGCCGTTTCTTTTGTCAAAGATGCTCAAGTTGTGCATGAATTGAAGGATTATCTCAGAAGTAATAATTATCCCCTACATTATGAAAAAAATATCCAGCACTGATTCAACTATGTCTTAATCATGTGTTTTGTTTTGATTCTCAGGCTCCAATGCCGATATACATGTAATTGTAAAAATTGAAAGTGCAGATTCCATTCCAAACCTACACTCAATCATCACAGCATCTGATGGGGTAAAGAGTCTGATTTTCTTTAGCAGAATAAAGACTGATTTTTCTTATACTTCAGTTTAGCAGGATACGTAAAACCCATTATCTTAGCTTTAGATCATCGTGAGTTGTATATAAAATCTTGAATTGGGCTTCCTTTTTTTACCTGTTCTGATTTTGTATACAAACTTTTTTTTATTTCAACATGTGATGTTCTGACATATGTAACGTTGAATGATGTAGGCTATGGTTGCCAGAGGTGACTTGGGAGCTGAACTCCCTATTGAGGAAGTACCGCTGCTGCAGGTATGATGCTGTTGATCATATTGCTTACGCTCCATTGCGCCAACATGTCCATTACATCCCGAGGCTTGAAAAGACCATTACTTTGGTTGTTTCCGTACCTTCTAGTCTATACTTTGTCCAGGAATGTCTTCGTGCTGGAAGGCATTAACATATAAAAAACACTTAAAATTTTCTGTGTCTTCGTGCAGGAAGAAATTATTAGAATGTGCAGGAGCATGGGAAAAGCTGTTATTGTTGCCACTAATATGCTAGAAAGCATGATTGTTCATCCAACTCCAACCCGAGCAGAAGTTTCAGACATTGCTATAGCTGTTCGAGAAGGTTCTGATGGCATTATGCTTTCTGGGGAAACTGCACACGGGAAGTATGTGCTATCCTTTTCTTATGCATAGATGATCACTCACACAATCAAATTTTAACTATTCTTTTACTAAAGCTGACTCTTTTTTTTATTCAGTCATACTTTGCCATAGAATATCATGTTGCTCTTGCAATTGCGTTCTTTCGGAAGTTTTTGGATTTGTTAGAACATATGGTATATGTCCAGTAGAATACCTGTACATCATGAAATTCTGGTGCCTTTTGATTTACTTATATTTCTCATGAAAGTAAATATTTGTAATATTTCAACATTGAGCTCTTAGCGTCATGTTGATTTGGCTTTCATAGTTTCATCTAAGTTTGCTCTTTGGAATGGTGTCATGGACCCATGGTACTGGAGTTACTAGTAACACCTGGTTTGATGCCATATCAAGTATTTACATAAATATATTATGGAACTTTATGTCATTGTTTGCCACACCACACTCTCTGAAATTCATTACATGAATTAATAAAATTTTTCATTGGTATTGTTACTTGCAAGTTTGGTGCACTTGTAGTTTCTGTAGCATATGCTTGCAAATATTGTGATTTGTATTCAACTTAGAGATACATTGAAAGCTTATGGCTTGATTCCTGGCAGGTTTCCTTTGAAAGCTGTTAAGGTCATGCATACTGTTGCTCTGAGAACTGAAGCCACTATTTCTGGTGGGGAAACACCAGCTAACCTTGGTCAGGTGTTCAAGGTCTGAACTCTGAATTGCCATGATATCAACCCCTTGTGCCTTTTCCTCATTTATTTTCCCTTTTCTAATTACATTTCTTTCTGTAGAATCACATGAGTGAAATGTTTGCGTACCATTCAACAATTATGTCCAACACTCTTGGAACATCAATTGTGGTTTTCACAAGGACAGGATTTATGGCTATCCTACTTAGTCATTACCGCCCTTCTGGGACCATTTTTGCCTTTACGGACCAGTAAGATTTCTAATTTTCTATTTTTTTGTTGTGATGCTTATTGCCACCAAGATGATAAACCCCTATTTCTTCTAGCTGTATAATCTTGAATCAACAGTAAAATATCAAATTGTGTGAACTTTTTTATCAGATTATGTTATGGTTTCCAATTTAGCACATCCAAATTCTCTATCCATCTATACTACTCCCTCTGGTCTTTAATGTTTGTTGTTAGAACAAACAACTTTAGGCACAAGATGGTTCATTTACTTGTCCAAAACGTCATATATTAATAACTAGAGGTAGTACCTTGGCATCAGCTGCCTTGGCCAACCAAGCCTCTTAGTTGATAACCTCTGAGAAGCAAGAAAGAAATTATGCTCATTAACATGTGCCCATGAGCTATATGTAGCGATGAACCCATCTATCCATTTGTATCAAATCATATATGTAATTTTGTGACCTGCATCCTATGAAAGAAAAAAACTGTTATGCTACATGGCTACATGGATACCTCAGGGTTTTGTTAGCATAGGTTTGCTTTAGTCTAGGAGCAAAATGAACTCAAGATGGAAGGCCTTTTTTATCTACGAGCCATTGGTTCTATCTGGAAATGTCCTCCTGATACATTATTAGTAGTTGTTTAAATATCAGCTGATAGTATTTCCTATGAGGAAGTGATCAATGACAACTGGGTTTAGATAATACAATTACACTATATACTAAAGTTATAACAGACAATTGATCTAAAATGTTTGGCTTTCTGAAAGTATGATGTTTCTCTTGTTCATATTTCCTTTATAATCTGGTATCTTCAAGCACCTAATTAGTGTTGATGGTATCTTTGTAGGGAGAGAGTTAGACAACGGTTGGCTTTGTACCAAGGTGTATGTCCAGTTCAGATGGAATTTTCTGATGACGCTGAGAAGACATTTGGTGACGCTTTGTCATACTTGCTGGTAATTTCTAAAATATTCTATCCCTTCTGATTTTCTCTGCATCACTTTAATAGGCATAGTTAAACCAGTTTTTCAGGAAAATGTCCTGGCACCACCTGAGCTCAGAATTGAACTTTACTACATCTTGCCTGTAAACTTGGAAATAGGTCAATGTTGAAAAGCATGTTGACATTTTAGGCATGATCAATGATCATCAAAGGCCAACCAAATCTTTACATTATAGTATTATACCTTCTCTCTAGTGAGATAATTTGCACCATAGGGGGGCTCTGCTGTTCACGTGTGAAAAAGATTTTTTTAAAAATCTTTACACCATAATCAAGGGAAGTCTAAATGTTTGAGCCAAGAAGCCAACAAGCATGGTTATTTTCCAGAAAAAATAAGTATAGAACTAGAAAAAACATTGAAATGACCAAAATAATGGTCTTGCTATGCATGGCATATTCATACCGTTTGTTTTGTTGTAAAACAGAAATGGGATTCAAAACAAGCAGCTGACATACTTACCTTTAGAATAGAGAAACAGCATGTTCTATTTTCAGAACTTTTGGGGTTAGCAGATGTGGTGTTACATTTCTTATGTGATGATTGCCCATAAAGGTAGCATGTCAGGTCAAATGCAGAAAATGTTATTTTCACTGTAGCCACCAAAGCAATTGTTACTGAAAATAGAGACCGATAAAACAGTCATGCCCCAAATATCCACTGCTCAACATACGATACCCACCATATATTAAACAAGAATAGGCCTTCTGATATGATGATACGTTCCACAGAAACATGGTATGGTGAAGGAAGGCGAGGAGGTTGCACTTGTTCAAAGTGGCAGGCAACCTATCTGGCGGTCGCAGTCCACCCATAATATTCAGGTCAGGAAGGTTTGATGTGAAGACTGCGGGCACAGATATTAACCCATGAATGAATTGATGGTCTTCCGGCAAAACCATAGGCCTGATGATAATACCACGCTGGCATTACTGGTATCATTTAACTGCGAGCTTGGTGACTTGTGTGCAGGATATAAGAGAGCCATTGTTGTGATTCTATATTCGTTGCTAAATATGTTACCTTGCATGTAAAATGGTGTGAGCGATCGATCGTTCCCAATCCGTAGCATGAGTATCGCAGGGTTCTTTGATTTGTATTACTGCTTATCTGTTTCCTTGTTGAGGATTGTATGAACAGAAACAGTTTTATCATATGAATTACTGTAATGCTTGGTATCTGCATGAGGCAAAAAGAGTTGTGTTATGAAGTTGTGGAATTTGCAACACAACCCATTTTTTAGTACTTAAACTGGTAACATTTTTTAATTAGGGCAAATTGGTTTCATGCCACCGAAAGTTCTCTAGTTTTGCTTCATACCACTAAAAGTTGAGTGGTAAGTTGCTAGTGCACTTTAATACCACCAAAGTTTTTCTCCGTTAGCTTTTATACCATTTCCGTCTAAGTTAGAGTTTCTCCCGTTAAGCATGTTTAGAATGCTCTTGTTTCTGGTCAACCAGGTCAAGCACAACCAATCCATCCACGGCGTTGGCCTGTTCATTTGTCCGCCGCTGCGCGCGATGCAACCGGGGCAAACAATTGTGTGCGTGCGTCGAAGCCGTGCAGCTCCACGCCTCCCACCGGAGCCGCTCGTCGTCCCCGGGCGCCGGGTGCGCCAAAGCTCCTCCCGGAGCTGCTGGTCCTCCCTGGCCGCCAACGTGTTGTTCCCGTACACGTGCCTCTGGCCGAGCTCCTCCTGTGTGCGCCTCCGCTCGCCGCCGTGCTCCTCCCACGCGCCGCCGCTCGCCCGTGCTTCTCGAGCGCGTAGCAACGCCCGACTGTCGACGAATAAAAACTTGACGCAGGCATTAGATATCCCTATGTATTCTAGCCAAAAGTTAAAAAGAAAAAACAATATCTGATATCCCTATGTATTCTAGCCAAAAGTTAAAAAGAAAAAACAATATCTAACAGTAGATACACAATTATGGTATAAAAGTTAACGGAGCAAACTTTTGATAGTTTTCAGTGGTATAAAACAAAATTGGAGAACTTTTGATGGCATGAAACCAATTTTGCCTTTTAATTATGGAGGCTCATGGGCAGTTTTGTGTCGCCCATGCTAAAACAGCCAAACAGGCGGACCCAATCTGCTCAGGCAACGCGAAAGCTTCGCCATGAGTCGCTGTTGCCTTACAATTCCTAGCCGTAGGGGCGCTGGAGACCGGACGGAGCTCGCGTGCCCTCGTTTCTCCTTCCCCAGCTGAACTACACACCACATGCGTGCGCCGGTGGGCGTGCTCTGCGGGCTGACGGAGTGACAGACAGCTGGCCGCTTCGCGAATTGACCGATTGATTTTGTTGGATTAGTCAACTTTTACGCTTTATTCCACCATGCATGCACGTACTCGGTCATCAGTTAACGCTAGGCATACAACTGGATACGCACTGTACGTATACGTACATGGCTCCGTTGGTGACTTTCTGATCACGAGTTTCATTTGAAAAACACCTGACGACATCTATCTTGCGTCCGGTCCTTCGTACAAGAATTTCTTTTATTTTTGGTCGCTGGGCCACGCGACCTAACACGGAAGAGGTGGTTCACTGGGCTATCCAGTGGATAAGAGCCGATCAGTTCTCCAAATTCGAACATAGGTTAATGCAAATCACTCTCCTTATTTATCTCGGCAAATACAGTCCCATGATCAAACACAGAGTTACACGGGTACACCATGATGCGGTGTGCATACATGACTGCTTATTACTATATATTACAGGCGCGTATGCACGTAACTCCTCTTATTTAAACTGCAACTCAACCACTGTGTAAGTATATATGTCACGTAAGTTACTCAGGCTTCGGGGCTTGAGGCGCTATAGCTCAGACGCTGCTCTTCACCTGGGGGCTGTAGTTGTTCTGCACGTCGTAGTACCGGTTCCACACCATGATACCGCCGTACTTGGCGTTGCCCTGCACGGCGGGGAGCACCGCCGACGTAAGGTCGCCGGGGGACACGTACCCGCTCCCGGCCGCGGCCTCCGCCGCCGGCACGCCGACGTAGAAGCTCCCCGCGTTGACGCCGCCGGTCCACGTGTTCCACGCGCTCACCAGGTTGCTGGCGTCGCCGTTGGCGTACTGGCACGGCGGGTTGTTGTAGAACTGCACCCACACGTTGTCGAACAGCCCCGTCTGCAGCGCCGGCCCCAGCGACGCGTCCGGGTAGGGGCACTGCGGCGCCGCCGTCAGGATCACCTTCTTCCCCTCCGTGCTGCGCTGCGACAGGAACGTCGCCAGCTCGTCGTAGTGCGCCGGGTTGCCGGTCTCGATGTCGAAGTCGACGCCGTCCAGCACGGCGTCGCCGAGCGGCCGGGACGACGAGCTGCCGCCGAGGAAGTTGTTCCACAGGTAGTCGGCGACGTCCTGGGCGTCCTGGGTGGATGACAGGTCGTAGCTGCCGGCGCCGCCGCCGATGGACAGGATTACCTTGACGCCCTGCGACTGGCACGTCTGGATCTCCGAGCTCAGGCCGGTGCAGCCGCCGGAGCTTGGGTCGCAGTGGCCGGCGAGGTTGAGGGCCGGTGTCTGGCCGTTGCCGAAGGTGCTGAGGAAGGAGACCATGACGAACGCGTATAGGCCGGAGTTGCAGGCGTCGGCCAGGCTGCCCTCATCGCCGTTCTGGCCCCAGTACACGGCGATGTCGCCGGCACGGGAGGTGACAGCTGTGCCGGCGAGGAGGAAGAGAACGAGGAGAGAGGAGAACTTGAGCTTAGCAGCCATTGTCAGTGTTACCTACTCCAGTAAGCTTCGAGATCGAGGTACGAGGTGTGGAGGACTACGTGATTTGCTTGGTGGTGAAGTTGTGGCTCGCGGGGTGGCCATTTTATAGGGGGTGGATGCATGCATGGTTGAACCGTTCCAAAAACTAAATGGCAATTTCTGCAATGGACTTATTCTAGCTAAGAAAGTTTGGCGCACAGGCGCACAGCCTCACGAAGACTTGAGTATTGCATTGACTTGTCTATTTCAATTGTGCTTGTACAAACCATGCATTAATTATTCGAAGTGGACTCTAAATTTTTTTAGTCTTTATATAGTAGTACTTTGTACTACCTCTCTCTGTATCTGATTCTAAAACACGGGTGGTTGTTTTAGACTTATGCACAATAGTGTTTCATTCATCCTAAAATATAAAAAAAATTTGGTTGGATATGACATATCCTATTACTATAAATATGTATATTATTTCAGACTTGTTTCAGGCTCCTGTCCATATTTTTAGTATATTATTTTAGTATATTAAGCTCCTGTCCATATTTTTAGTAGCAGGATATGTCATATCCAACCAAAATACCTTATATTTTGGACGGAGGGAGTAGTAATTAAGAAAGAGTTGTAATTTAAGTCATATTTTATCGTTAAAGCTTCACTTTGAATTAGACTTAAACCATTTGTGTTTTACTTTGGACCGGATAGTTTTAATATTATTGTAGTTTGGATCATCATAAAAACTTTTTCAATATACATCAACAATCTCAAACAAATCGGCTCTAGCACATCGGTGGACTCCCCCATCTATGTGTCGTCTATATGTTTGCTAGAGTGGAGGCTAGTCATAGTTAGAAAAGAGAGTTGGGTGATCCATATTACAAAAATGAAAAAAATACCTGGCACAAAGTAAAAAAGAAAAGTTGGTTTAAAGGTGGTCTAAAGTAAGACTTTGACAATAAAAAAGGCTCAAATTGCAATTTACTATTAAAGAAACCTCCTTACTCATACTTGGTGTTTTAGACATATTAACATAATCATTTAAATATAACTCTGACATATAATTAATATTATAAAAAATCTAACAAAGTTATGCTTTTATGATTTATGTTACTTCAATTTTGGCACAATTCTACACATTTGAAGTCTACTTATCAAATGTAAATATCTAAAAGCATATTGATTCCCAAGCCTTCAAAGTTTCAACAAATGTTATCCAAAACGATATATATTTGACCAAAATCAGCAGCTAAAATGACTTTATTGGCATTCATCTATACTAATTTCAAAAAAAAAAGGGTCATTTATTTTGTGAGAGGAACAACATTTATTTAGCACAAAGCGTGCCTAAAGTTGTAAGACATCTTATATAGCTTATTCATATTTTTTGGAACATAAGTTTTAATTCTTCAGGGAAACATCAATGGTGTGGTGGTGGAATCGATCGTGTCTCATGGATGCATGATTTTACTCACCAAAATTTTAATTTAGTGCCGAGAAATATTACACGCATGGTGCGATTTTAAAGGGAATATATTCAGTGAGTCGGGGATTTGTAATTGGTCTCTGTCTATTTGATAGTGTGTTAAGAAGATGTACTTATGGGTGGGTGCTTATGCCATCTATGTAATTGGAAACAAAAGTTTTAGTTTCATGACATTTTATATCAGGCCAAGGTTTTCTCACTTTGTTTGTCTCATTAGGGCATATACAACAACAATTAATAAATAGCCTATAAAAGTGACAACTAAACTAATATGTTGATGTGGAGCAGAGAAGTTCTAAGTTTAAAGTCCACTCTTATCGCAAGATAGGAGGAAATTTTGTTGCATAAGGCTATGGAAAGGAAGTATATAGTATAATGGTGGATTAATGGTTAAAGCATTTCTTGTCTCAATTGGTGTAAGGGAATATTTTCTGAATGATGTGTATTAATTAGGAGCCCATACGAGACTAAACCGTTGCTCTTGCCCTTAAGGTCCAGCATGCTGATGAAATGTACCTGTTCGGGCATATAGTAAAGAATAAATATGTCTTATGTTATTACACTATTTAATCATTAGCACATCTTCAAGGAGGTAAAACCATACCATGTAGTAGATGTTTAGAAAGATCATCAAGATTGCATACGGAATTATGATGATCACCACGTTAAGGACTCCCATGGATTAAAAAAAAACCTATAGAAATGACCGTTTGCGTGAAACACATAACAAACACATGAATCAAAAGACACATAGATAAATAATCTTTTACGAGATTAGACCTCATCTTAGAATTCATCTAAAATTAAAATTCTTATGTTTTGAGCCAATTGAAAGAAACTTTGTAGGATTGTTGGATCACGATGACTTTTGCCCCTTTTCTCTTGGAAGTCCGTATCTATTATATTATAAAGACAGTCTTGAAAGGAGACACCACATTCGCTGTGGAGGCTAGAAATTCTCATATTAATCGAAGAAAAAAAAGAGGAGTCCAAGTAAAAATACAATTTAAAAATAACTGAAATTCGAAATAAAAAAAGACAATATTAAAAGAACAGTCCGTATAAAAACCCAATACAAGATTAATTAAAATAAAAAATAAAAAATAAAATAATTATGAAATTATAAAAATTAAAAAAGAGTTCAAGTAGAAATACAATTTTGAAACAACTGAAATTGAAAATAAAAAGTAAGAAATATTAAAAGAATAGTCCATATATAACACAATACGAGATTATTTAAAATAAAAAAAATCCAAAATTAAAAAAGTCTAAATAGGAATACAATTTTAAAATAACTAAAATTCGAAATTAAAAATAAATAATATTGAAAGAAGAGTCCATATAAGAACCCAATACAAGATTAATTAAAATCTGGAATAGAAAATAAAATAATTCCGAAATTAGAAAAATAAAAGAAGAGTTTAAGTAGAAATACAATTTTGAAACAACTGAAATTGAAAATAAAAAACAAGAAATATTGAAAGAATAGTGCAAATATAACACAATATGAGATCAATTAAAATAAAAAATAAAAATAGAATAAAATCCAAAATTAGAAAAAAAGAGTTCAACTAGGAATACAAAAAATAAATAACTAAAATTTGTAATAAAAAATAAAGACTATTGAAAGAAGAGACTATTCCGAACACAACACGAGATTAACTAAATTTCAAAATAAACAAATAAAATAAATTTAGAAAATAGAAAAATAATTATAAGAGTTCATTAATGAATAGAATTTATAAATAAAAAAATATCAAAATGAAAAATATGAAAATTTAAAAATATAGTCCATATAAAACACAATAATGAGAAATGACAATAAAAAATAGAGAAGCAACATGCCCATAAATGAGTATGGTGGTGGCGATTGATCGGACATCTAAAAACTATAAACAAAACCTCAAATAGAATCCCAATGAAGATTGAGAGAAGGGATGACGGGCAGGCCATTAAGCGGCACGATCACGACAGTTGGTGGGATTTCTAAAAAGTAAAAAAAATAAACCCCAATGATAATCATATTTGATTTTTAAAATTTTAATGACAATAAAAATGAGAGGCGGTGGGTGGGCGTGGGACTTTTAGAAAATAAAAGGATAAATCCAAACGATAATTATGTTCGATTTTTAAAATTTCAATGATAATAAAGAAAGGAGGCAGTGAATGGCCGTATAGGAGTACAGTTGCGGTGTTTGATGAGACTTTTAAAAACTATAAACAAAATCTCAAATAGAATCTCAATGACTATTAAGAGAAGGGACGACAGGCAAGCCGTTAAGCAGCACGATTACGATGGTTGGTGAGACTTATAGAAAGTAAAAAATAGACCCCAATAATAATCAAATTCAATTTTTAAAATCTCAATGACAATAAAAAGGGAAGGCGGCGAGCGGGCCTAGAGAAGTACAGTGACGAAGCCACTGATGGTTTGACGGGACTTTTAGAAAGTAAAAAAATTAAACCCAAATGATAATTATGTTCGATTTATAAAATCCCAATAACAATAAAGAGATGAGGCAGCGAACAGGCTGTACAGGAGTGTTGTGGCGGTGTTTGACTGGACTTTTCAAAATTATAAAAACGAAACCTAACGAGACAATGAACTATAAAAACTACAAGATTTAATTTTTAAAAGTTTCAAAAAGGATGAATAGAGTCATTGTAGATCGAGCAAGCATAACAAAGGAGTAAGAAGCAGTGACTGGTGTGACTTCTAAAAATATAAAATTAGAAAAACAAAGATGATAAGATTCGATTTTTCAAAGTCATAAGACAACGAGATAGCTATTTAACAAATTTTAAGTAAAATTATTTGTAAAAAATAAATAATTTTATATAGATGTTAACCACGTAATTACGTGGATCATCTAGCTAGTTGTGGTAATTTCATCGTCTCATCTCTGCAAGCAATTGATTGGATTGGAAGAGAGAGTTCTCATTTTCAAACGTCCTAAGCTCCTAGCTGTGCACTATCCCTCTATATGATCTCTTATTAACTTGTCTACTCTGTTAAGTAATCCATCTGTGAGCAACAAGGACAGAGCTAAGAACAGTAGCCATATTCGTCACTTTCTCCAAAGGAGAAAAACACGACCTCAATACATTGTTGCCTACACTGCTAAGTAATCCCTCCATGAGAACAACCTATTGACTGAAGTTTCATCGCTGGCTTACCGGTTACTATCAGGTTTATCAAACCGTTTTGAACGAGGTTACTATCATCTCATGGTTTGGTGTTTATCACGGTAACTGCGTGATTATCGTAAAATGTATGGTGGTTTCAAAAATAAGAAGGTTATCACCGTGATAAGCGTGTGATGATCGTATGATTTTGTAAACTTTTGTTACTACTACGCAATGTCAGTTTTCACACAAGGCAAAATCCTCTGCAAGAGATGAACAGGACAGGTCCAGACTTTTGTGTGGCCACAACTTGTACCATCACGAACTGCGAAGTTTCACGTGTAAATAGGTCATTAGGTCCTAGAAGTTCTGCAGAGATGTCGATCGACTTCTAATTTGTGGATAGAAACTTTCCTCCACCAGTTAATCACAACCCGCTAATCAGGGATGACTTTGACGTGATGTATTGATCAGTGACTTCATTAGCTTTCAGCTATAGAACCAATGTATCATTGGCTCATGTCAGTTGATAAGTAGCAACGCGGCTGCATCTGCTTTGGACGCGGTAAAGTTTTTTATGGAATGCGTAATTACGTATGTACGAGGCAAATGCTTGGTCTGAACTTAAGAAATGTTAGGCGCGACACGTAGGTCACGTCCCAGTCAACTTGTTCAGGCCATGGAGCAAACCATACGTCGAAGTTGTAGTGATCCAGACATAGTCACATGATGAAGATTGGAGTCTACGTAAGTAGAAACTGACTGGCCCAGTTCCAACTGATGAAACTTTGTTCTTAAGGTTTGTTTGGTACAACTTTAACTTTAGCTTCATTATTTTTGAAGTTGAAGTCTAAGTCAAACAGTCAAACAGTTTTAGTTTCACATAAAATAAAAATGAGCTGAGTGAAGCACTTTACTAGAGAGATGAAGCTGAATTTAAGCTTCTCCATAATTTCACTTCAGAGCCAACTTTTAAAGTTAAATTTAAGAGTTAAAGTTTTATCAAACAGATCCTTAGTTTTATTATTAGCCTGAAACTCTAAATGCTAAGGTAGTGTTCGGCAGACCGTTTTCTCAGCTCCTCTCCATTGTATTCCACGCGCACGCATTTCAAACTGCTAAACGGTGCGGTTTTTGCAAAAAGTTTGTATACGAAAGTTGCTTTAAAAAATCATATTAATCTATTTTTTAAAAAAAATTAGTAAATATTTAATTAATTATGTGTTAATGAGTCGCTCCGTTTTTCGTGCAGAGAAAATGAGTTTTCAACTCACAACAACAAACTCAGCCTTTGGTCCAATGAACACTGATCATACGTCGGAATTCATTTTTACTGCACGGTATATATGCATGCAAAGAAGTACTATGATCATCATTCATAGTGAGTGCACTGGGTTAAGGGCCAGTTGTCTCTGTTCATCCGTCATCACTCATCAGCCTGTGTTTTTCGACAGGCCTGAGTTTTAGTACTCCAGAGTGCATTTATTTTGAAACTAAGGGAGTACATTGTAGTCTCATGTAAACTCGTTTTTTATTTTAGGACGAAGAGAGTACATTCTAGACTCCTGTACACTCGTTTCTGCATTATAACTATGGCCCTGTTTAAATCCCACGTCAAATTTTTACACCCCGTCACATCGAACATTTGAACGTCTGCATGAAGTATTAAATATGGGTGAAAAAAATAACTAATTGCACAGTTTGCGACTAATTTGTTAGACGAATCTTTTAAGTCTAGTTTCGCAATGATTTGACAATGTGATGCTACAGTAAACATTTGCTAATGATGAATTAATTAGGCTTAATAAATTCGTCTCGCGGTTTATAAACGGATTCTGTAATTTGTTTCGTTATTAGTCTATGTTTAATACTTCAAATGTGTGTCCGTATATCCGATGTGACCCGCCAAATTTTTACACCCCTGGATCTAAACACCCCCTATTTCATTCGTTTTATATTATAAATTATTTTTATTGTTTTAAGCCAAACTTTTTAAAGTTTATCAAGTTTATGAAAAAATATAATAACATTTTCAATACAAAACAAATATATTATAAAAATATATTTATGAAACTAATTTTGTGGTGTAAAAGTTGCTAATTTTTTATGTAAATTTAGCCAAATTTTAAAAAGTTTGATTAAAAAAATCAAAATGACTTTGTAATACGAAGAAAAGAACCACTTCTTTGCCTTCTCAATCCGATGGCAGCAATCCTGCCTTTCGTTGAGAAAGGAGAAAAAACACAGTTACAGCTGTTTCCAACCCTCTCAACCAAACCATTTCTTAGAAGAAAAATCAAGGCCTGAATTTCATCTGAATTTGAAAAACTGTCCACACATCTATAGAACTCAGCCTAAAACAATATTGTTTACTCATTTTCTACTGAAGGGAACTCGCAGTTTTTTTCCCCTCTTTGGATGAAATAATCCTTGTAATAGTAAACCACACATTCAGAATTTCCATCTTCCCCGGACAAGGCAACACACGGCACACATGAACATCTTGGACCAAGTTAAACTTCGACACCAGCGGCGTGATCTACGGTGCGTAGACCAACGCAACTGTGCGTGGCCACTTGCAACCCGTAGAGGACAAGGACAAGGTGGATGGCCAGCCAAAATAGACAAGAGTGCACATCAAAATCTTGATTAATCCCCACGAAGTTGCAGATTGCAATAATTCAGTGGCTACAAAGTTGGACACGAAGCGCGAGCCTAAGGGCTCAAATGGCCAAATGGTACGATGAAACTGGAAAGTGGAGAAGATTCAAACACAATGAAATCGAGTACTTCATCCCTTTCTTTTTTTCTTCCCTATTTGTATTTCGTTTTCTGTGTATAAGCATCCAGAAAAGGAAACATGCCATTAATAATCTAGACATTAAAACAATTCCATAACTATTGCCACTGCGAAAACTCCCTGTGTACAAACAATACCCTTAGGTATCAAAACTGGTCTTGATGCTCTATACACTACATAGGCAATGTTTCCCATTTTATCTGGTCTGGATAGAATTGAACAAGGTTAAGAGGGTGACAAGCCAAAGGGTTTGTCTCTGAGAGCTGATAAGAGCAGCAAGCGACAGGAGATTACTGCTTTCTTAACAAACGATTCCAAACCTGTAAGGTAGGACACATCTGTCAAGCAATATTCCGATTAAAACAGCACGCAGAACAGGTAACAAATCAGAGCCACGGTAAAGATTAACAAAGAAAAACAGCATACAAATTTGCCCCATACCTAGAGTGAGCTAACCAGCTAAAACGGCCAAAAGAAAAGAGAGAGAGAACAAGGCAATCTGCAAGGCAACAAAACAAAGTCATATGCAGAGCATGAGCGCGTGACACCATTCTGAGAAACCCTGAGACGGCTGAACTATTAATGCCACAACTGAGCACTACATACAGAGAGCTGTGATGACGAGCTGGAATCTCATCAATGGCACCTCTGGCTCACTTGCATCACGATTCAGAGTCATGGCGGTTTCAGGGATGGGCCAGCTCCTACAAGAGGAAACCTGGATTTGGCCCATGATGATTCTACAAAATCAGCTAGTAGTGACTGGTCAGTGCTCAGACAAACGACTTTCAATCGCCTGGTACGTCCAGTGTGCAAGCTGTTCCGGAGCAGCAAACATCAGTGGTAGGCCCATCACTGATGAAGTATCACAAGAAACAAAACGCATACAGTTGAACTTGTCCCTTGAGACCGCAAAGGACAAAAATTTAGATATCACATATAGGAAGTTGCGCAATGAAAAGACAATAGCTCATTCAGTTTATATGGATGGGTGCTAAGTCTCATCAAGCAAAGACAGCGTATGCAGGTTTTGTCAAGGCAGTACATGGCTGAACTTGAGAATTCAGATAAATGTAATAGATAACATAGATCTATGCATTGTTTTTCAAGAAAATAGAGGTACACTTGTAAACAGGCATTATCATAGAGAGAGATCAACATTCTAAAGATTAATTAATCCAATGAAAAGAGGCGAAGGAAATTGCATCCATCAGGAAGAATGTGGGATGATAAGCAAAGGAGAGCACAATGAATGTGACGCAACAATCTAATGAAGCATGCATATATTCACAAAGACCAGGGCTGCCAACCTGATTCCATCGGAAGGCATTATTAAGTGGTAATATCAAGCCGAGGCTCAAAGCAAAAGCCAGTGAAAAGCTGGAGAGGAAATCTTTTGCTCACAGGGCATTTCGCGGACCACTTCCACTGCTTCTGCTTCGTATCAAAAGCAAGCAAAGCAGTTGCACCATAGCTTTGGATGTAGACAAGGTCGTCTGTGCCACTGCTAGCAAATACATCATCAAACTCACCAAATCCTTGAAATAATTTATGAGGCATTCGACCTACCTCTTGCCATTGTTTGTTGTGAAGTTCCCATACTCCAATTCCTTTGATGATGTCAGGTCTGTTCTGTTTTGCAATCCCACCAACCAGAACCAGCTTCTCCCTCAAGTTAAGCAGACGTCCACAGGTGAGAGAGCAAGGTGCTGGGATCGACGATTGCATTAGTGACGCCTTAGAAGGCCCAGCAATAAGGTCATACATGATAATGCTATGACGCGGTTCAATATTACCAAGAATGCCTGTGGAGTGAATTAAACAGTACAATACTCCATCACATATCACGCTATCATCACCCCCTCTCCAACCAATGAACACCTCCTCAACCGCAGTCACCCATGAACTACTCCGTGAGTCATACTTGTACAAAGAGAAATCCCATCGGACATAATCCTCTGGAACTTGCTTGCATTTTGCCAATGTAATGGTGTAATTATGAGAAGAACGATCTACCTTTATGGCAATTGTACTGTAGTCTGGAAACTTTACACCAGGGGGCTCCAAAATTCTCTTACAATCTTTTGTGATAGGATTAGATACAGAAATGGCATTCCTGCTGTCATTATCCATGAAACAAACTAATCCGCAAGAAGAAGAGACAAAGCAACTGCTCTTATCTACGCATGGAAGCTCTAAATCATACCATTTACGGAGAATCGGGTCATATGCATACCCAGCAGCACTTTCATTAGAGGTGAACATAAAGTACCATGGCCTCTGAGGCATCATGTGGGTCCAAAGAAACCTGCTTGAGTAGATAATGTCATGCCATCTTTTGCAAACCGCTGTTGACCTTATCAAGCTTACTATAGGTAAAAATGTGAAAATTCTCTCCAGGATATCATCAGGAACAACAGTGTCCAATGAAAGCAGAAATTCTTTGCCTTCATCGTTATCCTCGGAAACAATTCCGAAATTGAATGCAGAAATTCTAATGTGATCAATAGAAAGAGCTGTCCATGAAGAATTATCTTCCATGACATCAGTCATCAAGCGGGCTAGCGTAGATAACCTGAATAAAAAAAAGATATATTTATAGGACAGTTGCAAAGATCATTTATCTATAAATAAATAAATGGAAAATATAATGAACATGGGATCATAAACTAATTACATCAGTATGTTATTTTAAGAAAAGCTCGGTTAATGTTACAGGAAAAGGAAGTTACTATTGCCTATTGCAGACATACTGAGACATAGTATGTAAGTACATGATATCCTAAACCATTTTATTTTGAAAGCGCTCAAACTATGTCAGTTACTATTGCAGCAGAACTCAATTACCATAGTGTTAGTTCATCAATCTTCTGTACTATCTGCAAATGGTTTGCAAGCCGAGGCACAATTGGAGCACATTATGTTCCTCCTACCCAATGGAACTGTTATATGGCACAGATCATATAAAATATTTCCACAGGCCACCGTTTCTTTAATTTTCTTTTCCAGATCAGCGGTATTTTCGGTGCGGTTTAATCCGTACAAAAAATAGTTTTCACATTAATCCACCGAATAAACTCTGAAATAAGATCATACTGAACCGAACAGAACAAGCCGCAGTTAGTGATGGTACACCGAAATATCGCCGGTTTGCTTTTCCAAGCAGGCTCGCGGAATGTGAAGCTACGAAGCAATACAATATCAACAAATACCAAACGCACTGCGTCACCCACAGTTACAGCGCATTAGAACAACACAAGCAAGGCCATATCTTATCGAATCCCACATTTCTCACAAAGGAAAAGTAACCGAGTTTTTTTTTCTTCTAATTTTCTCGAAGGAAAAGGAATAGAGTAGGGGAGAAGATTAGGTGCTCGTACTTGCACAGCCTCCGCCGGTGACGTTTCCGGCCCCTCAGCCTAGACGGCAGAGGCGCTCCATGCCCGTCGCCGCGCCGTCCATCGGAAGCGAGCTCCGAGCCTCCGACGGCGCCGACAGACGCTGAACGCGGCCCGGGAAGATGCCGGAGGAGGGCACCAGGAGGCTACGAGGGGCGCCGATGCGGGACGGAGCGGAAGCCGCGTAGGGAGAAGAAGGCTCGTCGGCGGGCAGCGCCGTCGGTATTTGCTTGCGTAACCGTGCGGTGGAGGGAGGCGAGGCTGTGGCCGGCTTTGAGAAGCAGAGGCCGCTCGGATTTATTTATAGGGTAAAAGGAAAGGTGGTGAGAGGGTGATTGGAGCATGTGTGATGTGTCATCCATGGTTAGGATTAACAAACCGAGAGAAAACGGCGGGGCAGGATTAATTAGCCACCTTTTCGCTTGGCTATATATGAATAGTTCTGTCCCTAAAAATAGAGTCTTAAAAGCATTCACAATTTATAATACCTCCTAAATATTAAGATAAAGTTTACCTGCAATGCATAAGATAATAAAGAGATTTTTATAATATATAGGATACATCTAACTCTAATAAAAATTCACACCCATAAATATATGTATTTCTGTCATACTTATAAAAAAACTAAATTTTTATTTAAGGTGTCTGGTCTTAAGGAAATAACCCATTTGCTATGTTTGGTGCTTGAAACATGTATTTGCAATGTATAGAACATTTGCAACAGTGAAAAGATTGTTTCAGTATCTCTCCTAATTCGTATATTACTGACGCTCTAATACTAGTATTACGCAGTATATGGTCGGTCGTTACTAGCGATTGGAAATTTGGAATTGGAGATATTAGGTTGGAATGTGGTTGTGTGAAACATTCTCCTTTTGAAATGTTTGTCACTTGATTTGGGTTTTATTAGCTTTGAATTTTGACTATATATGCAAAACGGCTAGAATGACCCATTTCCTAAGGCTGCTTTAGTTTAGAGGATATTTTTACGCCCACGCAAAAAAAAAATTTATTAACATATAATTAATTAAGTATTAACTTATACAAACTTAAAAAATATATTTATTTGATGTTTTAAGAAACTTTTATATACATTTTTAAAAAGTACCATTTAAAAAGTATGTTAATGAAAAATGAGAAATTTTTAATTTAAAGTTGAAGAAAATGACACGTAGTCTAGTTTATTTCTTTTTTTCAAAAACTCCTCTTTCCTCATATATGTGGGCTTATAGAACTGATTAGACAACTCGTTCCGTCCACTCTAGCCCATCCCCGCAATGTGCCTGTACCAATGCATCTCACTCCTCGTCGATACTCGATACCGTCCCTCGTATCCGGCAACACCAACGGACAATGTACCCGAGCGTACACGACTCGGTCCCCCGGCCCAGCCGTGCCCCGCGCACCGATCGATGCGCCCAGTCGAACACGTCGCGACTCACGAGCAAGAGCAACTCGCCGANCCCCCCCGCCCCCCCCGCCGCAACCGCGTCACCGCGCGCGCGACCCGGCGAGCCGAGCCGCGCGTCGATCTGCATCTGCGGCAGAGGCACCGGGCGGAGCGAGTCACTCCGATCCTAGAGCGAGCGGAGGTTGCGAGTAACGCCACAGCGAAAACAGGGCCGCTTTTGCCAGACAGCAATAGTAGGCGCGTGGTGTGGTGGTAGCGGCAGCGCCGGGCGAACGAAAGCAACGTGCCATGCCGTGCCGTGCCGTGCCGCGGCTTGGCTGGCTGCTACCGTCCGTCCTCTCGACCGCGCGCGTCTCGATGGACCATCCTACGGCGCGCGGCGGCACGCTCGGTTTCGTACCAACGCTGTCCGGCCCCCGTAGGCGTAGCATGCAGTGCAGCGCCTCAGCGCAGGCCACACCGTGGCGAGAGGCCCCCCCCCCCCCCCCCCCGGCGGGCCGCCGACCCGTCTCTAGCTCTGCCTGCCTCCTCTGCATGCCGCGCCGCTGTCTGTCTCGCTGGCTGGCTGGCTGGCCACCTAGTTAGCTGCTACCTCTACAGCTAGCTAGCTGCCTGCCCTGATGGCCGTGGTCGATGCCGATGCCGATGCGGATGCCGATACCCGATACCCCCCGCGCTCGCCGTGACGCCGTGCGTCATCGTCGCAGCGCGGGACGGTCACATGCATGCGCCCGGGCGCCTCGGTTCAGCAGTTCCATGCTATTTTGGCCCCCTTTTTTCCGGTCGAGGCACGTACTGTACTACTCCCTCTCTCTCTCTCTGTTTCCCGTCCTTCCTCACATGGTCGATCCGTCGCCCTCTCCCTGCTGGTCCTGCACGCCGTTTTCGCTGCTCCCCCGCAAAATTTTTGTTTTGCGCGTCGTGTGCACTCCATATACGTGTACGGTGTAATGGCACGTGAAAAAAATTTTCTGGAGCACCGAATAATATATCCAGATGCACTGGTCGACGGGCTCGATTATTATATTACTCAAGGAATAATAAAAAAAACGAGGATGGATGCATGCATGCGCACGTCGTGGCACACGGGTTTTTTGTATCGGTCTGTGGGGGCTCACTCACTCACACACTCGATTTCTTTTGCCTTTGCTTGTTTCTTCTTCCTCTTCCTCCCTTTGAGTGTCAAAAAATACAGGAGTGAGCTTAAAGACGAAGCAATCACAAGGGAGGCGTGCATCAGTGCATGCATGCTAGCAAACCGATACAGGCTTACCGACACTTGGTCCTCCAGGATGCAAACAACAAAGTTCATAGCTCGATAGATTGACTTTTTTCTCTCTTTCTTTCCTTTTGCTTTTAGATGTACGTTGAATGGAGATTGAGCATGCTCCTCAAAATGACGAAACAGCTCAGTCCAACGGAATGAATAACCACATAACCTCGCACCGAGGACAGTTTGCGCATCTACTATATTCAGGTGGTGTTTGAATCTCCTGAAGACGAAGATAAAGATAAAGATTAAGTGTTTTACGTAAAACGAGGTGATCTTAACGTGCGATTAATTAAGTTTTAATTATTACAAACTTGAAAAATGAATTTATCTGATATTTTAGAACAACTTTCATATAAAAATTTTCGCACGAAACACACCGTTTAGTAGTTTGAAAAACGTGTCACGAATATCTTTATCTTTTATCCAAAGTTTTATTCAAGTTAGATCCCGTTCGGTACTGTTAAAAACCAGATAAAAGATAAAGATATTCGTGGCATGTTTTTCAACCTGTTAAACGGTGTGTTTCGTGCAAAAATTTTTTATATGAAAGTTGTTCTAAAATATCAAATAAATCCATTTTTCAAGTTTGTAATAATAAAAAATTAATTAATCACACGTTAATGTCATCTCGTTTTACGTGAATCATTTAATCTTATTTTTTTATCTTTATCTTCAGGACTTTCAAACATTACACATATATATACTGTGGTTGCGTTCTAATCTTCTAAAACAGTGAAGATAAAAAATAAACTTTCGTGACACGCTTTTCAAACTCCCAAACGGTGCGTTTCGTGCGAAAATTTTTAATATGAAAGTTGCTCTAAAATGTTAGATTAATCCATTTTTCAAGTTTGTAATAATTAAAACTCAATTAATCGCACGTTATTGTCACCTCGTTTTGCGTGAAACACTTTATCTTCATCTTTATCTTTATCTTCAGGACTTTCAAACACCACCTGTATGTCAACTTGCTAAGGCATTGATTCTGAAAGTAAATGTCAAGGAAAGTTCAACGCGACTAGCCCGGCGCATGCAGATGCTCCACGGTGTGTGACTCTCTGAACGCCCACACAGTAACTAGCTGGAGGCCTGGAGAGCTAAACACAGTGACCTCTCAGCTGCCTGCCTCACCTATCTCTGACTCTCTCTCGAGAGAGAGATGGCAGCAGCAATTCAGCAGCAGTCACCGCGCTGTTTCAGACTAACAATGGAAGCCATGCTTGTCCTGATCGAAGACATGAGGTACACACTATACCATACAGCTAGGACGGACGGACAGCGAGGTGTCAGGCCACAGGCAATCGTCGCAGAAAAGATTATGTGAGATTATGTGTAAACAGGCAAGCACGGTGTTTCCAAGTTGAGCACTTGAGCATCCGGTACGCGAAAGGGAGAAAGCCAATACCGGGTGGGTTTTCTCATGAACGCGACCTATCTATTCGGCGCATCAAAAGATCGATCAATGTTGAAATCGATCAATCAGCAAAGGCCAAAGGAGACGATCATGTAGGGGTAAAAAGGAGAAACTATTTTATCTCTCAAGGAATGTTCTCTCGTTTACTTAAAAATCATTTAAACGGTTATGAAAAATTTTAAAAAAATTTGATAACACTCATATAACATATCTATACAACTCCATAAAATTTTAGGTTCAAACTCAACTATTGCGTCAAGATATAAAAAAGACAAATTCAACGTATAAATAGCAGCGTACTGTTTACATCTGAATTTGTTTTTTTTCTCAATGTGTAGGTCAAATTTGAACCATAGATAATATCACTATCCTCTACATTGTTAATTTTTTTTAATAAAAATTCATAACTATTTATATTGAATTTAAAAAATATATATATAAAGGGATATTCTTTCAAAAAATCAGAATCCACTCCAAGTAAAAAGCAACGAAACGGCGATACTTTCGTCTGATCAACTGTCGGCAAGGGTGCAAGGCAAATATGAAGAAATAAGTACTGAATGTCTGAATCACTGACCACTAGTAGAACGGCTGTGGTCGTGTAGCTTTTGGCTAGGTGTATATTAAATCAGCCCTGTTGCGCATCTACCTTGTACTGCGACTGTTTTTAGCTAGCAATATGATACCCTTTGTGATTGTATATGAGCAGAACGTAGGGACACCCACACCCTACGAGGCTACCAAGTCTACAAACTTTGGAGTTAACATGCATCCTCTGCAGTATTGCCGATCCATATATCAGTGGTTACTACTACAACAGTGGTAACACAGAGGATCTAACGATACAATTGACTGTCCGAAACATAAGCACCTCTGAGAATATCAACTTCTGGGGAAGAAACACAATATGTCCAGCGTCACATAATCTCTCTTTCACAACTTTTATATATATATATATATAGAGAGAGAGAGAGAGTTGCAAAGGCATCGGCAATTTAAGGCTGTGTTCGGTTGGTAGTGTTAGGAACTAATTCTTCGTGCACATAATTAATTAAGTATTAGTTATTTTTTAAAAAATAGATTAATATAATTTTTTAAAACAATTTTCATATAATTTTTTAAAAAAACATTGTTTATTAGTTTGAAAAACATGAAAAAAAAAGAGTTGAAAATCTCATAAAAAACACAGCCTAAGTACCTCTTTCTCAATATGCACAAGGCATGAAACCACCATGACGAGTGTACCTTGAAACATGGGAGGTGGTGGAGAGCAAAAGACTCCGGGGGCAGCGTGAGTGAGTGGCAAAGCCACTAGAGGCGGCTGCCTCCTTGTGCTTCTTCCCCTTGGACATCTACCACCGCACCTAGCAATGCCACATACCTACCTGGAAAAGCAGAGCATACGCATTGCTTTGCTTGCCATATTTGCGCTAATCTTTCCACTTGGGGCGTCACACAGAATTCGCATCACTTGTCCTTAAAACATTTTCAACTCAACGAAGCTCCTCTCCTCTATGAGATGCCCGCAAAGCAACAGGGGTTATCTTTTGCTATGCTCCATGGAATCTAGTACATATGTACCGTATATGCAGACGCATCAAAAGAAAAGGAACCTAGAAAGGACAAGTAGACCTTTAACATGGCGTGTTTAGCAAATGGGCAGCATCTAAAACAATAGGATCCAACCAATATGCCCCAAATGTGCAATGGAATATTGGAACAATTTGTGAGGTGCTTCGTGCTCGCCGCCGCCGAAGAAATCTTCTCCAACATTGCACTTGAAAAGTTGCAAAGAGAGAGAGAGAAAAAAAAGCGGGTTGGTTCTTCCTGTAAAGAAGAGGGAACGAATTGGATCCAAATCAACCAGTTGGGCGTGGAAAAAAAAAGAATTCAGGCAATCACAGGACCAGGCAAAAGATGGCATGTTACGTCGGTGGCGCAACTTGAATCAGGATTGTGTGGATCGCAATTGGAAGAAGGGGGAGATGGCAAAGTACTGGAAAAAACAAAGGAGATACATGGTTGTGTGTGGCCATTGATGTGAGGTCACGATCGTCAAGTACTTCTTTATGGCCTCTTTTTGGAGAATTATGCAGTGTCCAATAAGCGCAATAAGCAAAGGAACAGCGAGTTCCACGTAAATCTGACGGCCGCAAGTGGCCCTTTTCAGTTCTGAACTGTCAAACAGTTTACCCTAGTCGATAAGTCATTGTAAAGCAATATGAGTGAACAGGAAAACAAATATACGAGGGAACAGGCTAAATCAGAACATAGGATCCTACCATAGAAAGCAAGCAGATTTTGGAGAGCAGAATCGCACATCTGACCCAGTTGATGGAAACTATAATGACGACTTTAGAATGGAGGATGGCGATGGTGATGGTGAAGAAACCACCATTAGGTGTACAGTGAAAATGGCATCTGTGATAGTTTGGTGGCAGCTCGTCATACAGGATCATAAGTACTGTAGCACATCTCTTGAAAAATATATATATATATATATATATATATATATACTCCATAGTTGAGGTACAGAAAATAAAATTAATAATTGTAGCAAAACCGAAAAAAAACTAACTATCCTGACAAAACTAATTTATTAAAACATGTGATCTTCAAATGACCTAACATCATGAGTTATTGCTTGCTATCCTCTTGCTGGATACTTGAATCATCAAAGTCAAGAAGGCAGATGGTT
Source organism: Oryza officinalis (assembly GCA_008326285.1). Classification (NCBI taxonomy): domain Eukaryota; kingdom Viridiplantae; phylum Streptophyta; class Magnoliopsida; order Poales; family Poaceae; genus Oryza; species Oryza officinalis. Next base: position 41,937,439 of record BDMV01000001.1, on the reverse strand, counting down.
TTACAGAATCTGAATATTGTTTTGCCATTTTCAAGTGACACGGCACATAATGCTTTACATCACAACCAAGAGGATTTTTATATAGAAAGCAGCCACTAATCACATAGAAATAGTCCACAAATCGTTGTCAAAGATATCAAAACTATATTGAAATGCTCAAAAGTCTGACGCTATAGTTCAACGAATTACCGTTTGCTAAAAAGTATATAAAATATCAAGATGGAAAGGGCTGTCAAAATGGTTAAAAAAAACTGTATATGTCTATGTCCACCAAAGGCAATATCTTAAGATCACAATATGAGCTTTGGATATCCTCCAGACAATTTTATAATATAACTCACAGCACTTATCTCTCAGTGCTTCACCAAATCTGCCTTGATCTTTAAATGTCTCCAATGGAACTTTGGAAGCATTTAGAATCACTCGTAACAATTTAAGCAAGTATACCATTTGGATTTTAGAAGATAACTTAACATTGAGTCTGCAGATACCTTTCCATGAGTTGTCAATTAACCAAAATGGTGTTTATCTTACTCCGACACATCGAAAAGGAACGTGGACATTTGTAAGATAGAAAACGAGGAAGCACATAATTTCAGAATCATTGCAAAGAAAATTGGTAATACCAAAGCCAAATTCAACAAAGTTACAATCAGATGTCCCACGATATCAGCAGAAAACAAAGTCACAGAAGCCTAGGCTATGAAAAAAGCCACAAACAGGCTCGAGACATAAATAGTCACAGGCTAAAGAAACTATTTCGAATTTGGGCCCTAAACATGGCCTGCAAGATTTTAACCCAGTCCATAAAGCACTCCTATACAATACTATCAGATTTGCAGTTCAGATTGTAAACTTAGAAGGAAACAATATGAACTGGGGGATAGTTATGAGTAGCTACAATAGTGCAAGTGATGTTTATTCCCTGCATTCAATAACTGACTTGGACAAAATAACTGTTGGACACTTGGAACCATCACATGCCAAATCATCATAAAGAAGCTTTCTGGGTGTTAAGAACTATGACAGAAGCTATAAAAGAATGTGCAAATCAGTTAACCCAGTAAACATATCTTAACAGAATACAAACAAAATTACAGAAATTAAGCTGATAGTTGTGAGAGAACCAGATGGCATTCATAATATCATCCTGAACTAAATCTGCCCTTGCATCTTCAACCTTTTAAGATCTATTGTCCTTTGCAACAAGTATGGTAACTAATATGATCCACATAAAAGCTAACGCTAATCATTCCAAAACACTTGACTTTTCAAAACGCAAACCAAGTAGTTAGTACTGATATCTTTTTTCATTCTCAGGAAGGGAAAACGAATCATTTCATATTTTGGAAGCAGCTACAATGGACTTGTTTGCATCAGGCTTTTAGTGCACTAATGCTCTGGTTCTATTATTGAAGTATCTTTCTGCTTATTAATCTTCCCAGCACTATTATAAGAATAACCATTCGTTCATTTTATGTTTCATCAAGGGATCATTCAGAATAATTCAAAGGCCATTAATGCTTGAGAACAATGTCATATAGCTAGTCTGTCAAAGAAAAAAAAAATAGAATACTGTTCTATGCATGCTGATCAATCAGGTGTGTTATCTTTCCTCTGAACCAAACAATAACACCTTTCAAACTAAATCTAAGATTAGTCAATTACTTTGATCCCTGGATATTAAAATTATCAAGAATAGTCCCTCAGAGTAAACTAAAGGTTCAAATGTTGCTAAATTCTACCACATGACCACACAACACATTAATTAGAAGCAGTAAACTGACTCTTACAAGTGTAAAATGATGGATATATGTCTAGTTACTATGAATTGATCTGTACATAACAGAATTCATCAGGTAAACAATAAAACAAACATGAATACCCATGTATGGCCAAGTTAACCATAAAGAACAGTGGCTACATATTTCACATGAAAATACTTGAAAATAATATGGTGTCATTTAAAAGCTTTGCGACATCTAAGTTTGCAATGGTACTACAAATCAACCCAGGCAGCAATTTTGCAATGCAGCTGGAGCAACAAGAAAGCAAACAGCCCCATGAGTAATCCAAATTGACAATTCTTCAGAATAGCACTGCCACAGATAAATTTGATTTTGACCAATAAGATAATATCCATATGCCATTAAGATGAATGTAAATAACCAGACATTCAGACTTATATTGCTTCGAACAAAATCTTCAAACCTTAAATTGAGGTTCTTTGAGCATGGCAGGTAACAAAAGGATTTTTCTGTGCTATTCATTGTGGCACTATAATTCTATAATTCCATTGATTCACACAAAAAGAATTGGTGAGACATATTTGCAGTAACAACAATAGATGCTATAATACAACTCAGCATTATATTCTCATGGTTAAGAAACTAGTTTTCCAAAACAAGAAGAAACAGGGTATCTCCACAAGGAATCAACTGAAAGAACCGAACCTATTATTTGCCGGGGCTCCTCAATGACGAGGGCTCTGTTTGGTAATGCCAACTCTGCCGGAGAAGATGCTAGCAAAGGCCTGCAGGTTCTCGTCAGAGGGGCTTATGTGGATCTTTCTTGGTAATGGTAAGATACAAGGCCCGCAAAACACCACCCCGCCCATCTCTCTCGACTCCTCCCGCTCCTCATCGCTCCGATCATCTGCGCCACTGTTCAGCTTCACCGCTACGTCCAGCTTGTCAGCGCATTTCTTGTTCGGCTTGGCAGCAACCTGCTGCTTCTTGGGCGTAAGAACCGTCGGAGAGGGTGGGGGCGTCGGAAACGAGCGGTTGAGGACGCGGAGCACGCGGCCTGCTGGGATGGGCGCCATGGAGAGGCCGCTGAGGGAGACGGCGGGGGATGAGCGGAGAGCGTGGGCTGCTGCCGGAGACGGCGGCGCGGCGACGAGACTGGCCGCCACGTTAAGGAGGCCGTGGACGCGGCCAGAGGGGCGGCGCACACCGACGGCGAACATCGACGGGGACCCGACGGGTCGGGACAGGAGGCCGTGGTCGCCGAGCAGGAACCGGGCGGAGCCGACCAAGGAGTCCCCCCCAATGTGCCAGCCGCCGGCGGGCGCGGCGTAGATCTCGACGGTGACGGCGGCGCGCGAGTCGTCGGCGAGCGCGGCCTCCTGGATGCGGAAGAGGAGGCGCTCGTGCCACTCCGGGTCGACCCCGCCCGCGCGGTCCGGCCGCGTCTGGAGCCTGTGCGCCGCGTCCACCCACGCCACGGCGTACGCCTGCAGCAGCCGCCGCCGCAGGCCGGAGGGAGGCTTCAGCCCCTGCGCGGAGATGAGGGTCACCTCCAGAATCCGCTCGCCCTCGGGGAGCGCCAGCCCGGCCTCCTCGTCCGGCGCCGCCTCCATCGCCGCCCAAGCGGCGGAGGGGTAGGGTTTCTTGGTCGGTGCTCCGCGCTCCGATTTGGGGGTTTTTCCGCCTCTCCCGTTTCGTCCGCTTCCCTGAGAGGGATTTGAACGGACGGATGGATTGCTAGTGGCCATTGACCGATCGAGGGTCACAAATAAACCCCGCCAGATCGAAACGTTTGACAGCTGCATGAAAAATTCTCAACGAAAAAAAAAGAGAATACTCCAAAAATAATGCAATCACATTACATCTATAATGCATACCGTATAAAAGAATCAGTGGTGTGAGAAGAATAAGATTTATTCCCTCTCGCACCCATCACATGTCCACGAGAAAGCGAGACTCGAACCTGGCCACCTAGGTGGATGAGTTCATAACTATGGCTAAGTTTTTTTTTCACTTTCTCAACTCATCTTTGTCGTTTTTTGTTTTTCAAATTGTTAAACAGTACATTTTTCGCAAAAAATTATACGAAAGTTGTTTTAAAAAATTATATTAATTTATTTTTAAAAAAAATTAGTTAAAACTTAATTAATCATGTGTTAATGAATACATCGTTTTGCGTGTCGGAGAGGAAGGGTTTTGCGTGTCGTTCAACCCCTCCTCCGAACACAGCCTATATGTGCTCATCACTATATCTCACGAGAGTTCTTCTAATATAATTTTAGTCGGTGGCAGAATTAGGTTCGGGTAGTCCTGTGTAGCTGCTTAAGCACCATGTTTGCATCAATAGTGTAGTTGCTTTGTTATGTAAGGCTGAGTTCGTTTCTTAGGGTTGGGAAGACACACTCCAAGCACGAAAAACGGAACGGTCCATTAACGCGTGATTAATTAAGTATTAGCTAATTTTTTTTGAAAAATGGATTAATTTAATTTTTTTAAAGGAACTTTCGTATAGAAACTTTTTACAAAATACACACCGTTTAGCAGTTTGAAAAGCATGCGCGCGAAAAACGAGAGAAGTGAGTTGGGAAGAGTAACAAACGAACACAGCCTAAGTGATGTAAGTAAATCCATAATGTTTTCCAACAACGAGGTGTTCTTATACTTTTGATGCTTATGGATTGTTGTCAAAGCTTTTTATTTCTTACCTTATGGTTATGTCATCTCTTTTTATAATTAGGATATTCGTGTATATTGAATATCGTTTTACTTCAAAACTATTCTAGGCAGCCACCATGAATAATTTTGTGTATGATCTTATTAGTTGTTATCATTGTGATACATACCCAGATTTAAGGTTCTATCATATTCAAGAGATGAAAAAACAATTTATGAAGCCTAAGAAATATACAGGTAGTTCATGACTTCATGTGATTAAAATTTGGTGTGACGTACCTATTGTATTGTGGTGATCTGGTGGACTGATAGTTCTCGTGAGATCATTTAGCCTTAGTTCCATCAACGTGCAAATCCACGTGCCCCATCATAGCGAGAGTAAATCTCCCTTCTAGAAATCAATTACAGCGGTGGTGTCTAAACATAGTGTCTCTATAGAAGAAAGAGAGGATAGTAAATATTTGTCACAACATATAGTTTTTTTAGGCGGTTTTCATAAAGAGAGCGAATAACAAATATTTGCATTGAGGCCCTCTGTTGCATTTTTCTGGGTCTAACTATCTTGGACCGTTGCCATGTTAGCTCTTGCATGAGACCCGATTTCTTCAAATTTTCCTCTCTTTCTCTCTTCTCTTGACTAAGTGTCGAGCTAAAATTCTCTTATGTGACAATGCAATTAATTATATAATAATATGTTACGTGCAACACTATAACAACTCTACGATAACATCTCAAATGAAAGATAATGATTCAATAGTTTAACCACTAAGTTGGCCAACCGTGCCAATGAGCTTGTCTACAACCGAGTGTCAAATATATTATATATTATATGTTGATGTTTTTTCTTAAAGAATATAGTAAAATGCACAATGGACTAGATTTTTCGCCATAGTTTCACATTGGACTAAGGCTTAGCCGTCCTTTTCACTCAACAGCACAAAAAACTGCATACATTTGCAGATTGGACTAGCGTAGACAACATTGCATCCTATCCACAAAATGGCAATACAATTATATGCAATATGATTGGTTCAAACATCTAACAAATCTAATCAACACCAATTCCTCTGCTATAATTATCAGCCCTTTATAATACGGTTCACAAATCAATGCAATTCTCACTCAAATCACCCTTGTCTAACTTACAAACCTATGTAAATCCACATGGTGTTAAGTGAAAAGAATGACTATTCTCTGGTCCAACATATGGTTAACATATCTAGCCCAATGTGCGACTCACTCAAAAGAGAAAAAAAATAATGGCACTGGCATGTTTAAAAATAGGGATGCAAGTTGGATAGGTAAGAGCATCACCAGCATATGCTCAAAAATCTACCCTCAAAATTTTATTTTTAAGATTCCTAATCAGATTTTGAGATATGAATAGATTTTTCTCAATAAGATATATCTAAAAATTGGCTCCCAATAATAAAAGTGGGTCCATCCTGAACTATCAACAGAAATCAATCTCCCCTCCCGTGCATGCGCGATCACTCCCCTCTCAACGTGATCTTTCGCCACACATTGCTCTCTTCATATCGTGCGCATGTTATTGGGAGTCGGCGTGCTCCCCTATTGGTGGAATAGAGTGAGAAGAACGGAGAAGGGGATTCCAGTTTTAAGGAAGGTCCTTAGGAAACTTAGAAAATTTGTTGGAATCAACTTTTCAAAAATAAAAACTAAAATTTTGGAATTAGAAGTCATATTGAGCATCTGTCGGTGATGATCTTAGCGGATTTGTTTTTCCTGTTTAGTTTATCGCAATTATAGTTATTTTTTTCTTAAATTATGTATTGGCGAATAGAAAATGATATCAAATGGGGGTTATTTTTAGGTAACGGATTTTCCTACTTGCATCCCTATTTAAAGAACTCGGTATGATCGTACTATATGTTGAAAAAACACAAAGAATTCAGCATACAGAACATAGTAAAATATGGAAAAAAAAAGTTTGATTTACCCCCTACTCTATTGCGCCAGCCCAAATTACCCCCTAAATTGCAAAACCAGACATTTGACACCTCAATTCTTCAAACCGGACAAATAAACCCCCTTGGTCGGGTAGAAGATGGTTTTAGTCTTACGTGCCACCCACGTGGCAATATATTAGTCCAGTGAGCAACATTTCAATTAAATAAATATTCTAAAATTGGATGGTCCCATGTGGTCCCACGTGTCATGCTCATACCCTTCTACCTTCCACCTTCCCCACCCTTCTCTCTCTCTACTCCCAACATGGCAGCAAAATCAGGCATGGAGCAGCCGGCGACGACGACACACCCTCTAGAGACATGAAGAAGCCGTCGTCAGCCTCCACGAGCAGGCGGAGGAAGCCTTTGTCTAGAGCTATAGGATTCGGTGGCAGCGGCGCCGCCTTGCTTTCCTTCCCTCTCCTGCCTTCCCTCCTCTCCCATGGAGATCGCCGACCAGCTAGCTCGCAAAGGACATCGATGGGAGCAACAGAGAGCGGAGGGGGCAACGAGGGCACATCCAGGGAGGGATAAGAGAGGAGCAGTTGGCCGACTTAGGGAGGAGGCGTCGTGAAAGGACCTTGCGGCGGCCCACATGATTGGGGAACGAAGAGGGGGCGCTCTCCCCATCAAAGCTATGCATGTCCGTGCTTCTTCCACCGCGTCGCCCTCCCACGCGCTCGTGTCCTCCTGATGCTGCACTGCTCTCCCGCGCATCGATGTCGTCCGAGCGACGTCCCGTCTCACCGCCCTCATCTCGCGCTCCATTGTCGCCTGTCGCGCTGCCAAGTGTCGCCTGCCACCGATCCGTTTTTTCCTCAAAAACACTGTTGTCGCAGCTTCTGCCAACCGTCCTCGCCTAAACTGTCACGTCGTCCTTTGTCACCCCTCGTGCGTGCCGTTGTCGGTCGCGAGACTTGCGTCGCCTACTTCCTCTATCACCGCCCGGCGGGTGTGCCCGTACAAACTCGAGCCCCTCCTGTCGCCGGCCGCTGTGCAGTGCCGTCAGCCATCATCGTTGCTAGCCGATGGGGAGTTCATCGCCTCCTCCCTGCTCGGTTCGGTGAGAGAAAGAGATGGAGGTGAGGAAAGGGAGAAGAGAGAGGGCAGGGATTGAGGAAAGAGATAGAGAGGAGTAGCGTATGACATTGGGGCCCATCAACTTTTTTTAAAAAAAATTGCTAACTAGATTGTCATGTTGGACCAAAACCACTTCGGTTTGAGAAGAGGGGGTTATTTATTCAGTTTGCATAGTTGAGAATATAAAACATCGGCATTCGAATTCAGCGAGGTAATTTGATCGATCTCGATAGTTCAGGGAGTAATTCGGATTTTTTCTTAAAATATACACGCTGAGCGTGGCTGGCGGAGGTAATATGAACTTTCTGGGTACCGTTTAATTGGGAAGTCAAGGCCCCTTGGTTGCAACGGTGTGTCCATCGCATCCTTCTTGGGCCACAATACAAGGTATATCAGGTTGCACGCTCTAGTTCTGGGCTATCAACCAATGGGAAGGACAGAGGCACCGTGAATGGGCCCGCCCAATAGCTAATTTTGAGTTGCCAAGCAGGCCTCCTGTTCTCCTTCTATCGACAAGAGCAGCTTGCAATGGCAGCTTTAACTCGTTTCTCTCTATCGACAAGAACAGTTTGTACGCCGTACGCGGGCCACAAAACCGTGACCGAAACTCCAACGGCTGCATCACCCAACCTCCAAGTCCCAAGACGAACTTTTACTGGAGTGGGAGGTGGCATATGCTGCTGTTCACTTGTAACGCAGACTAGTTACATAATGTCTCTTCTTTTTCTCAAGGTGTTCGTGTTCGTCGCATGGTACTAGAAGAGTGGTTTGCACAGACAGTGAAATGTTTCAGCAGACGGATCCTATGTTTGGGCCGTCTTTTCCGAAAGCAGGAGTCACGGATAAGACTGCTAAGGTTTTCCCATTTGGCCATTTCCAAAACATATACGGTACGTTGAGGACTTGAGGTTAATTATTGTAATTTTCAACTAACTAAATCAAAAAGTAGTTGAGATCTGTATTAGTGGTAGTACTCCTGGAAAGTACGTATAGCACTGCTCCTTCACGGATTTACCACCTCATGGCATCCCGTATCCATCCATTGAGATGCACCAAGGCCCGTGTGAAGATCTCCGTGAAATGACGGGCAACACTTGCGATCCGCTGCAGCCTACCGAGGCACGGCACGGCAGACACGTCGACCGGATGGGGCGTGTGAGCCCGCCCACCCAGCCACTCACACCGTCGCCACACGGCACGAGCGCCAGCTCCCGTCCCCTCCAACGTCCCATCGCCACCATACGAATCTGCACCTGCACGCTCCTGTACTCCGCTGGACTCGACAACTCCTCCTCCTCCTCTTCCCCCAAGCGCCACGCCCCCACCACCCCCACCACCCCCACGCCCNCTTATTGTCCTCCCGTCACGGCCGCTGCACCGAGAGCGCGCGCGCGGGGGCATCCGTTTCCACCCACGGGGTACGCAGGCGATCGACCGACACGCTGCGTCGCGTGCTCCCTCTTTTGCCAGTGCGGCGAGCCAGCGCTGCGCCCCGCAGGCATCGCACGCTGCGTTGGCTCCCGTCACCTCATCATCAGGCAGGCCGTCGAGCGTCGTACTCAACGTACGTACGCGTACTAGCGGCCCGTGCTGAACAGTGCGCGTTTACTGTACCGCACGTCCTCGCCGTGCAGGTGTACATGTGCATGTGTGTGTTGCTTATGGCAGTAGCATGTATTCCTTCCGTTCCATCGAAAATCAATCTAGAATCAAATGCTGCACATACTAATACTATAAATTTTGACACAGACTTTTATTTAAATTCATGATAATAGAATATATATCAATATCCGATACGTATTAATAGGTTGATTTTTTATAAACAGATGAAGTACATTACTACCTGTGCGTGTTGCTTGTAGCAGTAGCCACCCAGTTCGGTAACAGTTCTGTCGACGTGTTCGCGCGTACTCCATCTAACCTGCTGCGCCAGGCTACAGGGGCGCAAGTACGTACGAGCGGCAGATTTCGCGTTGCCACACGTGACGTGTTTCTTGATATGGTAGCCTACGGGAACCTCTCCCTGCATGCTTAAGGCATAGTAGGACAGTGCAACGAACTTATCCTGAATAACATATCATTACGTGTCGTGAGTAAATTAATACTACTACGAGCTACTATTACAGTACTTCCTCTAATTCAAATTCCTTTGTCATTGCAATACCATCTCTACATAAATCATGAAGAAATAATAAATTACAGGTGTGTTCGGTTATATTATTTGGACTACGATGTAGTCATCCTTCGTAACGGTACTTTGTGTCAGCATAGCAGCTACATGGCTGCATTGCAGCGGCTACAATCGTGTAGCCGAACAGAACCTATATGGTTACCTTCATAAATACATCATAATTATTTTTTCGAGGCAAATAAGAGTTGTGTGAATGTATTAATGTAGGACTGTATTAAATTTGAAAGATCAAGATTGGGAGGAAAGACAATCCCAACCCAAGAACTATCAAATAATTTTGTTTGCCATGTCAAATACTTAATGGGTGATTCTTCAAAATAAATTAACATCCAATCACCTCTCTTCTCTCTTTTTTATTCACATATCTTCTTGTTTTTATTCCTAGTTTATGCGTAGAGCTAATTTCTTACATGAGAAATAGTTTCTTCGTCTTTTTTCCTCTATCCTCATTAACTCTTTTGCCACCTTAGCTTTTTGCTTATGTGATAACGTACTTAATGCTATGAAAACTAGCTGAGATAGAGGGTTAGGAGTGCCACAAGACTATGTTTGATTGTGGGGGTTGGGAGCACCTCCCCAACAACACGTAAAGCAGAACAGCGGTTTAGTGTATTATTAATTAAGTATTAGCTAAAAAACTTAAAAAATAAATTAATATAATTTTTTAAGATAACTTTTCTATAGAAGTATCCAAATGAACAAACTTTAGTATTCACATGTTTCAGAATCATGTAGGATTTCACATAGTAACATTCTATTTTAATGTTTTTCCTATTTCTGTTGTTCTAGATCTTGTATTTCAAAATAGAGTAAATTCAAGGATGGTTTTTTCAACCTCTGCATGTGGGCGATGGGTTCACACATCCCGTCGAATATGTATCAGGATAATAATTTACAAATTTGGTAACTACTCTCTTTGTTTCATATTACAAATCGTTTAACCTTTTTCTTAGTTAAAGTTATTTAGGCTTGATTAAGTTTATAGAAAAAATTAGCAACATCTACGATACCAAACTAGTTTCGTTAAATTTAACATTGAATATATTTTGATATCGTCGACGGGCTATACCCGCAGACAGTATTTGTAGAGTATGTTGGATCGTTGGAACCAATGTATACGCAAGATTAAGATAAAAGAGACTGGAATAGGGATTTTTATACAGGTTCAGGCCCCTTAACTAATAGGTAATAGCCATACTCCTGTTGGCCAAAGCCGATATTGCCTTTATATATCAGTAATGACACGAGTACAATATTTGATATGACCTAATCTAGTCGGGGTCGGCTTGGCAGCATGGAGCTCTCACACGTATTTGATAGTTAGTGTAGTCTTCTTTCTCGAATATGAACTCGACGAGATTGGAGGTAGCTCTAGATCCTTAATGTCAACCTTTGTAGCTCTAGATTGGGTCTATCTAAGCTTGTATTTTGACTTGGCGTGTGTTGGCATATGTGAGCCTCTGTTGGCCTCCTCCCTCTCCTCTTAGGGGTCTTGTATTTATACCCTCGGATGTCCTCTTGTCCAAGTAAAACTAGGCAGACAAGTATGGATACGATCCGAGATCCGAGTAGTCCTTGTAGTGTCCGAGTAAGACTTCGCTTCTCCTTTCTTATCCGGAACACCTTCTATTCCGGAAAAGATAATTTTCTTTCTTATCCATCGTATTTCCTTAATCAAAGGATACTCGTATACTATTAGGCATATGGTATTTTCGTATACCATGAATCTATGTATAGGAGGTATGCCTTATTGATAAATTGAGAAAAGTGATGAAGAAATCTTATAGTGATATATTCGATGGACTTTGAAGATTTATGCGCAGGATCCATCTTCTGCTTTAATCCCGTGGTTCCTTCAACAACAAAACGTGACAATAACCTACTAGGTTATATTTTATGGGTAAAGTTAGTGTAGGAGGTGGGGGTGGTTAGAGGGAGGTCAGTGCAATAATGACCCAGTGGTGGGCAATAGGAGAAATCAAGAAAACATCAGTTAAGGGTCATTAGGCGGTGATAAAAGAAGAGCTACGTGGGGGAACCGATGAAAAGGGAAATAACAGAGAAGGAGAAGAAATCATGCCAAAGCGATGGGCGGGGAGGGGAGGGAGGGGTGGGGGTGGGGGGTGGGGGGGAGGGGAGGGGACAATTTGAGAGGAGGTGCTACATTTGGGCAACAAGATTCGCAATGAATCGACGGAGGGGCTAGTAGTGCGCTAGTAGGGGCCAGTTTGTAGCCTTCATTACTGTCTAGCAACTTATTGAACCATGATTGGGTGGAAAATGTGAAGATTAGAGAGGATTGTTGTCGGTATGGTGTTGCCGAAATGATATCGTGTTTGATAATAGATAGTTTCCTAATTCAATACAGATTATCTTCTTATGTTCCCATTGGTTTCTTTTCTGGTAACTGAAGGGGAGAGATTCATGTGTAATGGAATGTGTTAATGAGGATATTTTGTTTCACTTTCTCTCTAACTGACATAGATCTCTTAGGCTTACTTTTTAGAGTTGTATACTGTTTTTTATTACTCCCTCCGTTTCATAATATAAATGATTATTCCCTTTTTGTAAGACTAACGATAGCAAGAAAAGACTAGAATAATCCTATTAAATGAGTTTTGGTTATGGGTGAGTAGGTAATTTGGTGGTTAAAATAGGTAGAATTTTGAATTAGAGTTGATGGATATGACAAGTAGTACATCAAAATCATTTATATTATAAAACAAATAAAAGAAATAAAATCCTTCATATTATGAGACGCCGGGCTAGGAGTACTTATTTTAGGCATCATGATAATTAATTTTGGTGTACCTCTCCTGGGTAGAGTTACTTTATATGCCATTTCTTCTGTGTGTGATAGTTTGAGAATGTTGGCGTGCATGCACATATCCAACAGTCCTTTTATTTGGTCTAGATTTTTAGCGGGGTGCACTAGCTATGTGCAAAGGTCAGAGTTGTAATGCATTTTTCATTATCTAAAATAAAAAGGAAATGCAAAAATCATACACACACTGTATAGGGGAAGTTCCATTTATGTAAACTTTGGCGATGCCAAGTTCAAAACCAACTACACTACTCCTTCCGTTTTATATTATAAGTCGTTTGACTTTTTTTAGTTTTTAGTTTTTAGTTTGATAAGTTTATAAAAAAATCAGCAACATCTACGATACCAAACTAGTCTATCTATTATATTATTAAAATAATTTCGAAAAAAGACACCATGTTTACTGTGGAGGCTAGAAATTTTCATATTAATTGGAGAAAAAAAGAAGAGTTCGAGTAGCACTACATTTAGGAATAATTAAAATTTAAAATAAAAAATATTAAAATAAAAGTCCATGTAGAACACAATTAAAGATTAATTAAAACTTGAAATAAAGAATAAAATAAATTCCAAAATTTTAAAAATAAAAATCAGAGTTCAAGTAAGAATACAAGTAACAAACAACTAAAATTAGAAATAAAAAATAAGGACCATTGAAAGAATAGTCCATATAAAACACAATACAAGATTAACTAAAATTCGAAATAAAAATAAAAAATTAGAAATTAGAAAAAGAAAAATAAGAGTTCAACTAGGAATACAATTTATAAATAACTAAAATTAGGAATAAAAAATAACGACTATAAAAATACCATCTAGAACACAACATGAGATTAATTAAAATTTAAAATAAAAAATAAAATAAATTACAAAAATAGAAAAATAATTATAAGAGATCAAGTAGGAATACAATTTGTAAATAACAAAATATCGGAATGAAAACATGAAATTTTGAAAAAAAATAGTTCATCTAGAACACAACGATAAAAAATAACAATAAAGAGGGAATAAGCAACATAAACGTAAAGAAATAGAGTGACGATGGTTGATAGGCATCTAAAAAATATAAACAAAACCCCAAATAGAATCCTAATAACGATAAAAAGGAGAGACGACAGGTAGGCTATTAAGCAGCACGGTCATGACGGTTGGCGGGACTTCTAGAAAGTAAAAAATAAACCCCAATAATAATTATGTTCGATTTTTAAAAATCTCAATGACAATAAAGAGGGAAGGCAACGTTTGGACCGTAAAAGAGTATACTGACAGAGCCACCGACGATTGTTCATAAAAAAAACCCCAACAATAATTATATTCGATTTTTAAAATCCCAATAATAATAAAGAGAGAAGACAAAGGATGGGCTGTAGAGGAGTACAGCGACGGCGTTTGACAGTACTTCTACAAATAACAAAATCCAACGAGACAATAAACTCTTAAAAACTACAAAGTCCAATTTTGAAAGGTTCCAAGGAGTATAAACAGAAATCGTGGTAAATCGAACAAGCAAATAAATGGGTGACAAAGGAGTAGCGACTGATGTGACTTCTAAAAACTACAAAATTAGAAACACAGAATTATAAGGTTCGGTCTTTCAAAGTTCCAAAACAACGAGATAGTTATTTAATAAATTTTAAATAAAATTATTTGTAAAAAGTAGATAATTTTATATGGATGTTAGCCACGTAATTGCGCGGGCCAACTAACTAGTTTCATTAAATTTAACATTGAATATATATATTTTGATATAATGCTTATTTTGTATTATTAATTTAACATTGAAACAACGAGATAGTTATTTAATAAATTTTAAATAAAATTATTTGTAAAAGTAGATAATTTTATATGGATGCTAGCCACGTAATTGCGCGGGCCAACTAGCTAGTTTCATTAAATTTAACATTGAATATATATATTTTGATATAATGCTTATTTTGTATTATTAATTTAACATTGAATATATATATTGATATAATGTTTATTTTGTATTAAAAATATCATTATATTTTACTATAAACTTGATCAAATCTAAAATTTTTTTAAAAAAATTCAAACGACTAATACACTGCCTGTCCATTGCATTGCCTCGGAACAAACTCAAGTACATCACATGTGGCTGCATGCGCTCCCCTCTTCAGTGCTACGTTTATATCCTCATCTTCTATCAGTTCTCCGCTGCTATTTTGACTCGCAGTGTCACGAGTCACAGCTAGCTGCGATTTAAGATTTAAGGTGTGTTTGATTGCCAGCCATAATTTATCACATCTAAAGTTAGACAGATTTGATCATATTGACAACTGTTTGGTTGTTAGTCATAACGGTGATAAGATTTTTTTTAATAAATTGGACCCCACACGTTATTGACTCGAAAAAATATAACAAGATTCTTTTAGACTTGTTAAGATGTGGTTAAAAATTTAATCATCTCAACTCAAATAAGTGTAACAATATTTATTGATAAATAATAATAAAGTATGATTAGAACCCAAACAAACTCTTACTTACCGCGAGAGAGAGCGCGCGAGGGAGAGATTAGTGACGGAGGTGACAAAAAAAGCAACATTGGCGGCCGTTTTGTAGCCATCAACTATTGCGCGCCAGAGCCAACAACGGTTGTCTACTGCCATGACCTGCTTACAGTAAGTAGACAGTAGTGGAAACAGATCGTGGGATTTGATGTTGCAGTCGACAGCATGGAACATGTTCGCATGGTGTGAACTGTGGAGTCCTTGTGTTATCAGGGAAGCAAGCTACTAGTAGGAGTGGGAACAAAACATACTCCTGTTACTTCTGCAATACTAGTACAGTATAAAATAGAACACGTCGAACATGTGTTAAAGCTTATGATTCAGTAACTGCTCCAATTCCAAGTGTACAAGAAATGCTCCAAAGTTCAAGCGTCTCTCCGCTAAATCTGTAAAGCATATCTACTACAGAGTACAGAGTATACTGTTACAGGATTCTGCGGTTCGATCTGCTCATCTGTTTAGATTCGTGGTAACTGAAGGTCTGAAGCGAGCCGGAATATGCGAAGAAAATGACCTGGTAATTCGAGACAATTGCGTGCATGGGGATGTCTCGATTTTATTCGTTTCTTTTGATAGTCAGATTATACATGCTCCGCTGTTGAAAAGGCCCTAGACAGATCTTCGCATGGGAGCCACATCTACTCACTCATCTCTACTACTACCCCAATTGGGCCATCCTATATCCTGATGACATAATTAATTATCCTGCCGAACAAGGCCGAATATATTCCACGTACGTGAACACCCCTAGATTATCTCTCCGAAAGCAGTTGCGGGCTCTGTGCAAAATGCAGCCATATACACGCATGAAAAAGCTTAATTCGGTCGTGCAGTAGCCGAGAGTTGCAAGGACCATGCATCGTCCAAAAGAAAGGTCCCGGATGTCAGGCTCAGGTGATTGCATTGCCACCACTTCGAAGAAGTTGTCGGCAAGGAGTAGTAAGTGCAACTAGCTAGAGAGCTACTCTAGCTAACCAAAGTTTAGAAAGATCATAAAAATAAGGGTAGAGACTAGGGACAAAACCAGCTGTAGTGTTGCCTGAGGGTTTCATGGGAACAGCCCACTACCGATGCAATGAACTTTGCCTGTAGATGGACGTGCATGTGGCTGCATGGGAACTTGCATTGCATGGAACTTGTTTGCAGTGAGATAGGCTCGTTGCAAAGCGCCTAGCTGCAGCAATATGGAGTAGTAGTAGTAGCTTGGTGTATTTTAAAGCTTTGAACTGCTACAAAGGCGAAAAGCTGTGGTACGTGTTTGGTATGATTTCCACCAGCTAGCTTTTTTCTTTCTTGCTGCGCTTGAGAAAATGGTTGGTGGTCCATCAGTTTTACAGAGAAAGGTTAGGGGACAAATTGATTGTCAAATGCTCTAATCTTATCAGCGACAGGGACGTTACATATCACGGTAACTTATCATGATGTTGGCATTGATACTACTACTAATACAATCTCTGTAAACAACTCACATATACTGTACTAATCTGAGTAATAGTAGTATCACTGAAATACTCCCTTTTCTCTCTCTTTTTTTCTGAACAATCTCTTCGATCTGGTACCATTACATATCCTGTCCATCACGATCACATGTTTGATTTCAGGTCCCATGCCGTCAAGATCGAACCATTTCAACCTTCAGGGACATTGGAATCTTATCAGAATATATGATCGGTCAAACGACAGTGACTGAGAGGAACATTGTGAAATTGATACTTTAGCTAGGAGGGTATCATATCAACAAAGAAAATGAGTCTCATGTTGCCCTGTCTTTTCTCCCCGACAAAATCTCTTTCTGCACTTTGGATTCATTGATTTGATTCCGCTCTGCTGAAATACTACTAGTATCACGTACTCCACTCCACACTCTGCACACGCTCTTCGTCATCACGCACATCTAATCATCATCGTCTTCAATTACACAATAAATATAGCCTCTCAGTTTTTTCAAAAGGATATAGGAGTAGCAAAACTCGTACGAATAACATGATTCACTAAAATGATCTTTTACTAACTAAAATGTGTATTTCATCGCGGTATTTCTTTGTCTAACCAGAAAACATAAATAAACTTTTAAGGGCGCGCACATATTAATATTGACAACCAGTAGAAGTAGTTTGAATCGCGACGAGTTTGCTTAGAATGAGGTGCTTTTGTTGGAACTTGCTAACGAATCTAGGATTGGAAACGATCGAGCTACCAACCAGGAAGATATGCATGTCCCTACGCTGATCAAAGATCACCTATGCCTAATTCGCACAGGGGCTCTAAGGATTAATTCAACTAACGTTTTGGGGTTACAAATGAAACTAATTAGTACGTGTTGTCGAAAAAAATCGTACCTACTCCCTTCTCCACAAAATGGATCATCTTCTGATCGATCTACTCCCAGAAGCTGATTCTCGAGGATGGAGGGTGTGTATATTTTTAGGAGCTTAAATACTGAGAAGCAGCTGGTTGATAGTTATTTTATGAAAATTTAGAAAAGCTGTGTTTCTCAATTTCTGACTTTTAGTTGATTTTTTGGATTCTACAACTACAGCTTTTCAGAATTTGAAAAAAAAACTCAATTGTTTAAGGGAGTTTCTGATTCTAGAAGAAGATGTAACTGTCAGAAGCTCCACAAACAAACCCATAGTATGTCATCCATTGAAAATAAATTAAATGAAAACAAATTTCTAATCTTAAAGGTTCTAGAGCCAAAGTGGTTAAATGTTTTTTTTTAGAAACTAGTTCTAAAATTCAAAATTAGACATATGACAACTTTAATGATAGATAGAGCACTGGCCGAGCTTTTTTTTATATCGAAAAGTGCAACAAGGGTGAACAATTGGTCTAAAAACACAAAGCACACCTATAGCATGTTACACCTGTCTGAAGCCTAAAAATGCAATTAAAAGAATGAGTAAATTACGGTTTGGATTATCTTTTATTATAAAAATTTCACTTTGAATCATATGTTTAATTGATTAATTGATGTTTTCACTTTAGATAAGTAAAAAAGAATACTTTTGTTGCACATAGACGGCCCCTAGCTCTTTTATTAATTGTATCAATGGCCTTAATTACACCGGTCTTGCGTACGTACCGGTAAACTTATCAAGCTATAAATGTAGAGCACACCTTTATATATGGGATATGCTGGATATGAAGAGATAAAGAGAGTTAGGATTATCCAAAGCGATAAAAAGAAGATAATATTATGTTGTTCAAAATGAAAAAGTTAGATAAATGGTGATCCGGACTAATTCTTTGGTAACAGAAATGGACCAAAGCAATTCACTCAAAAAAACAAATTATATTTTTTCCTTTGCAATTTTTCATTATCTTTCCTTAGTTTTTGTGCTCCATGCTTGTAGCTAGTACTAGAAACATTAGTTTACGAGTATATTCCATGAAAACACTTAACCACACAAAAGGATCTTTTATGTATAATTAACCAAAGCTCCGCGTGAAAAGAAGACCAAAGAGATTAATATATTCATCTCGGAACTGTTGTGCTTCAAGAAGTATTTTAAAATCGGCTGAACTGAAAGCTGACAAAGGGATGGAGCTATGTAGGACACAGAATACATTTTTTCAAGTTCCGTGTAGAAAATATTAGTCAAACAGCGGTACCCAGCTGCAGTAATCAAGAAGGCATTCTTTGGAACTAAAGTTTTTTCTTAAATTTGCAGGCTATATATGTAAGATTGGAAGCCCAATTTCGGGAATACTCTGATCTCCCAAAAGAAAATATCCCATGGAGTAATGGTTTGATTTTTATTAATAACTGTGGTTGAAACTCTAAACATATATATTTACCTCAAAATATTCTTTTGTTTTTACATAAAAAATGTAGTCACTCTCTTTCGATCTGCACATTCTTCCTTAAAGTATCCAAACTGCTCGATTAAGTGATTTTTCTTCTGTTTTGCATATATTTTGGATTCTTTATACGCTCTACTGATTCAGCATGAAAAACCGTTTTCTAGTATATTTTCAAAATAAAACCATCTAAGATATCATGGCAATGTATGTGATCATTACGTGGGATAACCGGTGTCACTGTCTAAAATATTATCACATAACGGTATTTTTGACACGTTAAGAATGTCCTGTTATGTACCCGGTCATAGGATTGCAATGTTTTCGTTTTTCAAAAATTAAATGTCAGGATATTTATTTTTAAATTTTTTATAAACTTCAAAAAAAATTATGAAGACGATTGTGAAGTTTAATAAAATAATAATAAATAAAAATAATGTGTAAAATAGCTAGACTTTGATATAGTTTATGATAATTTAAATTTAAATAATATGTAGAATGATGATTCAAATATAAAAGCAAAATGATACACTAAAACATCAATTTGTCATTCCATCCAAGCGGAGAGTGCAAGACACCCGTGTCGCTCTCCCTAGACGACATGGGAAGCGAACAACCCCGAGCGAACGCTTATCGGCTGCGTCCCGCTCGCTTCGCCGCCGCAGGCGACAACGACACCTCCCACCCCTTCCTCCCTCCCTCCTCTCTCCTCCTTCCCTCTTTCTTTCCCTTCCTTGTTTTTCTCCGGTTCCTCCTTGTCTCGCCTTTGTCGGAGTGGCCGGCGGCGGCACGGTGCCTGCGGCTGCAGCGCCTCCCTCCCCATCCTCATCCTTCCTTTCCTCCCTCCCTCTTCCTTCCCCCTCCTTTCCTTCTCCTTTTTCCCTCTTTCTTTTTCTGCAGATCCAGATCCAGGTGATTTGGGGTCTTCGTGAGGGGATGTCCAGCTGGTGGTCATTTGGTAGCGGCGACAGTTCGGCTCTGCGACTTGGTGGAGCTCCGCCAGTCCGGCTAGGTGGAGGAGCAGGTCGTCAATGGCACTGTCTGGCCATGGTGCAGGCCGTTGCGGCTTGTAGGTGGTGTTGTGCATAGTGCAGGTAGCTTCGGTGTGCAGGTGGCATTTGGTGGTTTCCGTTGTAGTCGCTATGGTTGGATGGAATTCTGAGACGAAAGTCTTGCTCGGCTTGCCGGTGATAGCAACGACGACATCCTCGAGCGTCGTTCACCTTCTTGAAGACGTTGCTATGGAGCCCTTGTTCAACTCCACGTCAAGGGATTTCTCCGAGTGAAAACCTTATATTCATTTGGGTCGGGCGATGTCGTCATTTTGTCGGTGTGTCTTTCTTGAAGGCTTTGTTTTAGGAGTTTTTCCTTTGTTGGACTGTTGTTCTTTGGTTTAGTGTGTCAATGCCAAGGTTTTCGCCGGTTTTCATAAATTAACCGTGCCTTTGTAAGATTTTTAAGTCTGATTTTCCTTATAAACTGGATCAACTCTTTTCTTCTATAGTGAATTGTAGGAGCTCCCTACCCATTCCCTCGAAACAAGTAAGGAGATGTTACTTTATGAGAGAAAAAAATGAGAAAGATAATTTGAAGCATAGATTAGTTATGTAAAGGCTAAAAACAATTAAGATGATATATCTTAATGATAGAAAAAAATAAGGAAAATAATTTGAATCATATATTAAAAACAATTGATGTGATATGGCTTAATGAGAGAAGAAAAAAATAACATTAACTAAGTGAGGATGAACTATATAGGTATATATGATATTATAAAAATGGTAAAGAGATATATTAAAATATCATGTGAATTATGTGGATAATAATTTAACATACTTGTATTTTAAAGCTTTAAATAAAATTGTAGATAATATATCATGCTTGCATAATGTTTAAATGTAATAATTGTTAGTGAATAATAATGTGACATTTTACATGGTTTAAAATTTGGTGGGTTATAATTTTACAGTAAAATAAGATATATAGGTAATAGCCATCTATATAGGCTAGTAGCCCTACAGGCTGTACTGACCGCAATGATTCAGCCATCCTTTCGAACTATTTAAGGCAGCTCTTGTGTGCAGATTCCTGAGCCATGGCATTGCTCCTTGCCTTCTTCCAGCTCTAGGCCGTTAGCCAGTTAAACACAATACACATCTGCTCTTTCTTTTGCCCGGTGATAGCGTAGCTTCTCTCAGTGCTTTGTCCCCTTCATTCCATTTGTGTTTTATTCCTGCCATTCAAGTACTAGTCATCTTCGTGATCTTGTTAGTTTCTTAATTGTTGTTCTTTGCGATAATAATCTGAAGTAAACAACTTCTTTATGAACACTCTCGGTATCCTCGTCTCCATTGGATTAGCATGCAGATGTAGATTTACAAGGTTGCTCNNNGTTGTTTCTAGTTTTGCTCTTCACCACATGTGTAAGAAGAGAGCTCTCTTCAGTCCACTCTCAGATGGCTGTAGGGTTTTATTAGCTGCCGAATCATCCATTCACCTACCAAGAATCATGCAGGAGTGTTTCTCTTGGTAGCCGACTGGATGGCGCGGGAGCTAAAATTTAGCTCTATGCCGTTTGTGGTTGGACTGAAGGGTGCTCCCTTGCTCAGGCACTCGGGCATAAAATCATCCGCTAAGGTTAATAATCTTTGGTTTTCTGTATGATTTGCTGCGCAAACTTTTTTCTTTTTTTTGTGGTTTTGGACAAAATATCCTTATGTGGGTTTTACGTCCAGCGTGTTCAGTTTCAAGATTTGGACTTCTTTTGACCTGGGAAATCTTCAGACAGAAATCTACTGAAGCATTGACTAGACTATCCAAGCCTGTCTGGATATGGCTTGTCACCAACAGTGATTTATCATCATTCTTAAGCTGTATGATTTGATTCGGTTTGTGTTTTCACTACTGGTGAGGAAGGAATGTCCCCAACTCTATGCTGTTATTGTACATACAATATTCAGTTAAAAACTACAGGCACGTAAAGCATTAGTTAAAAATGTCAACGTTAACACTATTGTGAATGTGTCTATGCATGGAAGTCTCTCTATTCACATCCTGCGGCCCGTACATATTGGGTCAGTGTTCAGATTACCACGAGGCTAGGAGGTTTTACTGAGATCATTGCCGAAAGCCAGTTTCAGGGGCAGCTAGCCAGCTAAACATTGACGTTCTGTTACTCAGATTCTTCAGGTCAGTTAATTCAGAAGTTGGCAGTTTGTTAATAAATTTTCTTACGCCATTCTGTAACTAGATATTGTAATAATTAAGACCTTATATGTTTAATTTATATGGGTAGAGATGAGTTATATTTGTGTAAAGAGTGTGTTCGGATCTACTATCTCTAGGATCTGTTTTAGGGAAATGCAACTTCAAGGATTAGTGGCGCTTACATGCATGCATGCACATTGGACACATTGAGATCGATCTCTTGTACTACATCAGAGGAGGATGTAAACCCAGAGGGGTATATGGTTAAGGATGGCTTTCCCCGAACATATATAGCAATCATGTATTTTCTTTTGCATCTCCATCACCATTCTCTGTGTATCAGGCATCTGACAAATTCATTTTGTCAATGTATTCTCTTGTATCAGTATGCTGCAGTTATGCTTCAGACATACTCGAAAAATGGCAGAGGAGTCGATCGGACTACCGGCTAATAATGGCCACCAGTCTGTTGGAATTTGGAACGCTGGAGTATAACGTATGAACTGAAATTCCTGTAACGCTAGAATGTGAGATTCCAGATTACCAGCTAGTACAACGTATGAACAGAAATTACTGGAATGGGAGACTTTAAATTGTTTTTCATGATAATACGTATACGTATTTGAACGAGTAGTTCCAACTGGACAATCAAGCGCATGCACGCGTGTTTTAATTAACATTCGAAGTACTCGTACCAAGTGATTACGTGATTTTTTTTAGAGCAGGGTGATTACGTGAAATTGAGTTGTCAATATTGCAATATTTTTGCGTCAAAAAAATATTGCAATATCGTAAACCATTGTGTTCAACACAGTCCAAGATGTACTACTAACTGTAGTTGCTGTTTGCCTGTCCACGAGACGACCCAGTTTCTGCTGGTGTGGATTTTTTTTTTCTTTTGTGTGTGTGGAGGGAACGAACCATCTTATATGCAGGCTTTTTATAAATGAAAGAAAAGAAATGTGTACGGCCTGTTACGGCTGGGAAAAAAGAAGGAAAAACTACAGAGCCGTGCAACATCTGCAAAAGCCTTGTAGGGTGGGACTTCAGCAATAAGCTTCTTCGCTACCGTCCTCTCCATCCCAAATTATGTGGTTAGCATACTTGGGGTGTAATTGTATAACAAACCAGTTTTGAGAGTGCACATCCTTGTTATTTAAGCGATATCACTTCATGAAGAAAGGTAAACAAACTAATACTATATCACAAGTGGGAACATAATTGGAAAGTCACATTTACATTTAATTTGTTCTTGATTTTTTTAAAAAATATATAAGAGGAATAGATATTTAGTGTATGTATGTATCTCTCTCTATTAATTCCTTCAATGTATTAGAGAAGTCCTGGCATGGCATTAATTGTCGCCTTTGTTCATCTAATTAATCGGTTCAATTGGTTTAATTTTTTTTACTAGCTTGCAAATAGTGTGAAAATATATACATACCCAGGGATGAAGAAACCTCTTATGTATAGTGTGAAAAATAAATCAAGCATCTACATGTATCTGGTCTTAAATTTATTAGCACAACATTGAAACGTAGAATTCAACAAATAACGTAATGAGCTGAACGGAGACAATAGCTGTACAACTTCTGTCACAAATCATATACCATTTCCGTAGCTGCCAAATCTATATTCCTGTAGATGGGCGCGCTCTTCGTTCTCTTATTTCATATAAGCCTTTCCACATTCTGCAGAAACAGCATGTGATTAGTGATTCTTTACTCCTTCAAGAAACAATTAAATATATGAATGAATAGGCATATATAAAATAAAATTAAGACGGCAAAAACACGAGTAGCACATTTCATAGAAAATATATTTTATATACATGCTTTAGATAATATTGTAATATTATTTTTATCCATCATAAAGCATGGATATTCAGCTAGTTAGGAAAAGAGAGAGAGTATCTATAAAACATTTGACAGATTTTTGGTTGAAAAACTTTTAAGGGTGTGTTCTTTTGTTTTGTTGGTGTTGGGAAAAAATTTCCTCCGCACGAAAAACGGAGCGACTCATTAGCACATGATTAATAAAGTCTTTACTAATTTTTTTAAAAAAATAGATTAATATGATTATTTAAAGCAACTTTCGTATAGAAATTTTTTAAAAAAAATACACCGTTTAGCAATTTGAAAAGCGTGCGCGTGAAAAAAGATACGTGAGTTGAAAAAGTAGGGTGAAGAACTCACTTTAAGTATAACTACAGTATAATTATAATATAATAATATTGTAACTTGTATATATGGCATATTTTCATTACAAAATTCATGTGGTGCAACGGTAGCACACTCCTACCAGAAAGGCGAGGTTATGATTTTGATCCATCATAAGTGCGAGGAAGTTTTTGACTTTATTATCTTGTTTGCACGAATCTTAAAACAAATATAACTGTCTTTTTTATATAAAACTATTGACAATAATTTAGCTTTTTCAAAAGAGAAAAACAAAACAAAACAAAACAAAAAAAGAAAACTCGCCCGTCTGTTCCCGCTATGCCGTAGAGGCGGAAAAGTACGGCGTCCCACATGCATATGGCTCCCGGATGGATCGGAGAAAACCCTAATAAAGCAGCCGATAGATCGATCGATCGATGTTGCGCGCCGAGGGGTGGCAGGTGCCAATGATCCGCGGGCGCACGGCCGGTTTTGTAACACGTGCCACCCCGCGGCCGTTGCCGCGCCGATCCCGACGGCATCTGCCCTTGCCGCGCCGCCGCCCACCCGGCGCCACCACCGCCAGCTAGCGCCAATTGAGCCAGCGCGAAGGTGAATCTCTCTCTCGCTCCCGCGCCCGCGCGCCCAGATGCTGCGCCACGCGAGTTGGATGCTCTGCTCGCTCGGCTAAATTCCTTCTCGCTCGCTGTCCTCCACCGCTGCACGAGGGGTGTGGTACGTCGTGGTGGTGGTGGTGGTCTTTTCCTATGTATGCTGCCTCTTTTCCTATATATGCTGCCCCACGAGATTGTTTACTCCTCCCCAGGCCATGCTCTCCACGGTTCGATGTCTCTCTCTCTATCTCTCTCCGCCACCATGCTTTCCCGAGGAGTTCGAACAAGTGTACTCCATTAAACTTGTTTACAACACCATTAATTTGTTCGGAACCATGAGCAAGCAAGCTGCCAAGGTGATGGTGGTGAGCAGAGTGTGCTTGTGCCTTGCAGGGAGAGATTAAAGAAAAGCAGGGCGTGACATGGCGCGCTTCCAGCCATGCACAACAGCACGAGGGGGTGCATGGTGGGCGGCCAGATTCGCTCCATCCAACCATCGCAGCGCAGGTGCTGCGTGGGGTGGGTCGTATACTACTCCAGTACTAGGCAACAATTGCCTTCTTCAAAAGCTGCCATGGCATGCCATGGCTCTCTCTGATGCATCCATGCTCTGCACGTCGGTGGATGGAGCGACGGCGAGCGAAGTGATCACGTGTGCCGCACAAACTCTGCTTTATTACTCGGAGTATCGAGCTTGCAGCTGTTTCTTATACTGTTGTACTTTAAGAATTAAGATCATGGCGGCGCTGAGATCGCTTTCCGTTGTTAAGAGAGTGACTTTACCCGCTAACTGTTGCAGGTAGGCGGCACACCATTGAGACAAGTATTTGATATTTTGATGTTGACCGAGAAATCAACCGTTCGAAGTAGTACGTCGGATAAAGAAAAGAAAAAAGAAACTGACCAAACTGTTTTTAAACCCTGGTCATACTTCCGATACGGATCCGTATCATATGTCTTTCCCGTTTCAACGGCTAGGTTTGTCGTAGTAATAGATCCAAAGCATATCCTTCGCTCAATCAACGTCCACAATTAGTAGAGAGCATATATGCTTCTTCTTTTCTTTTCTTTTCTTTTTTTTTTGCACGGAAGATGCGCACACCTACATGAATTGAATTGTTCAGAACCAACCTCCTGAATCCATTGTTATGCATATAACTGTTGAACACAACAAATCTTCATCGATTCTGTTTTATTCGTATCTTTAGATAGGCAGATGGTCAAACGCAATCTGTATCAACTTGAAATTAATGTCAGAACGCCCACAAAATCAGTAATAGAATAGAAATCTTGCAGAGGAAGAACCGTGGTCTGAAAATAAGTAATTTGTCCCATAGTTTTCTAACAATAAAATAGTGCTCGCTCAGGTCTCACTTCGATTAATCTAACCAGCATCAATCAGTCAGTCAGTGTGTGTAAGAGAGAGAGAGACGACCATCAGACTGAAAAATCTCTTTGATATTGGTTGAGATCGAGGAGCTCAGGTGGAGTGTTCCTAGCTTCACATTAGTTTGTTAGTCCAAACGCTAATCCTCTTCAGATACGCAAAACAAACCACAAATCGCTGCGTCAGGCAATGGTTGAGCCGTGGAGGTGCTGTTACTACAAGATTCCATATTCCTGCATCATGGTTGAACTCTATATTTGCCACAGCATAGCGAATTAAACGCCAGGTTAGTGGGTACACCCTAAGGTCTGATCGTTGGTGAGTTCCCAACTCACCCAACTCGTTTTCTGCGCGCACGTTTTTCAAACTGCTAAACGGTGTGTTTTTGTAAAAAGTTTCTATATGAAAGTTGCTTTAAAAAATCATATTAATCTATTTTTCAAAAAAAATAGTAAATACTTAATTAATCATGTGCTAATGAGTCGCTCTGTTTTCCGTGCGGAGGAAATTTCTTTCCAACTCATACAAACAAACACACCCTATATCAGAAAATACGTGGTAGCACACAAACCGAATACCCTATTGGCTATTGCCAGACCTCTCCGTCGCCGCCGCTACCGGGTGGCTGCATGCCTCTCAACTTTAGAAGTGCTCGAGATTTCGGTGCAGTGCTAGAGGAATTCGCACGCTGTGGCTTTTCATTTTCGGTGCCGCTGTGCCGTCGAATTCGCTGCAAGTTGGGCTAGTTTTCCGGAGGAAATAAGTTCATTGAAGGTCCCTTAACTTTACACCGAATCCGATTTTCGTCCTTGAATCCAAAAACCAGATACAACCAGTTCCTACATTGTCAAAACCGGTGCAAACAAGGTCCCTCGGTGATTTGGAAGACAGTTTTGGCTGACATGACGCTTTATGTGGCTGGTTTGACTAGATCTTTGTCCCACGTGGCATTGACGTGACGCTTACGTGGCAATTCGATCCCAAAAAAAAATAAAAACCGTGGGTCCACATGTCAGTTACACACAAAAAAATTTTAAAATGGTGGGGCCCACATGGGCCCCACCATTCTCACTGCTCCCCTCTTCTCTCTATCCTCTCTCTCCCACTGCAAGAAGAAGGCCGGAGTGGGCGTAGGGCGGGGCGAAGCGGGGCGTGCGGCGGGCGGAGCGGGGTGGGTGGAGTGGCAGCGGCCGGAGCAAGCCGGCGGAGTGGAACGGGCATGTGGCGGCGGGCGAGCTCCTCGCCCTCTCTAGTGCGGTGGCGCTCCACACGCAGCTCCAGCAGGCGGTAGCCGCGGCACAGGCGAGGGGCAAGGCGGCGGAGGACAATGACAACGATGCTGGCGCTGCGAACGAAGCCGAGTAACCGGCGACTAGCCCACATACGGCGGCACCTCCTCCCCTCTTCCCTCTCCTCTCGTCATTGTGGGTCCAAAGGGAGGAGACGGAGAGCTCACTTCCTAGGTTAGAATTGACGGAGCTCCGGCCTGGGCGTCGCCATCGCCTCCCGAATCGGTGAGACGACGCCGCGTACTCCGCCGCCAGCCTCTACCCTTCCCTGCCCTTCCCCTCCGACCA
The DNA here is from genome assembly GCA_008326285.1 of Oryza officinalis. Taxonomy (NCBI): domain Eukaryota; kingdom Viridiplantae; phylum Streptophyta; class Magnoliopsida; order Poales; family Poaceae; genus Oryza; species Oryza officinalis. Next base: position 41,909,677 of record BDMV01000001.1, on the reverse strand, counting down.
ATCCTTCTCCCTCGTTCCCCACCTCATTGCCTGTTTCCCCCTTCACCACCACTCCCTCCTTGTCAATGTCGCCGCCGCCGTCCCTAACTCGCCACCACTGCCGCCTTGATCTGGTTCGGCCGCTGCTCCCTCGTCACCCGCCTCTTCCACGACCTCGTTCCCCTTGTCTACTCCGTGCTGGTCCGCGTCGACTGCGTCATCCCGGACAACCCCGCGTTGTCAGCGACGGTGGTGTCGTCGTCCTCGGCGGTGGCGAGGACTGGGACGATGACGACAACGGTGACGGCGACGGTCGTGAGCGGTGCCGTGGCGCGAGGAGAAGCACTGAAGACAGCCACAACCTTTGTTCTGTCGCGCTGCCTGTCGCGGGCGTGCGAGAAAGAGGAGGAAAGCGAGCTGGTTCCACGCCGTCCTTACGTTGTTGCCGGTGGAGGAAGGGTGTTTCCTCGTGGTGGTCGTGGACAGGCTCCTCGCCTTCTGCCACCCCGACGACGACTTTCATGGCTGGGAAGAAGAGAGGCGTGAGGATGAGGAATAAAAGAGAGAGGGGAGAGGAAATGACATGTGGGAACCACGTGGGCTCCACCATTTTTATTTTTTTGTGTAGCTGACATGTGGGCCTACGGTTTTTATTATTTTTCATGATCAAATTGTTAGTTAAGCGTCACGTCAATGCCACGTGAGACGAAGACCTAGTCAAACCAGCCACGTAGGCACTATGTCAGCCAAAACCGTTTCCAAACTGTCGAGGGACCTTGTTTGCACTGGTTTTGACAGTTCAAGGACCGGTTGTATCTGATTTTTGAGTTAAGAACGAAAATCGAATTTAGTGTAAAGTTAATAACTTCAAATAAACCTGTGTTCGTTTCTTACTCTTCCCAACTCACCACGCTCATTTTTCACGCACACGCTTTTCAAACTGCTAAACGGTGTGTTTTTTGCAAAAAGTTTTTATACGAAAGTTGTTTTAAAAAATCATATTGATCCATTTTTGAAAAAATTTTTAGCAAATACTTAATTAATCATGTGCTAATGAGTCGCTCCGTTTTGCGTGCTGAAGATATCTCCCAACATCAACTTTCAAACTCATCCTTAATCCTTTTCCGGAGACACCATACGCGAGCGTGGCCCACCGTCATCCCGCCCTACCCGCCGGCCGGCTCGGTTTCGTGCAGACCCGCGAGGACCACGGCTTCCGCCAGTGTGGTTGCAGGTGTTCTCCTAGTGTCTTTGCTCAATGTACATCCAGGCCTTCAGCCCTTCAGCAAGTGTTGGGAATTAGAAAACAATAACCAACCAGTTGTTGGACTCTACTGAAATCTGAAGCCTCAGAGTTCCTGTAAAACTTCTGGGGCTGGTGAGTTCTTGCCCTGTACTACCTCCGTCCAAAAATATAAAAGATTTTTACCATATAGTTACATAGAGAAAATCCTTTATATTCTTGTACGAAGGCAGTAAAATATTTGCAGCTGAACAGCAGACGACGGCGGATAGTACTGTACAGAACTACATCAGAGTTACACAAATTATACGGAATTACAGACCAACAGGCCAGGGACAACAGGCAAATAGGTATAAACAGCAATAGAACGTTTGACCGTCCTTTATTATTATTATTATACCTCTGAGCAAACAAGCGTGCAAACAGTTGGTGCTCGGCGATAATAATGAACAAATAGGTAGTGTTTAACATAGAGGATGAATACTTTAAACAATCAATTTGGCAAAAACAGGTGGAATTCCTTGCAGCTGCAGGTTCGAACCAGGCAGCTAATTACATAGAAGCAGCTATACCGCAGCTGAAATTACTTGCACATATTATGCCGTCGCCTGACCAAAAAGAAGCTTCCGGATCTGCGAGGAAATGGGAAGAAAAAAGAAGGATTAATTTCATATGGAGGTGCTCTGCATGTGCTGTATCCTATCAGGGTCGGGGTGATATTGAGAAATATGAACATGCAAATCATGTTTAATGTTCAAGTGGCACTGAACTACTTGTATCAACTTTCTGCACATGGTGTAAACTGTGGAATTGATGGAACAAAATGAATACTAAAAATGGAGCTAAATGAAGGCACCTCCGGTAATTTCTTGCGGAAGACAACTTCCAGCCTGGCATCAAGTGTGTTCTCACACACAATTTTTCCATCTCGTGAAGCCAACACAACACCTCCAGAGCTGCATAAACACATTATATTAGCATAAACGGCAGGATCCATATCAGGATTAAGAACTACAGTAAAAGTATTGAAATTGAAATGAAGCTATGGATTTCAAATCCCAACTACTGTCCTATACTAAAATCAATAGAACATGCAAAAAACAGAGCTGCAACAGGCCAATGATCACTTCATTATGCCATATCAGGAGCTGTAGTGCTCTCTTCCCATATTCAATCAGTTTAAGGTGGACAGATATATTTGTGGCTTAACCTAGTGCAGTATTACACTATTCAGCATATCAACTGTTCAACAAATGTCATAATGTATCCAAAACAATAGCCAGGGAAGGAGCTGATTGTCCAGGTCAGGGTAGAGGCACTAAACTTCTGATTAACACTAAAGATTGCACAAGAAGGAAATCAACATCAATGCATCACTTTCAAACAGGCCCAAGACCGACCAGTATACTCATATTGTAGAGTTCCTGAACAGATTATCTGTTACTCCAAAAGATAGGTTTCTTTCTTTTAGTATATTTACTAGACTGGAGTACTACAGATATACAGTAGAAAATTGACAGGCTGCAGGGTAAGAAACTATTTATTACCAAAACATCTCATGGGAATCATGAGAGCTTGGAGAAGACGGCAAGTACACATCGTGGTCAACAAGTATCTCTGGGTGATGAACTTCTGCTTTCGATGCATATTCATGCTTTGCTGAATGCAGTACAGATTCCACATGATGATGGTCTTCTTTGCGGCAACGGAGCAGTACCGCTGGCTCTTTCAACCGAAGCAAACCCTGTATTTCCAGTCAATATGACTAATGATTATTTTTTAATAACAATAGTGAACAAACAAGGAGATGGCATTTCAAACTTAATTCTATCAATTAAATTGACACATGTCCATAAGAGAAGTTTAAAGGTGAAATCACAATCAGATGTTCTTTGAGCACTAGCTCCTTTTTGCATGCAATTAGAGTTGCAAAACTACGATGTGATTTAACACTTCAATATCCAATAATTCAGTTCCGCGTATCGAACTTAACTATATAGGTGAAACCTTTTAGGGATCCACAATTCTCAGAAGGATTGCTCAAACAGGCTTAATGGATAAGAATCTAGCAGATGATGTATTCAACATTTCAAACAAACCTGAACAACGAGTTCTTTCAAAAGGTTCTTGTATTCATGGTGGTTGTGGCTGACACGCAGGAGTTGCTTTGTAGCATCCTCTTTCATGGAATTAACCAGATCATCCTGAGCCTGAAGCACTTTGATGCGAGAAGCATTCAGCTGCATAGAGTACTCACTGATAAAGGAAAAAGAAAACAAGGCCTCATCAGTTGACAAATGGATAAACCCAGAAATAATGATACAGGTGGATTCTATGAAACCTCTACAAACAAGCAATCAGTACCATGTTAGTACAAATATAATATGCAAGGAAGGTGTCAATGTTTGAGTATGCATGTCATGTCAGTTTGTACTTTGTATTTACCTTTCTGTCAAATAGTTCTCTAACTTTATCCATCCTAAGATTATTAATATACGACTTTTACTACATCCAGATCGTGACTGATATATACTCACTTCAACAGTCATTGAACTGCAAGCAGCAGTTCACACAATTTCGTCTAAAAAATAAAATACAGTCGACTCATCACTTCATCAGTGAAGTTTACTGCACTGAACTACACATCCAAATTTGATTTTTAAGTGTCTCAACAACCGGTACAGTCAAATTAGCAATTATTGCCAATTTAACCATGTGGCTGTAGTTTGTAGCTTTTACTACTAATGTTGCACACAAATGAGAATCCAGCATTCCAGCTGTATGTAAAATGTATCGAGGCATTGATGTAATGTTTGTATGCTGCAAAAATCCTCAACATGAAATGTTGCTAATGGGACCATATGGAGAACACAGGAAAACAGAAATAATTTGAGGTATCCAAGTCTCACATTTTCTTTCTAACTTCGACTTGCTTCTCTTTCCGTTCGTATTCTTGTCTAATCTTCTTTTTCTCAGCTTCAACAAGTTGAAGCTTCTCAATATTGAACTCCTGCAAACATGTTATACAAATAAGTTAACATATTGCAGGAAATCAGAATGGTTAACCAACTGTCAGCAATGATAAAGGCATAGTGGTCCATGTGGTTTGAGGAATGAGATGGTTAATTCCGCCTTCTTTTTGGACAATGGAAGTATAACTTCCGGCCTCTGCATCAACTAAGGATGCACACAACCAACTAAGGAGCTAATTGACCACTCAATCCTATATGACTTGTTTGGTTTGAGGAACGGAATGGGTTTGTCCATCATCACCTATTCCCTCAAAAGCACACACTTAGTGGAGAAGTGAGGAAAGCATCATCCCACGAAAATTCATGGGATCATCCCATGATTGATCAAACCATACTGGATGGTTTGATTTCTAAAGCCAAACAGCCTACTAAAATCTGAACAACTGACTCATCAAACAAGTAACAGTTATCAGTCATTGGACATGCAAACAAAAACAGGAATGTATTTCCAGAAGGTTAATAACTCATTGTAATGAAACTTTCTTTTATTACAAACAAGAGGAAGCCCTGTTGCTTCAATAATAAAGCATTCCTCCAGCATAGTTGTAGTCAGAAAGCACATTAAACGTGTTCATATTCCCTAGACCTTATGATAGTAAAAGGCGTGATACATAATGGCACAATTTATGATGCTTGTGGGTAGCAAACATGATTGCCAATCATGCATACCAAGGGGTGATCGATCAAACCATGCAGGTGGATCATTTGTATTCAGCTGAAATGACAAGCTAGAACAAGTAAAAATGATCATAACAGTAGCAGCCCACTCAGCAATTATGTTGCTTGACAGTCATCACATGGTCAACCCATCATGCCAACAAGTAATAACGGTGTTCATCCATTCCATTTCCATTATGATTGTGTTGACAAAAAAAGGAATCCAAAAGTTTATGGCTGGTTAATGGTAATGGATAACTGCAGCTCATAAGTTGGCAGGTGATGGAGGGTGGTGACCAGTTGTTGCAAGGATTTCCTTTAACCATGCACTACCACTTTCCGTCTTCTCATTGTTAAGCTTAACCTCCAATTGTGCTTCTAGCACAATCTAGAAGCGAAATGGGAGAGTGAACAGATGAAGCATACCCTATGCAAGTTTCAGTTCATCTTAAGCCCCAATCTCGCTTCTAGAACGATCTAAAGACCTTTGGATTAGACTAGCCTCTTGTATCGCAATCTCAAAAGCCACACCTGGATTCAGGTACGGACTAATCAGTAGCAGAGAAGGGCGCAAACTGAACAATTGACCATCCAGTGTGGCAGTACTTCCTAGTCCAAAGTAAGAAAACGAGCTTTATTGGATTAGAAACTCGTGATCTGGAAGCTTCTAGATCCACGCACCGAGATCGGCTCAAGCGACACATCCCGGATCCCGACTCCTCTCGATCTACCTCGGAACCAGGGAGCCTAGACGCTTCGGCTACAATTTCTCGTCCCAGAAACCGAAACCGTAGGCTAAAACAGCCAAACCGCTCGGAAGCAAAGGTGGGAGCAAAGCTTCTAGCTCTCGATGCTTCGAGATCACGGGGGGCACCGGGCAGATCGGGCGGGTGAAAAGCTTCGAGGCGCGGATCGAGAGGCTTCCCAAAGCTTCGACGCGCGCGGGAGAGGCGAGGCGAGGGGAGGGGAGGGGGAGTGGTAAGTACTGACCTCCTCGGCGGAGACGGAGATCTCGCTGGCCTTCTCCTCGGCCTCCTGGCGGATGAACCGCACCATCTGCTGGATCTGCTTGGCGACATCGGCGTCGTTCATCTTGGCGGCGGCGGCGGATCCCGACGGCCCTCGCGGCTTTTGCTGCTGCTGCGCTCCGGCAACCACCACCGCGCGGGGGAGGGGAGGAGAGAAGAGTCCACGGGAGTGGTCGAGGGAGGGAGGGATGGGAGTGGTGGGACTAGTCTACTAGCGGTCTAACCGCGCGGGGCAACGTGCCGCCCTTGGTTGCCGCTGCCTGTCTAGGGCGTGTGCGCTATCATTCCGTGGACGCGGTCCATGGATCCGTGATCTTCCTCTCTCGTTTTCCGTCGCTGTCTGTGGCGCCGTGGCTTTGTCGACAGCTGTTTTTTTTTTAATTTTGCGCCACTGTTACAACACCTTGATAGGCGTGGTTTAGTAAAGAATTTCGAAGAATATGCATTTCCGTTTGGCAACTTGGTAGTAGTAGCAGGTTATACTGAGCTAGCTGCAAAAGGGTGTATACATATTTATGTTTATTCACAATGAGATGGGCTGTACATAGATATAACCTTTAAATAATAAAAGCCTCAATTAAGGAAAAAAACTATATATAGTTGGTAAAAAAGTACTATTTTCATAAAAAGAAACCTAACCTAGTTGAGAATAGGACACAATATAATACAACGAAACGAATCTGTACAGTGCCTTTAAATAATAAAAGGCTCAATTAAGAGAAAGAAAAAAAACTATATATAGTTGATAAAAAGGTACTCCATCCATCAAAAAAACCCAACCTAGTTAAGTTAGGACACAACAAATTAGGTTGGTTTTTTTAAACGAAGAGAGTATACACTAAAATCTATGTATTTGTAGCTTGCCATTCACCATGTAAAAAGAATAAGCGCATCTATCTCGGTTGTCTTATTGTCACAATTGCTTATTAGGCAAATAGGCAAAATAAACACTTTCTTTTTTCCCTTGACTTGACTAGAGCACATGAAACCAGACAATATTTAACCATTTTGAATCTTGTATCTTTACTTCTAATGCTAGCAGAATACCTGCTAGCTGATTGATCCATAGGTGACCAAATAATGTGGTGACACGTGTAACTGCTTACAGTCTTCTCAAACTATCTCATACGTACGCAACTACGCATCTGTCTTGGACCAAAACATCCTCCTGCACAATCTGCCCACTTAGCTAAAAATAGGCTTTGTAAAAAAAAAACACTAGCGCCATAGCTCAGGTATGTGCGTAGTACGTGTAGAAAAATAGAAAAAAAAGGCGAAAAAACAAGTAGAAAAAAAATATATGGTTAGATTAAAAACTATGGAAATTTGGAATAAAGCGATAGAGTGAATTTTATAAAACCACATATATTATGGTCCAAGTTAGACAAAACCACAAATATTTTGAATGTGATACATAACCTCGGATATTATGGTCCTAAGTTTCACAAAACCACACCGTTAACTATTTTACCATACTTCTATATCAAAATTTTATAAAGTGGATGTAACATTTACATGATGGATAAAATCCTCATAAATCTGATATATGATTACAGAACACAAAAATGTGTTAGATCATCGTCAAAATGATCAATAGTGTGGTTTTGTGAAACTTTAGGACCGTAATACCTGGGGTTATGTGCCACATGTCGAAATCCCTATGGTTTTATGCAATTTAGCCCATAATATGTGTGGTTTTATGAAATTTACTCAAAGCAATATAAAAAGTCAAAAATTGCTACCGAACATTCAAAGTTTACAGGCTTTGTTATTGGACACTTAAAAAACATGACACGACTATAGGACACATAAAAAACTGGTAACTTATTGGAGATACTGTAACTATTATTTAATAATTTTCAACCAAATGAAGAAAAAAATCATGTAAAAAAGACAATTTTGTCTCTTATGCTAGCAGAATGAACCGTGACTGGTCCAAATTCAAGCCACCTTTCCTCCCCCAATCTTTTCTCCGAAACCTATAAAATGATGGTAGCAGGAACAACATCGATGGTGACGGCCATTAGGCGATCTTATCTTTTGGCTCAGAAATGATAAATAATGGCTGCAGTTTCTCAGAAAATTACCCATTTTTTTAGGTATCCTCATACATGTCACGTTTTTAGGTGTCCAGTAACAAATATCATAAACTTAAATGATCATGGAACAAACTTGGTCATATATAAAAAGAATAGACAAAATAGTCAGATCTGAACAGTTGATGGCATCCATTGCCAAACTGTTGGTTGAAAAAAATGTTGGTTATCTGATGGTCCCAATTATTATATTTCTAATTTTAATTGAAAATGTTATATAAAAACAAAGTAATAATGGAATACGAGTTACATTGAAATTTCTTAAGATTTTGTTGAAAAATTAGGACTTATGATTTTTACAATATACAACTAATCTCACTTCTAGATGTCAATTGAATGTCTAATTTTAGCGATATGTATATGCGGGCTAATTAGCAGGCACGCCAAAGGAGGCGCTGATTTTCTAGTATATGTTTACTGCTGTGGGTGGGAACGGATAAGTATGTTCTAAAAAAAATACGGCCTTTACTATATGTTAAAACAAGAAACTACTGATGTTGGCTTCATACTATACCAAAAGGCAAGGTCCTCTCGGTCAAATAAATATGAACCTTTTTTTTTGTCAAAATCATTGAATAAGAGATTTGATTTGAAACTCTTATATGTCCAAGATCAATATAGAAATTCTTTTAGGGTTATTTTTTTACTTTTGTCCATGTCAACAAACAATTCAAAATACCTCGACATTTTCATAACATGTCAAGTAAAAAATGGGCATTTTCTTTCTTTTTTACTTTTAGGCAAGGCATGGAGTTCCTTTTAAAAAAAATCAAAACAAGGGAGTTAGCATAGCTTTTATTTTTTTACCGGGTCAAAAACCTTACGACATAATGGTTATTTCTAGGGAAACTGACAAGACCCACAAGAAGCATCCAACATGCATCACCATAAGTCGGTGAGCACCAAAACGTAAAGTATGACCTTCCAAGCGACACCTCCAAAGAGGATCTGGCGTCCGCAGGCATCGGCGACGCAGGCAATATCTAGAGGCTGTGCAAGGCTTTTGCTAAGAGCTTCCACAACCTACCAACCATGAGAATTGGCATGTTCATTTTCTTTATAGATTATGGATTATGGATTATCGCGGATATACTTTCTAAACTTCTAAATGATTTAGTTTCAAAAAAGAACTCTTCATTGGTATTTATTAGAAAACCTTTTAAAATCAACTTTTCAACTTTGTAATATTTAATTCTCTCATTTGTGCTATTGAATAATTATCATAAACCCACTTTCACTTATCATCCATCAACCATCGTAACCATGTTTTTAAAACACAGTACAAACGCAGGCACTCACAACAAGCGCGCACTCACTGAATGCACAAATGTATAACCTATCCTTATGAGCAACTACGAAAGATTGAGTCGGCATATTTTGAGATTGACGAAGTTACCACGAATGCCTCGCTGTCAACGGATACGTCGTCTGTCACTGAAAAAATAATTAGCTATAAATACGAGCACCCATATCAAGTTGACAACTCAAATCTGGATGGGTTAATTCCATCATAAGAAACCTAACTATTTGAGCTACGCTCATTTCATATCGACTATCCTAACTTTGAAATACACAAATAGATAAACAATTCTCGATGGATGATGTTAGGAAATGGATCGAGGGGCAAAAGAAATGGTAATGCAGATCAGTATCCCGTTCAATGTGACACGAGTAGGTTCCCCGGTAAATTGGGCCTGGAGTTTAGTGAGCCTGCTGATGGATTATTGGATTGTCACTCCATTGGAGCAAAACAGCACGGAATGGCCTAAACATTTGGCCAAGAAAGAAGAGGTAAATAGATTATGATGTCACTCTCCGGTTCTTACTCATCTCTGTTTCTCCGTACCTCGAACTTTATATCCTCTTAAATTCCTACACTTACACTCGATCAAATCAAGCACGGCCATAGTTTAGACAAAATGTATATGGCCAAAATAACCATTTACGAATATGCAAAGTGCCACCTATAAACTCTTCATTTAGTAAGATAGTAACCTAAATTTTATAGTATGATCACGGTGTAGTGCTAGACTATTTTTGGAAGGGACGCAATGTGCGACTTTTCGATAGCAAGCAAAAAAAATGTCAGCCAAGCTCCCTGGAGGATGGAGACTGGAGGTGTTTAATGAGAAGAGGGCGGCATGGAGATCTTCAGGAGTTCAGGCCTCCAGTCCAGACTAATGCATGGTGGTTGGTTTAGAGTAGTTTCTGTGCACATGTTGGAACGCTTAGCTTGGATGTCGTTTGGATAGCTTTTCGAGCCAATGACTTAATAACCCGTTTTTATTCTTTGTATGGTGGTAATTTTTTAAATCTATCTACTACTATGAATGAAAGGAGAGTAATCCTGGATTAATTCATTCTTCGACATCAATTTTGATAGAAATAGTAGCCCCTCCGCCCCCGTGCCACTCCGCTCCTGGGCGACACAGGCGGCGACACCACAAACCCCGCCACCACCGCCCTCCCTCCTCTCCTCCGCCTCGTCGCCGCCCGAGCAACCGCTGGCAAAGCCTGGCGGCAAGGACGATAGCGGCGGGGCCTCTCTCTTCGCTCAAAGCCACGGCGACTGGGTCAACGACGGGATCTGAGCGAAGGGGCGATGAAGTGTCAGCGCTAGCTCCGGCGCCGTCGAGGCCAGTTGCGGTGGATCCAGCGCCGCCGAAGGCGGATCCGGTCCCCCCGCTACCAGATCGGGAGGGGGCAGCACCGACGACGTCGCTTCGAGCTGGAGGTGGTGGCTGCGGCGGATCTGGCGCCTCCGGAGGTGGGTCTGGCCCCTCGTGGCTAGCTCGGGACGAGGTCGACGGCATGACGCAAATGGCAAAGGAGTCCGTGGCGTGGGTTGCCAAGAGACGCGTGCTCGCGCAGGAGGCGTAGGGCGGCGCAACTGTGGCTGGCGGGCCAGGGCGACCAGAGGAGGAGAAGAAGAGGTGCGGCTGCGGGGGAAGGTGCGGTGCGGAGGCAGGCGTGGTAGTTGTGCGCGGCTGCGGGGGAAGGTGCAGTGCGGAGGCAAGCGCAATAGTTGTGCCCGACAGATGAGGAGGACGGTGCAGGCGACGGCAAGAAGGCCGTCGCGACCAGCGGCCGCGAGAGGCTAGCGTGTCCAGTGGCGGCGAGGCCGACTCGGCTGGCGGCAGCAAGCGGCCTCGTCGCATCGCGCCGACGGTAGGAGTTGCAGCGGGTGGCCAGCTGCGCCGTTGGTGAGCTGTGAGAGATGGGTCTGGGTTGGCTGGCAATAGGGCGCTAGTGCAATGGAGTTTCGAGTTGGCAGAGGTTGTGCAGGTGGTGAAGCTCTGGGGCGGCGACGGCAGAGGTCGATGTGGAGGTTTGCAGGCGAAAGCCTAGATTGAGACTTCCTGAGCCGGCAACGGTGACGTCCACGGATGTCGCGTTCCCTCCTTGGGGCATTATCGAGCGGCCACTCTTCTCCTCCTCGACATGACCCTCCAGGTGAAAACCGAGTCTAATTTGATGGGCAACGGTGATGTCTATGACGCTATGATCTTTCTGAAGGCGTTGTCTAGGAGGTCTTTATTACTTGCCTTCGCCACCTTCTCTTAGTTTGAACGTCAGCAGTTCTTGATTGTCATCATCAAGTTGAGGCGAGGGATGAGTGGATCTCCTTCTCTCTCGCCTTTTCCCTCTCCTCAACCCTTCTACGTGAAGATAAATGGAATTTTTTCGTTGTCTTTCTAAATCGAGCTGGTGTTTTGGCGAGGCGTTTGTAACCCCCTTGTTGGCCTAGTGGCGATTGGCAACGTTTAGTGACGGTCGGCTCGGTGCTAGTGTCTCCTTCAGGGTGTTGTGTGAGGAGTTGCTAGCTCATGGTGGCGGTGTGTTTGTTTTTGTTTTTTTGGTTATGACCTTTCAGGGTTATTATTTTGTAATTATTTCCTACTATATCAATATAAACTTCGCACTATCTTATACGAGTCGTTTTAAAAAAAAATAAAGGAGAGTCATCTTCCTCCCATTCTCACCCATCCCACGTCCTATGAAAAAACATTCACATCCAAAAAAACCGCTAAAAAAAAGAAAGATTTTTTTGAATAAACAGGTTTTATATATTTTTTTGTTTCAAAATAAATGTATCTTTTCAAATTTAAACTAAATGAGTGCCCTTAGAATAGTTTCACTCTCTCTTCAATCTCTCTCCTATACCTTAACGAAAATTCAACGTATCATTGTTTTACTTCCAACACTCACATTCTATTATACATGCCTAATAAAAGTTGGATAGTGTTCAACTGGCCGCCCCGGCGAAAAACAAAAGGCGATAGTAGTACTAGGGTACCACTCCGGACTATATACTCCCTCTATTCTCTTTTTCTATTCTCTTTTGATGATCAGTATATTTGTTCTGGTGGCAGCAAGACAGAAAAAAAAGAGACAACCCCGTAATCCATTTACTCCACAGTGCAAAGACTCCCTGTGTTCCTTTGCATGCGAACCAATTGATCAGCCAGCCATGCAAACTGAAGAGCCACTAAACTATGCATGTGAAAGCAATTACTGTACGCCGATCAAACAATGAGGTGCATGGAAACCGAACAGCCAAAAAGCTTGTATGTTGATCAAATGAGAATATTTTTATTTTGCTTAGGCGCTGATAAAAAGGAACGAAGGGAGCATATGAAAGTACTTCTTTGTTTTATATTACGAGTCATTTTGATTTTTTAAGTCAAACTTTATTAAATTTGACTAATTTTATAAAAAAATTTATCTATTTCTAAAACAATAAATTTGCTTTATTAAATCTAACATTAAATATATTTTAATAATATATTTGTTTTGGGTTGAAAAAGCTACTATGTCTTTTTTATAAATTTGATTAAACATAAATAAATTTGATTAAAAAAGTTAAAATGATTTATAATATGAAAGAGATGGAGCAGTATGAAAGAGCTCAGATCGCATCTGCCTGCCTTCCTACGGAATCTTCAAGTGTGCCACCGTGGAGTGGCGCAGCATCACGTCTCCTTCACCAATCAGTATATCGCCGTTTCAGGGCAGGTGATTAGATGTCGCCGGCGATGATAGCAGGTCAGACGGGCACAGTACAGGATAAGCTGATAACGTGGAGGCCCCGCGATCTGGCGCCTTGTCGTTGGATCTTCTCTAATCTTTTTGCACGCTACCTCTGGGCCCCACGGGCAACACGTACGCACGCAGGCACGCGAATAGCGGGCTACGTGGCCAGGAGGCAAACCTGATCGCGACGCAGCTGCGCGCATGCGCGAGCTAGGCCTAGCGACCGTGCAACGTGGCGCGCTGTGCACGGCATCTCCGACCTCCATCGCACATACGGAGCAAGATGGTGATTTACAAGCCTGTTGAGTCTGGTTGTACTTCCAGCTCGGTTGCAGCGTGTGCCTCCGAAATCAAGCACGGGATCAACCAGCCACGCGTGCTAGCGATCTACGTGTATCAAAACCAAGGAATAGTACTAGTAATATTTTTAGCTCCACACAGAACACGAGTACTTGTTCGTATTTGTCACTAGAAGAGCACACTTTTTTGCAAATTGCCGCCGCGAGACATGGCCCACGACTATGTCACGAACCGGCCCGTGCATTTATCAAATAGTACTATAACCATTGCTGATGAAACGTTAGAAAAAAATACTTCTATATGTGCTGATAAAGTAGAGCTGACTTTACTTAAGCCAAATCCGCATGCAGCTGATCACCGAGATGCCACGGCGCCGAAGCCTTTCCTGCGTGCGTGTACGCAGTGGAGAACCTTCGGCCCCCGGGTTAGTGGGGCCCAGAGGGGCGGAGCAGCCACCACGTCACCCACATGACTGGGCTACCCAGCTGGCCCTCGTGGGAGGCGCTGGTGGACGCGTAGAGCCGCTCCGGCAGAGACACGTGTGCCGGAAGCAACGGGTGACAGCGTGACTCGGAGATTAAACTATCGGCCACGTTGCCCGGCTCACCCACCCAGTCTACCCCGGCGCCTCCGCAATGGCCCAACGAACGCCATTATTCGTAGGGTGGCCCCACATGTCATCCTTCACACGCCAAAAACATGTACACTCCAATGATGATATATTGATATTGTTATTTTTCTCGGAGAACAATGATGATGCTGATAACTATTACTCCGTACAATTATTAGAAGTGAATAACAAGACATTTGAGAGAATGCATGAATCTTTATTAAAGTTTCACGATTACAATTTAGTTATAGCGACTAAAAACGTCTTTGCTAAGGCCTTGTTTAGATCCTTCGTCAAAATTTTTCATACTGTCACATTGAATATTTGAACACATGCATGAAGTATTAAATATAAATGAAAAAAAAACTAATTACACAGATTACGTGTAAATTGCGAGACGAATCTTTTAAGCCTAATTGCTTCATGATCTGACAATATGATGCTACAGTAAATATTTGCTAATAACAGATTAATTAGGCTTAATAAATTTGTCTCACAGTTTACAGACGAATTCTGTAATTTGTTTTGTTATTAGTCTATGTTTAATACTTCAAATATGCCCGTATATCCGATGTGACACATCAAAATTTTACACCGCTAAATCTAAATAAGGCCTAAATGGACGTATGTCTGTGAATCTGTTTGCACGTCTCTGCTCTGTAACAGAAGTAATTCGTGCTAAACTACGAGTACATCACGTAACATAAACAAGAGAATAAAACTAATTCAAAATTGGTTTACCAACATATATAACAGATTTTGTTAACCAAACTGTACCCAAATCTGTGGTACACGAGCCGGGGGGCCCGTAGCGAAACAGCCCGCCTCGGACCTACCCCGTGTATCACGAGCCGACACGTGTCCCGTGACGTGGTACCCTTTCCTTTCGCGCCGCCTGCCCCACTTCCCCTTCCTCCCTTCTCCCTCACCTCGCCCCCCGTCAAATCAAGCACCCCGGCGCACGCATACGAGAAAGGAAGCGCGCCTCAGTACCCACCACTCCCCACCACCTCCACGCTCCCGCTCGCACCGTCGGCTTCGTGCTCCTGCGCCGCCGCACCGATCTGCACTTACGCGGGCGTCGA
This sequence comes from Oryza officinalis, assembly GCA_008326285.1. Taxonomy (NCBI): domain Eukaryota; kingdom Viridiplantae; phylum Streptophyta; class Magnoliopsida; order Poales; family Poaceae; genus Oryza; species Oryza officinalis. The sequence continues at coordinate 41,894,613 of BDMV01000001.1, read as the reverse complement.
TCCATCCAGGTACGCGCGGCGCGCGGGCCGATCTCTGCCTCCCTCCCCGTGTTCACGCGCAATGCCCGGCCCTGGTTCGTCTTCTCTTCCGTTTCGCCCTCTCCGCGAGGGCGAAGCCGAGAAGGTTTCTAGGAGTAGTGGAGAGCAGGAGCCCAAGTCCTCGCGTGCTGCTCTGCTCGCGCGCTCGTTCGTCGCTGAAATTTCAACGCGTTTCGTCCGGAATATCCTCTGTTATTGTAGCGTACTACTCATATAGTCGTACTCCTTCTCTCCCATAAAAAATCAACCTATAAAAAATCAACCTAGTGCATGTTAATACATTCTAAGTATGTTCATACTAAAATATGTTAATATTTTGATTTTTATCGGACGGAGGGAGTAGACTCGTAGTAGCAATTTACCTCGAAAAATAAAAACTGTCGTAAGTAGCTGTGATTCGAATGCGTGGCTCGGCTACCTTTTGCTTCTTGTCGGGTTTAAAAGCGAATCCTATGGCCACACGTAGGAAGCGTGTCAACGTTTCTTAAGTTACTACTAGTATATTTTCGTTATTTCAAACAAAAATGAAATTATTTGGGGGAAAGGTGAGAGTTGAGTAATTGGAACGCCGAATATGTTGGTTTTTTATGGGAGGAAGTTAGTAGGTAACAAGTGGACTGTTACGCGTAAAATTCTTGGGCTCCATAGGAGCCCTGGTTTGTGCGGTTTGGAAGACTGTAAAATTGGTATCCGTCCTGGCTGCCCTTGTCATCTCAGGTAGTCAGGTGTCACTTGGCCTTGTGCATACTCCTACGTTGGATACCGGAGCTTTGAACTAGTCTAGTCAGCTTTTGGCTGGAATTGCTTTCAACTGGTTAGTCCTGTCCGGATTGTGGAGTGTTGTGGGGGAATTGATGGTGGATGTCGTAATCTTGGATTAATTTAATTTTCTTGGAGATAGTGTGCTGTACTCTTGTTATTGAAAGCACGACTAGATTTTTATGTGAGGATGGTGAAGCACTTCTGGATCATGTCAAATGACTGAACATAGCTACGGCCAGTTTTGGGGACTTGATGGAAGTTTAGTGGGGCTTCGCCTCCACCCTTCCTCGTCTTAGGAGTTTTTATTTCTCCTTAACTAGTTTCCTTATCAGTTTCTTTTTCCGGTCCCGGTTTTTTTTCTTGTCCCCCGGCAATGGCTTTCTAGCCATTTGTGTTGTGTAACCAAAACTTTGTTTTCTTTTAATATACTGACGTGTAATTTTTTTGCGCGTTCACGAAAAAAAAACTACAGTCAGTTTATTTTTGTAGTATATATTTTTGGAAATCGCTAGTGCTTGATTTTCCATTCCTCCGATTTGTTACAGGGATTGGTTCTCTGGTTCTTTCTCTGGCACACCGATCTCTGACAACAATTTGTATTAGCATTCGGGTTGGTGTGGTGGTTGCCTAGGGCAACGGTCATGCCTGACCCTGGCAGTAGGCGGGGGTTGGCACAGGGGTGTATGCGGTGGTGCTGGGTGTTGGGAGTGGGTTGTGGGGGGAGGGGGAGTAGTAGGTGGTAGTAGTACCAGATCTGGTAGCGGTGGCTGCTAGAGGCGAAGGAGGAGGATGGCATAGGAGAGCCTAGAGATGAGTAAGACGATGAAGCGATGACGCCGTGATGGCTCACTGGAAAGGAGGAATTTTAAGTGTAGGATTGCTGTACAGTAACGCCTGCACAAGCTGGGTGTGTATTGTGGTTTTTGTACATGATTTTGCGATATCTATGGGCCTGCAAGAATTTCGTATCTGTGCATTTAGTGAGCAATATTTTTGACTGAAACATACTTTTTTGAGTGACTATTTTCAGTACTTACGATATGGTTTAGCATATAACCAATCTGTACGATGAAAATATGCAGGAACTCATAAAAAGTCATGGGGAATGATGAAGCTGTAGTTACTCAGAAGATGGGGAAAGCACCATCGCCCCCTAAGGTAAACGCATATAAGTAGATAACCAAGGCCAAATATGGGCAGACAACATTGCATGAGCAAGATGTCAAATTGATGATTGGCATTTCTTCTTTTATTTGACAACATAAATCTGCTTTGAGGTTTTAGATGTGCTAGGGCTACATCAAACAACTGGGAAGCACGATTTTGTCAATTAGCCACATTATTGACAAGGGGTGGAATCCTTAAAGGTGCCTAAGTAGCAACTGTATTACTTTGCAGGATCATCCAGCACTTAGTCCATACCTTGATTGGCCAAATATGCAGGTTAGGTGTCTGACATCTATATTTTCCGCTGATAACCGAAGTTTAGATTTTCCTTTGAACTGAGTAACTAAATTTAAGGTATTATAATCAACACAGGCATATTACGGCTCAGGGATTTTGCCACCAACATTTTTTAGCCCCGGAATAGCCGCTGGTCATACCCCTCCTCCATTTATCAGGGGTCCTCAGGTATTTTACTTTACTCTCCATGTATCAGGTGTCATTCTTATCTTTAAGAACTCTTAAGTTATTTCCCTGTGCCTCTACAGCCTCTGGTGCCATCCACTTTTGGGAAGCCATATGCCGCAATTTATCCTCATGGTGGAGGTTTTTCGCACCCGTTCATGCCCCTAGTAAGCATTTCATTTTGTTCACCTATCTATTTTTCAGAACATTCCATTTAACTAAACATGGAAGGCACCATGGATTTGAGTCAACTATCATGCTTTGGAATTAACGCGATATCCAATTTGTTAAAATGCTTGCATAAAGCCAGGTTAACATGGAAACTTCTCTATGAGCAGAACTAACATGAATGATTTCTGCCGTTCGAAGTATTCATGATATACTGTTGGAACTTGGAAAACCTATCCTTGCAGACGGAATATCTCTACATGAAAATAAATTCATTCATATATTGCCATTTTTTCTGTAGAAGGAAGCTGGATTTTCGAAATTTTGCTTCTGTGGAAGTATACATGTATTTTTAAATCATTTGTTCAATTGTTCTTTTCTTTAATGTCTTTCTTGCTTGACTTGTGTGTGAACTTTCTGTTCTGAATTGCTAATTGTTTTGCTAGTATCTTAATTATGCTACTGTTATTGATTGTTTATCTTATATTTTTATCAAGATGGTGAACCCATTGAGCATGGAGCCAGCAAAGTCTGTGAACAGCAAGGATAACTGTTCAAATAAGAAAATGAAGGAAATTGATGGTGCGGCTGTGTCAACTGGCAGTGGCAACAGTGAAAAAACAAGGTGATACAGGGTTTTACAAAATGAAAACAATAACCAGATTGATAGTTCAACTTATAACTATTAGGAGTGATAAACTGATTTCATGTGCATATGATGCTGCCAATGCAGTGGAGATTGCAGCTTAGAAGGATCCAGTGATGGAAACAACCAGAAGGTATTGTTCTGTTGTTTTTTAATGCCATTGAAGATGTTCTGAGCCAGCAAGCTTATACTTAACATGTGGATATATTTCATCATTATTCAGGCAAGTGGAACTCCCAAAAAAAGGAGCATAGATGATAGGCCTAAATCAGGTACTCAATCTTGGTATCATCTGGTACTTGATTTTTATAATATCCAGTTCAATGACTCATCGTGAATTTTGCGGCATTTCTTGTTATTTTTCTAAATCAATAACTGAAACATAATATAATCCTCTGTTTAAATTTTCAGATGATAAGAAGGCCATATATGTTTCTCCAGGCGTGGAAACTGGTGGAGCTTTAACACCTAATAATAGACCTAGCGAACAAGCAGCTTTGCCAAATCTATGCATTCCGGTTACAGCAATCAAACCAGACGTGAGCGCTGCTAGTGATTTCAGAGTTATTGCCACCCCAGTAACTGAAGTGCCAACTAAGGTATGCCAGTTGGAGTTTTTTTCTTGTTAAAGTGCCAGCAAATTATCATTTAGAAAAGGCGCCACTAACTTCGTGGAGTGAACCATGATCGATACTTGGACGAAGCAATCAAATTTCTTAATGTTTCCACTACTACCACTTCAGTAGAGCATCCCTTATTTATTATTGCTATTATCTTTTGGGATTAATTCTTGAGTTGCTAGTATGGTTTTGCTAAATGGATTGCTGGGTCTCTTTGCATTCTTTTTCTTTTCTAAAAAGAACTACTTATTCATTCCAGAGAGAAACAGAACAAGACCCGTCCCAGAAGGACACCCTGATATAGCAACAAAACACCTCACCTAACACCAGTATCAGGACACCTAAATGCAAAGTACCTAGATACTCTATAAAAAATGAGATTCACTCTTGAGATCAGTATGTTTCAGCTTTTGATTTATGGGATCGTTTCTTCTTGAATGAAACTATAGACCTATAATCCTTAATAAATTGTCAGGATGATAAGGAATCAAAGCGCGAGAGAAGGAAGCAATCAAACAGGGAGTCTGCTCGGAGGTCAAGGTTGCGGAAGCAGGTATAATAAGAAGCTTGGTTAGTTTTAACTTGTAATGTTTTGTGTTAGGGAAATTTTACCATCCTTAAGAAAATATCTCAAGTTATCAACATTTTATTTTTAGTATCTTGAGGTACCTAGTACTAAAGGTCCCACATATTTACACTAGAAAATATGATACCTCTACCTTCTTAAAGATAGTAAAATTGCTGTTTGTGTTATCCCTTTCAGTATTCCATTATCTAAAGATCCCTCCAGTTTAAATATCTTGACACTCGTTCATACTTTAGTAGAAGTTTAAACCATACTTGTACAATAATGATATTCTTTCATTCTAACAGGCCGAGACTGAGGAACTGGCTAGAAAAGTGGAGCTATTGACTGCGGAGAACACATCCCTTAGACGTGAAATAAGCAGGCTAACGGAAAGCTCCAAGAAACTTAGATTAGAGAATTCTGCTCTAATGGTAAACATCTTTTCTAACGATATGATTATTGGAGTATTGGAGCTATTTTCATTGAGCACTCGTCCTTTTTTTTTCCTGTCAAATGCGCCTTGTTTAACAGGAGAAACTAACGGAAACCGGGCCTGATGAAGCACAAGAAGTGCCTCCAGTCAAAACAACAGCACAGCAAGCTCGAGGCGTCGAAAATTTCCTGTCAATGATAGACAAGACTGGCACACCAAGAAGTAGTGGGCACATGGACCATGCCATTGCCACGCCCAAGCTTCGTCAGCTCCTGGGCTCTGGTCTGGCGACTGATGCTGTAGCCGCAAGGTAATCTTAACGACTTGACCCTCCCGCCGTTCGTGCTCAAACGCAGCATGTGGCCTGGTGAATTTTATAAGCTCAACCTTCCCGCACGATTAACATCGAAGTAGTAGGCACGATTTTGTCACTGTATTCGCCCTTGTAAATTACTAGCTGCCTTCTAGACGAGCATTCCAACCGCTCCACCGGGATATGGATGCCCCCTGGCAGTCAGTTTTTCCCTGAGTTTTTACTCTAATCTCGTAGATCTGTAACATCAGTGCTGGCTCGCTGTGTTCATATCAAACTGATCTCTGTAAATACTGTAACTGATAGAAAACCTTCTAGCTTTGATCTTTTACCTTTACCTGCTTTTGGATGATCCATTTTTCTCTCCTACGGGTGTAAACATCTTCTTTTCTTTGGTTAGTTCGATACATAACATTGTAGCCGATGCGATCAACACCGGTGGTGGTTCGCTTCTGTCCTTGGCGTACTATATGTTCTTTACGGCTTTTTGCTGATACGGCTCTCTATTGATGATCGATAAGATCACACGGTTGCATCAGCGATGATCACTATGCGGTGGCCGGTGGGCAATTACTCGCCGGCGTCCTACACCATTCGTCTTGTCGACGGAAGCGCTGTACTCCGTTGAAAGCGAGAACAGGCAAGGGAATCTCCGGTTGCTGCTCCTGCACCTCCCAAACATCCGCCATGCTGTTGCCATGACTATGAGCATGTGACAACACTGTGACAGCCATCGTCCAAATGTCCAATGCAATGGCAGCGAAGGGAAGTGCAGCTGTGGAGAAACAACTTGGGCATTCTACACGTCTTTTACTAGTACGTTTAAAACGGCATGTCAAGAGTTCTCTCGAGTGCCATGGTTTGTGTCAGCAAATTCAGGCTTGAGATGTGCGTGAATTTCGTGTTGGTTTTGGTGAGGTCGTATTTGTACGGCGCTGATCTGACTGCGCGGTTCAATTGACGCATGGTCCAGTGCTGTGCTGTTAGCTTGGGCCCTGCACGGTATTAGGCCGGCTTTCTTTTGACTCGACTAGCACCCGTGTGACCCTTGACTGAATTGGTAATATCGATGCATCAAATTGCTGCAAACGGGTCGGCCGCTAGCTCACCACCACGACCCAAAGTCCGAACATGCTAAGCAATTATCACCTGTCAAGGCCTCAAGGGCTCATGGCAATGGACCATTTTTCCCTTTTGGGGAGGAGGCGCCTGGGGCTTGGGACCTCGGGTGCTTGGCAATGGGCAAGCAGGCAGGCGCACGTACAAGTGGAAATTGGTTAATACAGCTTTCATCTGTTAATACAGAAGTGATTAAGGAGCGAAAGCATACTACTGTTGTGTATCTTGGCGAAAGTAGGCCATTTCCGTTACTAAAAAGAAAACGAAAGTCCAACACTTGAGAATGATTAAATCTAGGGAATGTCCACTGTTTATATACCTAAAAATAAATTCATCCAAATGTTAGACAGAAAGATAATTTTAAGATTCATGCAACACCTATTTCTCTAACCGTATCTCCTTATTTTCCTCACCCTGATGTTGTTGCTGATCGACGCAATCATCTTTCTCTCCTAATCCATCACCTTCTCTCCATATGCATCGTCTTCCTACGTCTTCCTAATCCATCACCTTCTTTCCATATGCATCGTCTTCCTACGTCTTGCCAGTGCCGAAAGTTGCCAATGGTGTCAATGAGGCTTACAAAACCAATCTCTTTCCACCTCTCCCCCTGCCCGCCCCACTTTTTTCGAAGCCAACCAATGGCAAGGTGCCCTTGCCTTGCCTTTTTCTTCGTCTCCGCAGCACAAGGCTCGCGTTGCGGAGACGTCTCTTTCTCTTAATCTCTACAGATATGATGCCCCTGCCACCATCCTCCTCCAACCTGGCGGCTTCAACTTGCTGTCTGCTCATGACCACCGTCTCCTAGGCCATCCTCTAAAGCCATCCTCATCGCCTTCTACAACCTTCACCACCTCCTAATCCCCGAAACCCGAGGTTTGGGTGCCACTGGCAGTGGGAAGATGAAGGGGGTGTCCAGGAGCTTGCCTTTGCAGTTGCTTCCCCCCTCCCTCACCCCCAATCTCTTATTGCCTCATCATCCTCACTAGTTTGCGTCACTGCTGTCTTCGAGCCATAACCAGAGAAGAGGTGCTCGCCAGAGAAGAAAATGTGATCACCAGAAAAGAGGAGGAATTCAACTAAAACATGTGAATATTTCAAGTGATGAAAATCTAGCAATCTCCTTAAAGTTGTTGGGTTATTCACGTATCTAGCCACCATCTTTTTTAAACATATAAGGTAATTATTGACTAGAAATATATTTATATGTATTCTTTAATCACTCTATCCCCTCATGGTTATTCTTTGCTCTATACGACCCTGCGATAGTGGTTTATCTAGGATTTGAGGCATGTGTAGCCCAACCTACAGAAAAAAGTTTAAACACCGCAAATATAACTATGTCAATATACACAATACAAGTATATATAATAGAAATGACAAAAAATGCATCAAGCATCATGATATATTACTAAGTTATATTTCAAACATCTTAAAATTAACAATTGAGTAAGAATTTTGACTTAAAGAGGCTTATACGGCTATAAAAGTTTGAAGAACATTACCTCATCATTTTGTTTTTGAATGTCTTCTTTTGCCATAACCAGGGAAGGAGGCAATTGAGAAGCATTCTTCTATGCTACATGTTACCGAAAAAGAGATGTAATGTTTTCATCTTTCTTTATGTTTTAACAATCTGCAACACAAAAAAATGGAAAGAAGAGTACAAGTCTAGAAGACATAGTCAGCCAATCAATAATCACTTGCCCTTGGCCCCTTGCCTTGCTTCCTTGGTGCGTGCCTGCATGCTGCCACGGTGTCGGTGCTAGCTTCTGCACTTGCACACCGCCCTTGCTGCCTTGTCGTCGCCACTCGATCACTAGAGGCCAGACGCTGTGAACAGTCGAACAGGAAGCCAAGAAAGGAGCAACCAAGCTGATCAAGAGGTAGGAGCCCTAACCCTAGGTGCTGTTATGATCGGTTGCTGGTCGATCATGTGAGATGGGCATGAGCCAGAGCCATGGTCGTGGAGAAGGAGCGGAAATGAAATGGCTCCACTTCAACTTTAGTGTTTTTACCATACCTACCTACGCATGTCTTGGGGCAACACATTTTTGGGTGGTCCAGACCACCCTACAGATCCGTCGATGCAATACAAGATTACTGCAGATCCGTCGATGCACTACAAGATTACTACAAATCCCCCAAGTCTTCGACATCTTCGTTGTCCCTGGTCGCATCTTGCCCTAGCCACCCATTGAGGCCATGCTTTGTGCCACCGACACAAACACCTTGTCGAGCATTGCATCCTCACCACAAATTGCTATCCTTGCCGCCTCTAGCGATCTGGCCAAACCTAGCACCTCAGCAGCCCATGTTGACACTCACATTGCTTTAGAAAAAACAATAAAGATTAAAATGTATCTTATAGATCATGATTATAGAATTGATAATCTCTTTTTAAATAAACAAATTGATGCGAGTAAAATACGCTAATGTTTCTTGAATTTGTATACGGATGATATCTAGGTCCACAAACTAGTAAAATGCATATCTGTACTTTTAAACACATTAAAGTATCATAAACTATTCCCTCCGTCTCAAAATATAATAATTTCTTACTATATATTTGAACAAAAGTATTCATTACATAGCTCTAAATTGCTATATTTTATGATGGAGATAGTATCATATGACTGGCTAACGTGGCAATTTGATGTGGCACATTGCACACATATATTACGTCATATAAATAAGAGAAAATAAAATAAAATAGGGATTCCTCTTTCTCGTCTAATGCCCTCAATTCAAATCCAATATGTATTGATAGGGAGCTTGGGACATGTGGTGGAAGGAAGGAAGAGATAGAGAGGTATAGGACATTTACGGATGCGACGCAACCAGCTCGCTTAGTACTTTGGAACTGTTTGAGGAGCTTAAGGCACTGGTTCAGAGAAGCAGCCGGTTAGTAGCCAACTTCTGAGAATCCAAAGGAGCTAGGAAACCCAAGTTTTGGCTACTAGTTCATTTTCTAGATTTTGTAACTATAACTTTAAAAAATCTGGATTATTTAGGACAATTTTTATCTAGGAGAAGTTGCATTTGTTAGAAACTCCCTCAAACATACCTATGATTCTGAGAAGTAGCTGATTGGTAGTCGGCTTCTAAGAATCTGAAAAAGTTGGGTTCTTCAGATTCTCAAAAGTTAGGTAAAAATCTAGACCGTGAGAAAGCTAGAGAGTCTAGGAGACACTATAGCTGCTAAAAGCTTCCCAAACATGACCTTTGTGTCGACAAAGAGCGACAACAAGGGCTGCATTACAGCGGTTGCAACTAGCAGTCGAACATGGCCATATTGTGTCCACGTAGTCTTTTGAGGGTCATACGATGATTTTAGACATAAGTTAGCTTATTTGCTTGTGCGTTGCCACGGAATGAAAGGATAAATTAGAGATTAGTCATCGGGAGTGTTTGAATTAGGAAGCATAAAATTTTCATCGACATTGAGAAACCCACATGTTAGTGATAAATGATTATGATGACAGATTCGATCGTCATCACTATCAATACATATTTATATAGTAGTATATAGATAACATACTACCTTCTTGTCGAAATACTTCATTTCTGATTTTGGTTTACCAGTCTATGAACCACTATGCCATTTTTCTAAAATATAAAGAAATAATTCGTTCGTATCATATGAGAGAAAAACAGTCTATGAACCACTATGCCATTTTTCTAAAATATAAAGAAATAATTCGTTCGTATCATATGAGAGAAAAAAAAGAAAGGAATACAACTGCTCATATCATATGCTTGTACAGGGCAAAAATGTTAAGCGGTCGGGCGATGTCTGCACACGCCTGTTCCACTTGATCGAGGTGGCGCCCGCCGGTGCACGTGTCCGCGCCTCTCGGATTCCGTTGCGACGCTGTCCCCAGCAGCAGCTGGCTGGCTTCGCTCCTCATCTGGAGGCGAGAGAGCGAGCCGGGTCGGCGCGGCGGGCGGGGCATGGGTTTCCGCCCCGCACGACGCCCGCCCGCCCGCGCGCCACCTGATTCGCTCCATCCGCTTCTTCTCGGATTCCAGCTGTTCCCCCGTGGCCTTTCTTGGATTCCCCCCGCGCCCGCGGCCCCCCCGCCCCGTACCCATGGCGTTGCCGAGGTGGCTCCCATGATGCGCTCTCGCCGCCTCGCCATGTGACCGCGCCACGCCGCTTTTCCGAGACGGAGAAAAACTAGAGATCCATGCCGCATTCTCCCTCCTCCTCCCGGCTTAGCCTCATTCCACGCCGTTTTCCTCTTTCTTGCCTTGCGGGCGTCGTCGTAGCGTAGTAGGACTGTAGGAGCCCGGCGGGCGCGGGTGGTTGGTGTGCGCGCGCGCAGCAGCAGCCAGCAACAGCAGCGGGAAAAGGCTAACTAAGCTAGGACAGAGGAGAGAAAGCTGTGGCGCTTTGTGCTCACGAGATTCGGGGGCCGCCGGGTGGTTGCTTTTGCTCGCAAGGGAAGTGTTGGGGGAGCCGTATACATCCGAACTGTTCTAATGGCGACCCTGGGCGTTGCTTTGCGCGATGTATTGGTGAGGCGGTACTAGGGGGTAGTACAAGTGGTGGTTGTCGTCGTCGTAGTCTTGTGGGTTGCGTGCGTGCGTTCGTGCGCGCCAGCGAAGTTCTTGCGACGATCGTGGGGGTGGCGGCGTGTTCTTGTTCGTGTTCGTGTGCTCTCGCTCCTGCCATTGGTTGATGAGCATGGGGCATTACTCGGAGCAGAGGCCGGGGTTCGAGGTGACCAAGGACTGGAACGGCGCCGACCAGGTCATGATCCGGTCGCCGCGGGGGGCGTCCGTCCTGGTGAGTCGCCGCGCCACGGTCTTCCTTGAATTTCTGGCTGGCGATTGGCTTGGCCTTTCCACTTCCAGTTCCACGGCGTGCACGCGCTGGTCTGATGCGAGTCTCTTTGGTTGATGCGGTGGTTGCAGGTCAGCCTGCACGGCGGCCAGGTCGTCTCCTGGAGGAACGACCGCGGCGAGGAGCTCCTCTTCACCAGCAGCAAGGTGAGGCCTTCGCGTACTGATCCTCCTGGTTCTCTGTTTTATGGCAATGTCGCTGTTTCTGCAACTGATGATCGGATTCGTGCGATGTGGTTGGGGAAGGGTTTGGTTTCATCAAGTTATTCTCTTGTGGATATACTTTGCGCAATTGCAGTCGAAATGTGCGGATTCATATTTTTGTTTGCACTTACTTGATGCAATTTATGCCAGAGCAACGTCCTTGTGCTGAAAATTTCTCTGATAGACATGCATGCGAACTGAAATTAGTCTGTTTGTGATTGGGTAAAAGCAAGGCAGACTTTTTTTAACAGTAGAAGCCTTTCTTTGGGGCATACTATATAATAAGAATATGAGACTAATTTGTTATTAATTTAGGATGGTAAGTTACAGGCTCAAAGTTGATTTTCTTTTTTCTCTACCTCTGAATAACCTGCTTAAGGCCTCGGATTCGCCTTTGTTTACGAAATATTTGTGTGCTAGATAAGTAGATATGTAAACACATATAATTTGCGTGCTTTCAGTTAGTTTTAAGATTTTTGATAGCTATTGGGTGTACATACAGGCTATCTTCAAGCCACCAAAAGCGATGCGTGGTGGAATTCCCATATGCTTTCCACAGGTACTGCAATATCCCCTATATGTTTGCAGTGGACAGTGCACATCTGCACCAGAGATGGATTTTCATCCCACGAGGGCATGCAATTTTACTTCTGAACTGGTGAAAAAATGAACCTTTTTAACTGTATAACCTTTGTCAGTTTGGAAATTGTGGAACATTGGAGCAGCATGGATTTGCAAGGAACAGGCTATGGGCCATAGATGATGAGGCTCCACCGCTAAATCATAATGATAACAACGGCAAAGTTTCTGTTGACCTTCTGCTAAAGCCATCTGAAGATGACCTCAAATGCTGGCCACACTGGTATGATAACGTATTTTGTGGACATATATATTTCACTTTCTTTGAGTAGTTTGTCTGTTACAGCTAGGTGAGTAAAATGTCCAATTCTAGTTAGCTAGTGCGTCAGGGAGGTGGTTGGTTAAATAGCTCAGGCCATTTGGTCATGTACTTCTATGGACCTTCGGTATAAAATTTTCTAAATGACTATTCATCAGAACAGACTGATTCTGTTGGATGTAGCAACTGGATAGAAATGAGAGAAACTACCTTTTGAATCAGAAACATTGGACAAACTAAATATTATATTGCTTTAGACCGAAGTAATACTGTGCCAAATATAAATTTTGCCTACGAAGGAAATCTTGAGTCCCAAATACTGTGCACCTGTTATTGATGTAGGCAGGGATGTTCTGTGTGCAATAAGCTCAATACTTCAACCTAGAGCTATATTACATTAATTCTGTTATATATCTTATAAATATGATAAGTGAGCTTTCATGGATTCATAAATAAGAGTGTAGGGTTAGGCAGATATTCTGTTTGATGAGATTTGAAGCTGTAAATCTGAACTATTTCAAGTGTCCTATTATTTATAGTGGATGGTATGCTTAAGTAGTTTTGTCGAACATTTGATATCTGAATATTCATTCTGGAAGGTTTGTCATTTGTCTGATATACTTACTATAATGTGAATTCCAGCTTTGAGTTCCGTCTCAGAGTTTCTCTTTCAATGGATGGAGATCTCTCGTTGGTATCACGTGTCAGAAATGTTAATGGGAAGCCATTCAGTTTTTCGTTTGCTTACCACACGTATCTTTCTGTCTCTGACATCAGGTAAGGCATTGTTTGAGCAATTAAATCTTTTTGCTCACTAAATTTCATGTTATGTGCTTGTCGCTGATGTTATACACTCTTCTCAGTAGAATCTTCTAATAGCTTAAGGTAGTACATGTTTATGCCCATAAGCAATTAACATCTCCTGTCATCCATTGAAGCTTATAATCAACGAAGTATTTTCTGAGCTACTTCTCATGCTTTGTATGTAAAAATAGTAGCCATCTCATGCTGTCACAATCAATAGAACATTGGCGGTTTTGTGACTTTGTGATGAATAATATGCATAAGATGGTGTGCTGCACCTTTCTCATTGCAGTGAGGTGAGAATAGAAGGTCTGGAGACACTTGATTATCTTGACAACCTTAGCCAACGAGAACGTTTTACAGAACAAGGAGATGCTATAACATTTGAGTCTGAGGTAAATTTTCACTATTTATATGTTGGTGTACATCAACATACTAGATATATACTTCAGCTTTGTAGGTCTTCCACTTCTTTGGCATACATGTTAGTCACTTCTTTTGGCCTGTACTGCATGCTTGCATTTGAACACTAAATCACTAATGATCAGCTCTTGAATCTGAATTTGGTACAGAGTCCTTGCATCCTTTTTGCCTCAGTCGTGCATTGTGAACTTCTGCACCGATGATGCTTGTGACAACAGTTTTACAGATTCATCAAAACCAACTACGTTTACAGGTTGACAGAGTCTACGTTGGATCCCCAAGCGTAATTGCTGTGCTTGACCATGAGAAGAAACGCACGTTCATTCTAAGGAAAGAAGGGCTTCCTGACGTTGGTAAGATGATTTCCTTCATGTACCACACCAAACCAGTTTGAGCATTCTTAAGCCCGGTGAATGAAAATTTACCTTCCTGGTAATCATATATCAACGATGGGTTTCATGCCCTCTATGTTGGCCATCAGTTGTTTGGAACCCATGGGACAAGAAGTCGAAAACGATGGTGGATTTCGGCGACGAGGAGTACAAGCAGATGCTCTGCGTGGATGCTGCCGCAGTCGAGCGAGCCATCACGCTGAAGCCAGGGGAGGAGTGGACGGGGAAGCTGGAGCTATCCGCCGTCGCTTCCACCAACTGCAGCGACCATCTGGACTACCCATGTAGCTAGCTTCAGAGTTTTTATAACGCGTTCCAGTAGCCATATTCAGATGCTTAGTTTTGCCCCCCCTAAATCGAAGATCATGTACTACGTTTTTCCTTGTACATGGGAGTGTACTACGTTTTTCATTGTACAACATGGGGGCACTAGCTAGGTCCGTACGTCTTGATCAGCCTGTTGCTGCTCAGTCTACTCGTGTCATTTGTCAGACAGTACTATATATTCAGATGCAAAGTTGTTGTGACAGACTTCTCTGGAGTATGAAAACAGGCAGAGTTTTCTGAACAAGTGTTTGCCGTGAGACTTTCTTTTGTACAGCAACGTGACGGACACTACGGCTTAGCTGCAAAGTCTCAGCAAAACAGGTTGACATTACAGGAGAACATGACGATCGTTGCAGACAGGCTTGGCGTCGAGGCCGCCGCCGTTCTTCCTCTCCCGCACGGTGCAGCCGGCGTGCGTGCCGAGCAGCCGGTCCCAGACCACGAAGAACGGCTGCGAGAAGTTGCGCCGGCCGCCGCCGAGTTGGTGGTGCACGTCGTGGTAGGCCGTGTTGTTGCCGAACAAGGCGTGGAGCGGGTTCCAGGGCACCAGGAGGCCGCAGTGGTCGTCGATCCCCTTGACGGTGGCGAACGCGAAGAAGAACGCCGCGGCGCGGGGAGGCAAGCCCGAGGCGAGGAACGCGGCGGCGCCGGAGAGCGTCTCCGTGAGGACGCCGTCCACGGGGTGGCTGTACTGCGCCGCGAACGCGTAAGGGGCCACGACGCGGTGGTGCCACGAGTGGAACCGACGGTACATGTACCGGCTCGAGTGCATCAGCCGGTGCATGAAGTATTGCCACGCGTCTAGCACGAACATGGCCACCCCGAACCGCGCCGCCACGTCCAGTAACGCCACCGCCGGTGTCGCCGGGGTGCTCGCGTGACCGGCCTTGACGTCGCCGGCGACGCCGTCTTTCTCACTTGTCAGCTGCGTAAGATCGATAAAGAAAAACATATCAGTTAACCAGTTAACTATCACCATTCACAAGCTGAGGGTGATGCATGCGTGTCCATGGTGCTCCACCGTGTCCGTGCGCACGCGTGTACAGAACCTGTACAGTTAATGGTCAAGGCTACTCTTGATCGATTAATGCGTTTGTCAAGCAGAGCCATGTATGCAGCAGGGTGAGGCGAAGTTAGTGTTGCACTGTTGTTGTTCATCTTGTTGTCGGAAGAAACCGCTGGAGCTAGCAGCTGTACTCGGTGGTGTAATAGTGTGAGCACGCAGACAATAGATTGCACTGCAATTGCAAGGCAGAGGTCATGCATGCAGGCTGGAGCACAGAACAGGATGACACAGAACATAGCTACTGCTAACTTACTCGAACTACCTTCTTTACTACAGATTTGACTAGTGCTGTGGCCATTGGTATCAGAATTCAGAAGCACTACCTTTTTTTCTCTAAGTTCTGATCAAATAATATAGTACTCCGGTAGTAGGACTCAATTCAGCATTTCGGCAACCTACCCTATATTGTATTGGGGGTTCACAAAACTGATTGGTTTTCGTGAAACCACCGGTTGTTGGTTTGTGAAAACCAACCAGTTTTAATCAGTTTTTGTATGGCGTTGATCGTCTGTCGTTTGTTTTATCGGTTTTCAATTTGTTTTCGATAAACCGAAGAAAAACGGTTTTCCCTTCAAAAACGGAAAAGCGTATGTATTACTGTCCTGTGCATTGCTCAATATCACCCCCGGCTTCTCCTTTACCATCATCCTTATAAACATGAATTTCACCATATCTTTTAATTAGCGCACCCCCTGTTCCATGAGGAAAGAGGCATCCTCCTTGGACCAGCTTACCTCCTTGCGATGTTTAAAACAGGTAGATAAATCGTCTTAATTACGCCAGATGCAGGCATGCAGCCCAGCTTATGGAGGAAAAATACTCCTATATATATATAAGTCAACACTAAACAGCAAATCCCAAACACGTTCATTTATGAAAGAATCACACACCCAAACCGCATGCAAAGCGCGCGCATATATAGCAGCTTGTTTAACTCTTTCTATACGAGCATGTATATACATATATATATGAATCGTGTTGACAGTTTTATTACGGTACAATAGTCGAGAGATGATTACATATCTTTGTTGCTCTCTGCATTACGGATGTATAAACACAATTCTCGATCTAGAGCAGGAGGTTCCAAACAAAGACTCAACAGACGAAAGCCAGCAAACATTGAGGGTTGAGACGACAAACCTTGAGCACGGCAAGTGAGATGGCAACCTGGATGGCCTGCTGCAGCAGCACGCCCTTCACTACCTCCTTCTTGGACGCCATGTTCTTGGTCTCCTCGTCCCTCCTCGAGTGCAGCCTGTACCTGTCCAGAGCCCTGACGCTCCCCAACGCCTCGTAGATCCCCGAGTAGAGCCAATACACGGCCACCGGCGCCAGCGTCACCGCGAGCTCCTCGCCGCTGATGAACATGAACCCCATCGTTGCCACTACTACCTATTATCAAAGCTACTAAAAAGACTCTGACGTGGAGAAACAACGAGAGATATGATCTTGCTATGCACTTCAAGTCGGTACTCACACTGCCACTGTACTTGACTACTTGTAGCTCTGTTGCTAGTAGGCCTTGGTGCGTCAACTCGCTGCACACGAGAGGGAGAAATATATAGGCCAGCGTGTTCTACTGTTCTAGGGATGACCAAATTTAGCAGGCACAATGCAAACTACTCCGATGTTTAATTCTCTGCTCGGCAGTGCAGTGTGAGTGCATATAACAGATCGCCTGAAAAATCGTGTGTAAGCATCGCCATATGTTTGACTTCCATTTGATCAAATCCAACCTGCAACTGCAAGCTAGACGACACAAGTCATGCATGCATGCATGCTGGCTGCCATCCACTGCTCACACTATCCAGGCAATTACTGCTCCTATTTGTTCAGCACAGATGTCACTAGTTAATGTCATCATCATCGCCTATGGGTACCAGAGGCACCATCTTTCTTTCTTCCTTTTTTCTTTTCTACTTGGTTCTGATGAGATCATTTTTTCATCAATCCAGCCAACCTACCCATACTGTCTTTCTACTTTGCATTGCCCGCGGTCAGGCGCGCCGGCCAGCAGCCAACCACCTGACGCGGTGGCACGGTTGCACGCCGCCGGCCAAGCGTCGTGCCGTGCCCGGCGAATTCAGCTGACGCACTTCAACCGACGACGGCGCGGGCGCCGGTGGACCCGAATAACGGCGAACCAACAGCTCGGCCTGCCTGAGAGCTGCGGGCCCAACGTAGTTTTAGATGGGCCTAGTCCACAGAGAAAAGCCCAAGTAGTAGCTCCCTCCCAGCCGCCGGCCCACCGCGCGAGGAGATCTCGCACGGCGACACGGCGACGTCGCGACTTCTTCTTCCTCCTCCTCCTCACCTCGGCCGCTGCCCGTCGCTCGGCGAGCCGCCGGCCCGACGGCGCCGCACGCGTAGGGAGCACTCGACCGGCGCTCGCCTTGGACGAAGGCACCGGTTAGCCGCGAGGCAGCCGCCCGGCCCCGCCCAGCGCTCGCGTTCCCCCTCCTGATCCGTGGGTTCCTCAGCGGGGCGCCGGTGCCGGAGGAGATGCAGAGGCTGGGGGATTTCAGGCTTCCCCCCTTCTTCAACTACCCGCCTTACTTCACGTAATCCCTTCCCCCCTCGTTGCTCTCGCTCTGCCCCCGTAACTTTTCATCTCCAGCTTTCAGTTTTATACAGAGAGACCCGAAGCTCTACGTGTGGTGTCCATAGGTTCAGTACAGATGTTTGTATATACAGTATGATCTGTGAATTTGCAGTCTATAGGAGGAAGAGGTGACCGTGAGATGTTGATTCGGTAAATTGGTTAGGATCGTTGTATACTATTGGTCCTTGGCATCGACGGAATTTCCAGTTTAGGGCCTATAAGTGACTTGCTTTTTGGCTCCCAGTGTTGCTTACGAAATCGTAACACCAGTACTGATTATAACGTAGGATATAATCTTGTGAGTTAACTCTCAACTCTAAATTTTGTTAGCTTTTTTCATATCTGCTGAAGGCAGATCGTCCACTGTTTTATATTGATTCTGGAGACTAGCTTATCAATAAGGTGTAATGGAAATTTCTAGACCTTAACAAGTTAACAACTAACCTGTTGCAACTTGCAAGTGAAGAACACAATATGTAGTACCTTTTAATTCTAAGTATGCCTTTGTCCAACTGTATGTTCACAATTTTACACTTCATGGAACACCTCTGCTTTGAACGGCAGTACTTGGTAGTTGGATTTGATATCTTGCAAGTGTACGGTTAAGTTCTTATCTTGTTGGCACTAGATGTAGATATCTTGTGTCTTGGCTTTATAATTAAATTTCATTATATATGTTAAGATCTGGATACCTGGTATATCGTGTGTTTTTCAACAGTCTGTTTGTATCAGTTGAACCATTTTCTTTTCGAGTTTCACATCCGCAATCATTTGGATTGATCTACAGATAAACTTCTGACTTCTGTTAAAAACTTTGTTTAACAACACTGTCAAACAACATAACTGAGATTTGTAGCATGACAACTTTGTGTCTCTCAGTTTGCAGCCTGTGCGAGAAACACGTGAAAAGCAAGTGCAGCTATGGAAAGATCTGATACTTGATTATTGTCGAAGTCAAAAGATATATATAATCTCCCTAGAAGAAGATTTCCCATTGTTCTCCAATCCAAAGATCGAGAGTAAGATGTATCTATCTTAATCTTACATAGTTTGTTTTGTTATTCATAAAAAAAGTTCTTAGTAGCTACTAGTCATCAAACTGTTTGGTTCATAAAAAAAAAGACCCAGTAATCAGGTATGATAGCAATGCTTCAAAGGGCTATGGAGCTTTTTTAGTATATAAACACAAAATAATTGTACTAGGCTAGCTCGTTACACTCTTGCCTGTTGCAGTGAATTCACAGGAATTGTTTCTTTCATGCAGGATCTCTTAGCCATGAAGCAAAGGAAGTATTCCTTGCTGCTCTTGTTAATGAAGGTCCATTTTACCATTAAATCTTTTTGCTTTTGTCACAGCTAATGGTAATTCTATGCAGTACAAAATCATTTGTTTGATGTTCTCTGCCTTCTTAAATCCATGTTGGAACTGCATGCAGGACGTGCGGAATGGATGGACAAAGGTCATAAGAAGTGCCTCATTCTTTGGTTGCGGATACAAGATTGGGCAAACTACATATTAAATTTTGTATGATTTATTTTATGTTCTGCTTGTTTGTTTAGGAGCTATCTATAAGTTATTTATGAACAATACATAGTGGCACTATCTTCATTGTGTCATAATGTTTCTCTCTGCCCTGTGTTTATAGGTAAAGGATAATGGACTGGAAGATAATGTAATGACTGTTGAAGAAATACGTTCAGGAATTGAAACACGTGGGACTGGTAAGTTGGCAAACTTCTGAATTATGACATTAAGTTTTCCTTTTCTACAACTATCAATATCATGTGTCTCAAGCCATATTTTCTCTCCTGAAAGCAATTTTAATCTAGTTAGTATACTAACATTGTAGTTGTGTTTTGTATGTTGGCTGGATATTTCATATATATGTCGGTATTTTGAAAAATGTAAGCACTCTCTGGATGAATAGGGAGCTGCAAAGCAACTAATTGAGACACAAACGATTGATCAGAATTTAATGAACAAGTAACGTCTCATAAATATCTTTTATACCGAAAACTAATCAAAAAGGTATTTGTCAAAAAGTTTGATAAATCACGACAAACCAAGCATGAGTTGTGTGCTAAACATTTCATTATCTATGTTTTGTTGGCTGACACTGTTAGGACACTTAAATGAACACTATTCATCACAATTTAGCTGGTGTGACCAACTAATTGGCTGTTTTTCAGAACACCCGTATACATTAATTGATTGTTTACTTCATCATCAGGAACAATAATAAGCCTGTAGTTGATAAAGATGTTTCTGGCCTGTTCAAATTGTGAGGCCTAAATTGATTTATTTTATAATACGACCTCTGTTGCAGAACTTGCTGGAATTGACCGTGGTGTTCTCATGAGGGCTTTGAAGTTACTGGAACAGAAGGGCAAAGCAGCGATTTTTAAGGGCACTTCAGCTGACGATGAAGGCGTAAAATTTTCAGCTTAATGTCTGGGGCCTGTGTGATCCCCAACTTGGCAGATCGATTATCTTGACCAGCATCTTTGAATGATGAGAATTCTTGCCAACCAGTATGCTGATACGTCCTTCCCAAGCATATTTATCTGCCTTTCACTGCTGCTGCTGTTAAATGCCATGTTGGCCTGTCCATCTTTGACTAAAAAAATCATTGTAATCAGAACTTAATTCATTTCCACAAGCATACCTACAAACCCTTCTGCTGTTGTGTGATAAAACTAGGAACTGGTCTTGCATCTCATGCAAATAAATTTTCTATTTGATCAGGTCTATTTAGAAAGCAACAAGCAAGCATTGGCAGACCTTTATTGGAGAGTACTTAGTACTAAGTACTGTACTACCTATGGATTACGACCACTTCAGGAAGATGCAAAAAGAAAACACGAGCAAGGAGCTTTCATTTTCCCAACTAAAGCACTCCGTATTGGTTAGCACCACAAGTCCATAACTCGAGAAACTTCCGAGAACCAAATTCTTAATCTTTCGATTCACACTACGAAACAGAAACTGGGATCCACAAATCCACTTGTCCTCGAGCAATTTACTGCAAAAACACGCAAGAATTCGATCCTCTCGATCCTGCCACTGACATGTAGACCACGAGGTATCAATCAGTCGGCGAATGCCTATCAGCAGAATCTGTGGGCACAGCAAAGCCATTTCATCGCTTTCTTTTTTGGATCACCACGATGAAAAACGCAGCCGGCTAACCGGTCAACTACTACCGTTTTTTACATCAATTTCAATCCTCGCAATGCTATAGAGTCAGGTACAATGCATATATCTACCTGCATCTCCATCTCAAATCAAATCGATTTTTTTATTTAAGAAGAGAAGGAAAAGGAAAGGAGAATAAGTGTTCTCTGTTCATGAGCAGCCACTAATATGAAAGGGGAGTTAGTGGATGGCATTTGATTTTGATTTGATCGATACCATTCCGCTTTCACCTGCCGTTGTTGATCAGCCATGGCATCACTAAAGTAAAGGCCCCCAGGAACCGATGATTTGGTGAAACGAATAAACAAAACCAGCACGCAAACCTGTGAGCAAGTGGGGAGTTCTTTGACATATATACCCCTCCCTCCTCTTGGTTCCTTTCCCCAAACTCCATTATTGATTCTTGTGAGGAAGGAAGGAAGAGCAGAGCAGCAGAGGCGACGCAAGAAAAGAAGGGGGATCTCTCCGTTAGACAGGTGTGTTTCCTTGCGAGTGCTCTCTAATTTGCGCTGATTAAGCTTTGATGACGCTTGATTTGTGGTTTGATTGTTCTTGTTGTTGGAAATAGGAGGAGGAAAAGCAAGTGGGGTTGGGGATGGCGTCAAAGAGGATACAGAAGGAGCTCAAGGATCTGCAGAAGGATCCCCCTACCTCATGCAGTGCAGGTCTTGCTTCTTCCCTTTTTTGCTGCTTTTGGGGGTGGATTTTGCAGTTCTAGGCCATACATCTTGCATAGGAGTCAGATTTTGTACATGTGCTTCTGAATGACTTCTTGTCCGTGCTCTTGAATTTGTCATATACATCAAAGGGGCTTAGCTTAGCAGTATCTGGAATAACTCTCTGTACTCATCTTTGCCCCAGCAAAAGAGGGGAAAGACAGATCACTGTATGATTAGAGTTTTCCTTTTATGAAGATTACGGATGGAAGTTTTTTATATATCGATTAAGATTAAGGCCCCGTTTGGATGGGACTAAAAAAGTTTTAGTCCCTGTCACATCGAATGTTTGTACACTAATTAGAAGTATTAAACGTAGACTAAAAATAAAACCCATTTTATAACCCTGGACTAATTTGCGAGACGAATCTATTGAGCCTAATTAATTCATGATTAGCCTATGTGATGCTACAGTAAACATGTGCTAATTATGGATTAATTAGGCTTAAAAAATTTGTCTCGCAAATTAGCACTTATTTATGCAATTAGTTTTATTATTGGTCTATGTTTAATACTCTTAATTAGCACTCAAACATCCGATGTGACAGGGACTTAAAAATTAGTCCCTGGATCCAAACACCCCCTAAGACGGCACAGTTTGTCTGAACGTACTCATGCAGGGTTTAGTTTATGCTATAATGATTGATGGGGATACTATATTTACCCTGATGAATTCTGGTAGAATTACTTCCCTTTCCATGGCGGATATAGGCTGGTGGTGTTGTTATTGTTGTGATTTAGTTTACTTTACAAACTAAATCAACTAAATCTCACCATCCAAGTAGGCTCAAGAAGTGTCAATTAACTGAGCTGAATATTGCATATAAGGTGCTGTGCGATTTGTATTCTGAAATGTAAATGTTACCTGTCAAGTGTTTTGTCAAAGGAGTTGCAGGTGTGGTACTATAAATACCCTGAGTACCAAATCAGATTATTCCTTCTAATTTAACTCATCATTTACTAATATAGCATAAAACAATGGAAATGTAGTTCAGTATAGAAAAGTGATTAGCTTGCCTTATTCGAGAGAAAACTAGTTGGTTGCCTAGTTGTTATTCTTCATTTTTGTTTCCAATGACCCAGGAGAATTTTTATACCAAAACAACTGCATCCATGCATCTTTGTTTCTAGAACCCAGGTTCTGTCAGACCTGTCATCCTGTCCATTGGTCAGTTCATATGCTTTTATCTTTTGTAGTGGTTCTACTAGTTTTTAAAATTTATAACAGGGGCCAAAGTATTCACTAGAAGAAATTTAATTTGTTAGACTACTTGTATGAACTTTCTTAGCCTTTTGGACACGTGGCCTCCACTCTTGCACTTCTAAACTTCATTAACTAGTTGGATCGCATGTGCCATGGCGACCACGCTTACACACTGGAAACATAAGTACTATTTAGTGTGGCTAGAATAAGTTTGGTCCTTTGAGCTTGGAGCGCACCCTGTTCATACCTGTAAGAACTGACAATTTCATGTTGTCTAGAACACATGAAATCTTATTGTATGCCATTAAGTGAAAATGGTAATATACTGTTATTTTGTCAAAGGAATATGTCTTCCAATTTTCCTTGGGGTCAAGAAAAACCAACCTGAGCTTAACTATGCAGATAACAAATTAACAATGGATACTTGTCTTTTGCCCTTCAGCCTGCTTCTGTTTTGTTTGACCCTGTTTCAATACCCTTAGTTGTCATGCAAATTCATCTCTAATCAAATCTGTAGAGCTAGACCATATGCCCATAATATGAGATGGTTATCAGGCAATGGATAGTAGCCTAGGACTCTGCACTTAGCCACATTTCTTAACAGTGATGATTTATTACTATTTGACAGGTCCTGTTGGTGAAGACATGTTCCACTGGCAGGCAACGATAATGGGTCCATCTGATAGCCCATATGCTGGTGGAGTTTTCCTAGTTACCATCCACTTCCCTCCTGATTATCCATTCAAACCACCCAAGGTACTTGGCAGTGACTTATCACTCCCTTTTTTTCTGTCCACTATTCCTAGTCATATATATCTTCTTACTGCTGTTCTGTAAAACTGTAACCCTATGCCTCCGCTCATTTCACATATATAAATAGAACTCTGGCAGATGCTATAATTTGTGGTTGATTGAATTGGTGCTTTATTTGTATTTTTTATTCTATTCTAAAGCATTCAAGGGATTGAGAACGTGGTATAACTTATAAAGTTCATGCTGAAGTTGTGCAGAAGAGCTACTGGTGGCGTGTCATGCCAGTAACTAACTTGTTGAAAACATACAGGTTTAGAATGAACTTAAAATCAAAGCCACTTATGAACCTGATTCTGGAAGATCAAATTTTGGGAAATCAAGGTGGATAAATATTGCAAGTTACGACTGTTGTTATGCAAAAGTGAAAGCATAGCTGCTGTCTAATAATGCTAATTCAGTTATGTTGCCAATGTTCTCGAATCTTTGTAGTATATAACAAACTTGTTTCCTGGACTGTGCTATATAACCGAATAATGGTTTGGTAGTGATTGTCTTATCACTTATTACTAAGTTGTTCTTTTACTTCATTCTGAAAGAATATCACTTTGATTTTTTTCATAGAAATTCTTCTGGTTTCTGGCTATCATATCCAAACTTGGAAATTTCAGTCTGAATATCCATTAAGTTTTGTAGCTTTACAACAGCATCGAGACTGACTGAAGAATGTGACGTCTATGATATGCAATATTCAGGTGGCGTTTCGCACCAAGGTTTTCCATCCAAACATCAACAGCAACGGGAGCATTTGCCTTGACATCCTTAAGGACCAATGGAGCCCCGCACTAACCATTTCCAAGGTTTCCTCTCTCGCGTAACGCTATTTTCCTTTTGCGAGACGGTTGCTTGGTCTCTCGCAGTTGGGCTGAACAAATCCCGCAAACCATGTGCTCTCTGCTTGGTTTCAGGTGTTGCTGTCAATCTGTTCCCTTCTGACTGATCCGAACCCTGATGATCCTCTGGTCCCTGAGATCGCCCACATGTACAAGACAGACAGGCACAAGTACGAAAACACAGCAAGGACCTGGACTCAGAGGTACGCCATGTAGCACCTCAGATATCGATGGACATGTCGATGCTGTAACAACATTATCAGCGGGTGTGTCTCCCTCTCGCCTTGTGTGGTGTAAGGATCAAATCCGGCTTTGCAGTGCACTCTGGTGTTGCTCTATTGTGTCACTCACTCATTTCAGTGATTTCGAATAGTATCAAACTGGTGGTTTTTTCGGTCAGATAATGTTTGCAACTTGCCAACAAGTCAGTGCTTCCCAATGCAGTGGTTCCTTGAATCTTGGTCCTCCAAGATGCAAATAACCAAGTTCATATCTCGATTGACCTTTTTTTCTTTCTTTTTTTTTCCCTGTTCCCTTTTGCTTTTTGGATACGTTGAATGGAGATTGAACACGCTACTGAAAATAACTAAACAGCTTACACAGATGCCCAATGGAATAGCCATATAACCTCGCACTGACGACAGTTTGCGCATCTACATTCAAATTATACAGATATCAACTTGAGCAAGCATTGATTCTGAAAGTATAAGCTCACTCCAGTATGTTGACATTCAAAGTGAGGAGGAAGAACTCGGAGCTAGCATTCCTTGTTCATTGCCTTAAGTGCTATGCTTCCCAGCGATCGAGCCATAGCTACTCCACATAAACTTACATTGAGCCTATGTTCCCTCTGCCAAAATGTTTCACCAAACACAACCGATTAACCAAAAATGTACAGGAGGTGTCTGTCTATCAAGGTATTGACTAGTAATTCTCGAGCATATCTGAAGAGAGGCTAAAACAGGGGAGAAAAGATAAAAATGGCTGGGATTCCATCTTGCCAAGGAGGCCTAAGGCCGGTATACTAACTGGAACTAAAAAGGCAAAAGGATGCCAGGATCAAATGTGTACTAGCAGCACATCAGTTGAAGTTCTTCAGCGATTCTCTCGCACCATCATAGCAATATGTCCGATTCTCCATTTCTGCAAGAGAGAGTGATATGGAACAATATAAATAACCTTTATTTGAATGATATAAACTGTAGGGTCTCCCTTTTCCATGATCAGAAGAAAACGCTATAGGTTCATCAACTGAACTTGACATGACCCAAACGAGCATAGAAGCATATGTAACTAGGAGAGAGAGCTTCTAATAAGCCTATTTGATCACAGAGATGTAAAGTCTAGGGTATTTACTTGCCTAAGATTCAGCCCAAATCCAAGTAATTATTTTGCCATTTTCTATTTGTTTTGTACAAAAAGTACAGAAGTTTTCTGAATCTTCAAGTCAGTCCAAAAATGCGAGTTACAGCAAAGTAGCTTACCTCAATGTTAACCACCTTTTCTTTTGTTCTCTTCTGCTTCCTCCTGTGATCTTAAATCAGAAAGCTCATTTTCCATAGCCTCCGATTGTTGCAGAAAGTTAGCTCCACGATTAACTGAGCCCGCCTTGAACATCTGTAATGTAATAAACAAATTGTTACGTAGTAGCTTAAACATAGTAACTCCACGATTAACAAAAGTCTGAATACTTACACTATACGATTCAATTTTTGTCTTAGATAATACTCTTCCGTTTTATATTATAAATCGTTTTGATTTTTTTAATCAAACTTCTTTAAATTTGATTAAGTTTGTAAAAAAATATACTAATGTTATCAATACAAAACAAACACATTAATATAATATATTCAATGTTAAATTTAATGAAACTATTATGTTATAAATGTTGCTAAATTTTTCTACAAAATTGATCAAACTTAAAAAACTTTGATTAAAAAAAAGTCAAACGACTTATAATATGAAGTAGATGGAGTAGTAGAGATGATAAGATAGAGATAGAGACTAGTCACGGTTGCGTAGGGTTTAAGGTTTAGGGTTTAAAAATTAAAATGTTTAATTCGTTAAAAATTAAAATGTTTAATTTTTAACGAATTAAAATGTTTGGAATAAAGGAACTTAGCATCCGATACTGATAGAGAAAAAAATGATGAGAAAACCTGCGATCAAAGGAATCAAAACTCTAGCCAGCACGCTGCTTCTGATAGCTCCCTGCTAGCTGAGCTAGATGTTGTTCTCTACTCACAAGATAGTATAATTTTTAGAAGAAAAAATAAACAAGAAATAAGATAAGCGGGCAAAAGAATCCTGTTTGTCCGTCCCGCTTGCATTCTTACGTGGCGTGAGCCCGTGACTAGAGACTCTATTTGCAGGAAAACATGTATATCAGCTATGATAATTAATTAATGTAGTATAATCCTAGAGAGTTGACTACTCATATATGTAGCCGGATCTTTCCTAGAGGTCCAAGTCTCCAAGTGCGACACATGTTATGGGCCCCTAAAATCATACCTTTGGTACGGTCTGAAATTACTGCCTTGTACTTGCTGCTGCAAACTAACATAAGATTATTAGAAATTGTGATTAGCGAATAGGGAGGAGTTAGCGACTGGCGAGTTGCCGTTGCACAGAGTCGATGAATAAGCAGCGGGCGGCCGTGAAGGAAACAAAACATGAATTTTTAATTCTTTTTGAACTTTTCTAATTTCTAATTTTGAAAACAAACTCTCTAAAACTTATTTTCAAATTCAAATCTTTTTGCAACGTCAGTCAAATTAACGTGGCGAAACAATGCAGCCACGTTAGTCCGATGTAGTTTCGTCACATCATCCTAATGGGTATGGCCAAACAAAACCGAAAAAACTAATTCACCCACGCGCGTTGGCCACGCACACTTTCAGCCCATAGAACCAGGCCCGTCCGTGGTTTGCCCTTTTCTTTTTCCTCTTCCCCTTTCTCTTTTACTTCATGATGATGACTTCGCCGCCGTGCGCCATTACTCATTCCTCACTCCTCGCCGTGCGCCGTGCCGCCGTCCCCCTCTTAGCGCTCGTCCTCCAGGCATCCGTGCCGCTTCTGTTGCCACCTCCCCAGATCTGCGAGACATCAGCAGTGTCGATGCTTACTTCTCAGCACTAACCATTTCCAAGGTTGCCTCTCTCGTGTAACGCTATTTTCCTTTTGCGAGACGATTGCTTGGTCCCTCATAGTTGGGCTGAATAAATCAAACACGTGCTCTCTGTTTGCTTTCAGGTGTGGCTGTCAATCTGCTCCCTGCTGACTGATCCGAACGGACCGAACCCTGATGATCCTGAAATCGCCCACATGTACATGACGGAGTACAGGCGCAAGTACGAAAACACGGCAAGGACCTGGACTCAGAGATGCAATGTAGCACCTCAGATCGATGGAGATGTCGATGCTGTAACAACATTATCAACGGGCGTGTCTCCCTCTCGTCTTGTGTGGTGTAAGGATCAAAACCGGCTTTGCAGTGCACTCTGGTGTTGCTCTATTGTGTCACTCACTCATTGCAATGGTTTCGAACAGTATCAAACTGGTGTTGGGTGGTTTTTGGGTCAGATAATGTTTGCAAGTTGCCAACAAGTCAGTGCTTCCAAATGCATTGGTTCCTTGAATTGAATCCTGCCAGTGTTTGCAGCGTTGTGGTCCTTGAATAGTCGTTAACTAGAGGGCTTAAACTGCTTTCTCCTTTGCAGATATTTTTTTCAGTGTTTGCAGATGTAGACGGCCATAGTCAATTGACGATGAGATCTTTTAGGGCCTTTGAACCGTAAGAATAAAAAAAATAGAAAAATAGAAAAACACAGAATTCTAACAAAAATGTAAGTGTAACACAGATAATTGCAAAACAAAGAAATGATCGTTTGATTGGACCACGGAAAAAACGTAGGAATCGGATGAGAGAGATAGACTTAAAATAATTTTTTTAAGAGGTTGAGGGCCCCTTTGAATCGTAGGATTAGAAAAACGGAGAAATAGAAAAAACACATAATTATGATAGGAATCAAGTGTAAAACATAGGATTGCAAAATACAAGAAAAACACAGGAATGACCGTTTGATTGGACCGCAGAAAAAAATACAGGAATTTTAGGAGAGATAAAGACTCAGTAAATTTCCCATGACGTTCTATCTCATGTTAAATTTTCTCTAGAACTCATATGGAATGATGCATTCTATAGGAATTTCATAGGATTTAATCCTGTGATTCAAAAAACTATATAGGAAAAAATCTTATATAAATAAAATCCTTCAAAATTTTTATGATTTTTCTTTGAATCAAAGGGGGCCTAGACCTCTTGCTAATTTTTTTTTTGAAACCTATATGTGATGTACCATTCCATAAGAATTTTATAGAATTTGGAAACTCCAATCCTTTGAATTAAAAGGTCAAATAGAAATTTTTTCTATAGGATTTCAATCCTGTGAAATACTGACATAATCCTTTGATTCAAAGGACCTTTCCCAGTGCTAAATGATTAATTGGTGTACTAGCAGCAGCGGTTTGCTTTGTTGTGAAGTGAGGGAGGAGGATGCATGCACTAGGTCCGAAAACAACTAAAGCTGTGGTTTTGTTAAAGAAAGTAGGTGAGGTTATCAGAAGTTTAGCTGTAAATCCAGTGGGGTATACAGTGAGATGCTCGCTGTCTTCTGCACAGGGGTGAAGTATGCGTGCAATTTTTTTACAGTTAGTTCTGCTCTAGTCGTGCACAGTATGCTCTTGCAAACTAGACGCTCATTGGCCGTCCAGACCAAAGTTACTACGACTAAAAAGCAAGAAAAGAGATAATTTCATCAGGCTTTTGTCTTCCATTCCCTTTCACCGAACGGTGTGTCTCGCGTGGGATTTTTTTTTTCCTCGCAAATTCCTTTCTGAACTTTTACTTGCTGTCCGTACTAAAGCCGGGTGTCAGATATGGAACGAAGAATCAAGGCCGACTTGAATGGAGCAGATGCCAAATCTACCATGCTATCAGTAGACGTCCTTTGATCCTTTCACCTCTTTCGACCGAACGTTGCTCGTGCCGTCGTGCAGGCGAGGCACAGTTTGACCCCTCACTTCCACGCGTGCATGTGCCTGTTTCCAGTTCATGAGCCTATCGCCATATATAGGATGTGAAATGCAAGAGCGAGTCGTGGTACTGCCAGTACTTTGATCTGACAGTCTCGGCTTTTGGCGACTTTGAGAGTGAGAGAAAGAGAGGATGAGAGACGCAGACGTAGTGCAGGTGCAGAGGTTGCTGCTGCGGCAGCAGCCTTGTTGCGGAGCGGATGATGTGCTGTGCCTGGGCAATAATACCGGCGGCACAGGAGCTGTTGGTGGTTGCGGCATCCCAAAAATGAGCCCGTAATCATGCAGCGCTCACGTGGTTGGCCGTGCACGCCTCCGCTGCAGCTTTCACTGCCGCTTGCAGCGGTGTGCATCAGTGTATGGTGGTGGCGCACGCCGATCGATCCGTCTATCCGTTCCACGGGGTTTTGGTACTTTGGTTGGTGGACTTGCCTGCTGCCCGCCTGCACCCTGCTTTGCGTTTGGATTGCAGGGTTTATATTAGCTTAACCAGTTAAGCTTGGGCTATTTTGTGAGTACTACAGTGCTTTAGAAGTGTTCTTTCTGGGAGGGCACTGGTAGGTTGGGTTCGGTTGCAAGCTGATGAAGCCACCCACTCGCAGGAGCTTAAGGCTTTCGAGTCCAAGGGCAGGGAGGAGAAAACTACTGAGAGAGAGGGAGAGAGAGAGGAGCAGCGTGCAGGTTGTGGAACAGGAAGCGGCTATCGCGGCGCCCGAGTCGGTCCCGACAAGAGACGACGAGGCCGCAGCAAACGGAACAGGACGGGGTTGGCCACATACAGGAGCAGCACGCACCGCCCCCCGAAACGCATCCAAAACATCGACCAATCCCAACAAATCCGCAACGCTCGCGCGTGACGCGGTGGTCTCGTCCTCGCCCGCGCCGCTGCGCGCGGGATACTGCCGCTGCCCTCTGCCTGCCATCCGATACGGCGCGCCGGGACCCCCGATGCTATATCCTCCTCGCCTCCTGCCCTTCCCTGCCGCGCGCTGTGCTATCTCTTCCGCGCCTGTCTGCTGCTGCGCACGCCTCTTTCCATCCTTTTCCAAGGCGCGGCACGGTCACAGCCACTCGGCCAGGGCGGAGCCTCGGACCGAGATAACGGAAATCAATCAACCGCTCGCTCGCTCACGGGCGGCAAGAGCGCAGAGGGGAGAGCACCGTAAAGCTGCTGGCTGCACACGTAATTCCATCGCTTGAGGTGACCAACTGACCACCAACAGGAGGGAAAACTGAGGTGGTGTTTGGATCCAGCGATTAAATTTTAGTCTCTGTCACATCGGATATTTGACTGCTAATTAAGAGTATTAAACATATACCAATAATAAAACTAATTGCATAAATGAGAGCTAATTCGCGAGATAAATTTTTTAAGCCTAATTAATCTATAATTAGCGCATGTTTACTGTAACATCACATAGGTTAATCATGAATTAATTAGACTCAATAGATTCATCTCATGAATTAGTTCAGAGTTATGAAATGGGTTTTATCCGTAGTCTACATTTAATACTTCTAATTAGTATACAAACATTCGATGTGACAAGGACTAAAATATTAGCCCCGTCCAAACAGGCTCTGAGGTTACCACATCGGGGGTCGGGGCCAGGGTTAACCTTACTTGCGGTTACCGCCCATACCGTGCGGTACGGTTTGCTGAAATTTGCCTGAATTCAAAAATTCAAAAAAAAAAGAAAAAAAATCAAAAAAAAGGTGAAGGTAGGGCTTGATTTGTAGTGTTTTATGGTGAAGAAATTTCTCGAAAAAGAGTAATATTTATTCAAATTTGAGAGCAAAACAGAGAATAAATTTGAAAATAGGAAAAAGAAAAAAAAATGGGCCGGCCCGATACTGTGCATATGGCCCATAGAGGTCCAACCGAGGAGAAAATATCTTCTCCGGGTTTCTACCGTGCACTCTCTCTCTGGTCTCTCTCTCCCTCTCCGTCCTTAGGCTCGGCGACGCTAGACGCGGCGAAACCGCGCCAGATCCGTCGCCACCGCGCCGATGAGCGGCGATACCACGCAGTAGGGCGCGGTAACCGCGCGGTACGCCGCGGTAACCGTCCCCCCAGCGAGCCCATGGTAAGACCTCTCGTACCACGCGGTTTGGCGCGGTAATCACGCGATTTGCGACGGTTATCGCGCGGTTTAGGACGGTTGCCGTAGCTTTCGAGGGCGCTATCCGGGTGCTATAGCGAGTGGTTACCGCGCAATATCGTGCAGTAACCGCGCCGAAACCGTGGTTACCGCGCACAAATCGACGGTAAACCGCATAGCTGCAATGTGTTATTTTGATTTCAAAAAAATTCATATGTATGCCTGTTAACACCAGAATTTGGAAAGCCCCGAAGTCCTCATCGGCCCAGGATCTATATCGGCCGCTAGTATCGGCCTAGAGTTCTACATCGGCCGATGGGGGTTATCTCAAACCAACCACCAATAGTAGTCGGATTCTTGTTAGATTCGGGAAGATCTTATCCAGAGAAGACCGAATTTGAGGAGGATGCGGCTTGTATCTTTTAATTAGGATAAGTTTGTTAGTTTCCTTCTTATCTTTAGAAAAGTTTGAGTCGTATTTTGTTAGGATTTTTGTTAGCCTATGGGTATAAATATGTAAGCCCGTAGTTCATGTAATTTTTATCTCACGATCAATACAACTTCGGCGCATCGCCAACTTTTACTTTTCGTTTTCTTCGGCGAGTTCATGCCCTTCCCACGAGGGGTAAGTCTCGTTATGGCTGCCTGCGTTATCGGGGCTAGGGCTTCGACGTTCTGATCTCGTCAACGTAAGCACCTACTATCATATATCTTAGTTAATCTGGTCTGGTGTCTCGATTTAGTCTTATCGACCGAGATTCGCTTTAGGGTTTATGCCGGTATCAACTAAATCGCTTTGCTAGATTAGATTGGCTAAGGTATCTACCACCCCGAAAATCAGTCAAGGGCTTGATTGTCTAGGTCTTGCGTTTCTTTTCATACTTAGTGCTGCATCAGTTCGGTTTGACCTACTAAGTCGTGATTAGAACCGTAATCTCTAGCCTGCTTGTTGGCTGCCAATAAGGGTTTCATCGGGGTTTCAGCCGGTGAGTTATCTGGACGTTGCATCGGCCCAAGAGTTTTACATATAGATTGGATCAGGCCGATGACAACAGAGTATTTATTGTTTATCTGCTTATTGAGAGTTTATGCCATCGGACCTCCGGCCGATGTGTGTTTTAATCTTCAGATCAATGTTTATTTTATATTTGGATTATGCTATATCACATTGCTACATCATCATGTTATCGTCAGCCGATCGTCTCTATATAGATGTTTGTTTAGTACATCGGCTAGAATCGCGCCATCGGCTCATCGGCCGGTCGGATGTTTCTGCCTTATCGGCTCATCAGCCGATAGGTTGTTTTTGCTATCGGCCGATAGGCCGATACGCTATATGTTCTGCTGTTTTGCATATCTTGTCAGTAGCAGGATCAAACTGACTGGCACGCCTGCGCTTCATCAATTTTAGGACCTGCACTGGAGCTAAGCAGATCTCCCAGGCCTTCGTGTGTCCGCGCGCCGGATCCTCATCGGCGGTACGGATTTGGCGTCAACAATGCCATACATATAAAGTATAGTATTGTTTCGCTTACTCATATGCTTATTCGAAACGTCTATTAGTAATAAAAGACTATTTGTAAGTAGAATTTTTATATGTATGTCATTAGTGAATTAAAAATGCGGCCTTGATGGTTTCATTTCTAATACTATACTTTTCACGTATGTTACATACAGGGTGGATATGGCAGATAGTAGAGACCTGGTGTGGGAGCACGGGGAGAACATAGCACCTGAATGACGTTGTAAGTATTGTCATCAGAGAAAGGGCGGTGGTGGAGCAACTCGACTTAAAATTCATTTGGCTGGAAAAGGGAAGGGGGTTACATATTGCAATTCAGTGCCTCCAGATGTCCGCGAATTCTTCAGGCGCGAGTTGGACAGGATAAAAGATGCAGGTGATACTCGTCACAGTGAGAGGTCAAGAAGGGTTGAAGCGGCTAGGGTCAATTATTATGACCTAACAGGTGATGCCGACGAGGAGGAACAAATGGAGGCAACCATGCAAGCCTCACGGCAAGAGGCAAACTTTAGAAGGGGTGTGGAGGATCGAGGTGGCACTTATGAGCATGGCAGTGGCAGTGGATCCGCTGAGCCCGAGGCACGGAAAGGTAGAAGCAACCTAATTGCTAGTTTGTTGCGAAGGGCTACATCCCACAGGGAGTCACCTTCTGTGAGAGATTACAACCTAGCATCTGCCAAGTCTCCTGTGCAGACACGCATCGATATAGAATTCTTCACAAAGAAGGGGAGGCAAGCTAGGGAGGCCATTGGTGAGTCATGGGTAAGGTTCTTCTACACCTCCGGCATTCCTAAAAGAAATGTTGATAATCCATACTTTGTCAGCGCCATTCGAGAAACACAAAAGTGGGGTAAGTATGCATTTCATATGGATTTACATTGTTCTAACCGTTCGCACACTAATTATTTGCATTTGTACATTGTATGTGAAAACATACCTTCTCCAAGCGGTAAGGAGATTGATGGGAAGTACCTTGATGCTACAGAGAAGGACGTCAAGAAGCAATTCGATAGGTTCAAGCATGATTGGGATGAGTATGATGTTACTCTAATGTGTGATTCTTGGACAGGACCAACGGGTATGGCGGTCATCAACTTTTTGATATATTGCAATGGAATCATGTTTTTCCACAACTCCGTTGATGCCACGGGCCAAAGCCAAGATGCTAACTTCGTACTGAAGGTGACGACGTTTCTTCAACACTTTAGCCTCATTTGATAACATCAAGTGTAGTATTTGAGGTCTTGTTTTATTTTGTGATTGACCCATGCAGGAGATTAGAAAGGTGGTACGCGAAGTAGGCCCCAACATGTCGTTCAGATTATCACTGACAATGGGTCTAATTACAAGAAGGCTTGCAGACTGCTGCGGCAAGAGTATCCAACAATTGTGTGGCAACCTTGTGTGGCGCACACAATTAACTTGATACTTAAGGAGGTTGGAAAAATGCCGGACCATGAAATGGTGATTGCTAGTGCGAGGAAAATTTGCAGATGGCTATACAACCATTCCAAGCTACATGCCATGATGGTGTCAGCTATAGGTGGTGAACTGGTTAAGTGGAATGCTACACGGTTCGGTACAAACTACATGTTCCTTCAGAGCTTCCTTAGGAGACGAGATCAGTTCATGCAGTGGATGGCTTCCTCTGGGTTCATGCAAAGCAAATTCAGTGGCACAACGGAGGGCAGGTATGCACACGCATGCCTATCTAGCATGACTTGGTGGGAGAATTTACAAGCAGTAGTCAATTCAGTTCAGCCGATGTACTCCTTCCTTCGGTTTACTGATGAGGACAAGAACCCTAATTTGAGTGAGGTTCTTCTAAGACATCAGTTGTTGAAAATGGAGTATGACAGTCTTTTTGCGAGTCAAAGGGATAAGTTCAAAGCATATATGGAAATTGTTAACAGAAAGATGCACGACCTCACCAATGAAACTCTAATCAATGCCAGTAAGTAGCCGACATTACATAATGAGAAAATTGGTATTGTATGACTCTCATCGATCTTGTTTCATGATTTGTAGGTGCGGCATTGAACCCTAGGACGCACTACGCGTACTTTCCAAGTGCCTCCGTCTTCCAAGACCTCCGTCAGGCCTTCGAGTGGATGACGGACATTGATACGATCGCCGCCGTTTTGCTGGAGGTTGAGATGTACCGCCGTAAAACTGGTGAATTTGGGAGGGCCCTTGCAAGAAAGATGGCCACCGATGGAAAAACTTCCCCTGGTATGTTTTTAATCATTTGCACATGTCATATGACATGATGCTTTACACGTATTCGGTGTTGTAAATTGACATGAAAATTGGCATGTGCAGCACAATGGTGGTCTATGTTTGCTTCAGACACGCCGAATTTGAAGAGGCTTGCGTTGCGTATGGTTGGTCAATGCTGCTCTTCAAGTGGATGTGAACGGAACTGGAGCACATTCGCATTCGTACATACCAAGGTCCGTAATAAACTTACCCACAAGAAGCTCAACAAACTAGTTTATGTGAACTACAACCTTCGCCTACGAATTCAGCAAGCAAATGCCCAATTTAGGAAGGAGGACGACGATGCCCTTCAAAGACTAACGAACCTATCATTCTGTGAAACTAACAATCAGATTAAAGAATGGATGGATAATACTCGGTCCAATGCTAACCCAGAACTAGATGAAGACTCAACTGAGAGTGACGCCCCCATGCCTAGTCCACTTGTAGCCAACCTAGTGGACTTGACTAACCTGCGCAGAACCACGGGAGCTTCTACTATTGCAGAGTGGGCTGATGTGAATATAGGTGACACTCATATTGAAAAAAGGAAGACTCGGCAGCCACCAAAAGCACCTACATCCAAAAGAGTTAAGGGCAAAGGTCCACAATCTCGCAATGTTGATAGCGATGAAGAGACTGAAGGAAGCCCAGACTATCGAGAGTCCAATGATAGTAGCTCAAGAACTGATTCAGACGACGGGGACAACGGTGGTCAAGGAGGCCAAGACACCACTAAAGTGCCTCCTAGGGGTCACACCCAACAGTCCGATCACCACAGCCTATTCAATTCACTGGTGCGATGTGCTTCAATTACCATTTAAACTTTTACCATGCATTTCACTATTGATTAATTTTCTTCCTACAATTTCATTTGCAGGTGAGGCCGACTTCACTCACGCGACTTAGGACCGTGATCACGGTGCTCCAAGCTCTCAACGAACTACCGTTTCACCGAGTGACCAACAACAACGACAACATCTTGACATACCACAGGATAGCTACAGCTCATTCAATGCCTCTAGCATTGAAAGTGGCTATCCAACGTATGCGTATAATCGTCCCCAACCTTCTGATTATCTCCCTCCTACGTGGGTATACGAGTGGCAAGAGCCCCAGTGGTACGCTCAATTGTATGCTCAGTGGCAAACAACAGCATCATGGACAGGTCAAAGTTGGAAGGAATACAAGGCAGGGTTGCTACACTCGCATGGCTTGATGCTCATGTCCACAGAAGAGTACAACATGGCATATAATCAGTGGAACTTATAGCTGGCTCTATGTTGGTATGTCCTTCTCTATTTCCTTTGATTGAAAACAAAACTTCTATTTCCATATTGCTTGTTATGTGAACTATCATATTGTGGATGTTATATTGTGGACTCTATTGTGAACTCTATATTGTGGACTGTATTCATTTCACCTGTGAACTCTATATTGTGAACATCTTGACATGTGGACATGTGGACACCTTGTGCGACATCTTGAGATTGTTGATTGTTGTTGTCGAAATATTATGTTATGAATTATTCAATTGATTTCAAGTCCGTAATATAGAAAAGATCATGTCAAAATTTTTTATTGTATACCCACAAGTATCCTACATATTTTAATTATTATCTCTAAATTCTACACATTTTTAAGTGTTTCTCCAAGTTTTTTAATTTGTTTTCTTCATTTCGTTCTTCTTTTGCTCTAACATCGCGCAGTAACCGCACCAAACCGCGCGGTTACCGTGTCATACCGCACGGTTACCGCGGTAACCCGATTTTTTGAATTCAAATTTTCGAATCACGAATTTATCATGGTTTTTGGCGGTTACCACGGTTACCGCGCGGTAACCGCCGTACTGCCGAATGACGGTAACCGGGCCACCCGCGGTAAGGTCAACCTTGGTCGGGGCTAGTCTATCCGTGCTCGAGATGATAGGTCTGAGTGCCTGATAGTCGGCCATGCTTAGGTCATGTCTTTGGTCCGTATACGTAAGGCCCGATGCCCAATAAGATGGAGCACTGGAGCAGCTACATGATCCCGTTGGAACGGAACTAGCATCACCACGGTAACAATGGACCATGTTTTCGAGTAGTTTTGTCATCTAATCGTTAACTTATTAGCCATAGCTAAAACCTGAATTTTAAAACATAATACTCCTGTTTTGAATTATAAGACATTTTTATGTTTAAAAAAAATCAAACTCGATAATTTTTTACTAATAATTATACTAATAATTTCTACGCCAAATATTATATATGTTATATCATTAGATGTTTATTTAAAATTATTTTTATGTTATGTTAATTTTATAGTTGGTGATGACTAATATAAAATAAATTAATTGTTAAAATATGTCATTAAAAATCATGAAAAGAATATAAACTTATAATTTGGTACAAAGGAAGTATCAAAATTGATCTTGAGTTTTTCATTGTAATTTTTAGCCTTTAATTAATTTTAAATTCCTAATAATAAAGGTATAAGAGTTTAACTCTGCAACGGCAAGTTAATGATTGCACATTTGCACGCCATTTCATCCATCCATTTCAGAGATAGACGGTTCAGATTCACCAGTAGTACAAATACTAGAGTTATGGTATGGTATGGTATGGTATCGTATCGTACGGAGCTACTCTCTTCGTTTCTAATTGATCATCATATTATATGGATGTATCAAAAAAAAAACTAATAACTATCTCATACTATATTTATTACGACAATAAACTCGATGCATTAACCATCCTCACTATTTTCTAGCCAATAGCAAATCAAAACATTCCATGGTGGTTTTAAATACTTGTATGCATAAAAACATGCATTAATGTGCATTTACTCCAATGCACAAATAACGAATAGATTTAATGAATGACCATAAATATGACGATCATTTGGGAATATCGTTGTAAAAATTATATGATGATCAATTAGAAATAGAAGGAGCAGGTAATATCTACAGTCATCAACATTGCTACGTGGGCAGGTGGCGCCTGGATCCTTGGATTTGGATTGGACGACTGTAGTGCGACCGCTTAAGTTGTAGTGATAGTGTTAAGTGCAGCAGATCCGGGTCCCTACATTAATTGATGATAGTATTAACACAAGTTTTGACAGGGAGTACATCACATTGCAGTACTCACCATGTACTACTAGTACTTCTCATCTAAAAAAAACAAGTAGTTCTCCACAAAACACCCAGATCAATTAAAGCTTAGTAAGTTGCATTTATCCTTGGGAAGAAAACAAAAATCTGCCAAAATGCCGAGGGGGTTAAACGAGGTCCACACCGGCCTCCCCTCCAAATTTGACCGCATGATACAGATGCATGCATCCACTCGTTTCAGCTGTTAATCGGTGGGGAGTACATGCACAGTGCCCGGGGAGGCGACACCGCAATTATAGTTAAAGCCGGGGTCTGTACGGACGAACAGGACCATTTTCTTCTCTTTTCCTAAAGCTCAACATCGATCGCTCAAAGCAGAAAAAAACCATCGATGATGCTATAGTGTTAGAGGTGCCCTCGAACAGTAGCAGAACACCAGAACCCGAATGGGCCGGTGATAATTAATAAAAATGGAGGAGCAAAAAACTATTGTATTCTCACGATCTATCACACACGTCAAGCTATGATACTGCTACTGACAGCACGGGCCCACGCTAACCGGCCGGTACAAGGCTCACATGTCAGTGACCGTGGTTGTGGCGCTGGTATGTAGAATCAACCAATTTTCGCTCGCGAACATAACATGGTTTTGGCTGCGATAAACAAACGACGAGCACTCGTCGGCGCGAGCCATGCGTGTTGGGAGGTGGAGCCCCTAATCGCCACTCATTAGCAATTTAGCATATCAGCAGCTGGGAGCTGGGAAAATCAATGGCATTCTGCCCTGGCCTGACCCCTGTCGGTCTGCTACTCTGCTGGCTATAGCCGCCTACCCACCATTCGCATTGCTGAGAGATGAGTAGCCGATCAGCAGGGACCATCCTAAGAAAAAAGCCACATGGAAATTGCACGGAGAAATAGGGAATCCCCGGCCATATGTAGGCGTATATAAGTACGGGCCCTCTAGCTAAGCGACCAGCTGCTGACACGTGTGCTTACGTTACTGTACATACATGAGTCTGACCAAAAAAAAAAGAGTGTTTGTG
This sequence comes from Oryza officinalis, assembly GCA_008326285.1. Classification (NCBI taxonomy): domain Eukaryota; kingdom Viridiplantae; phylum Streptophyta; class Magnoliopsida; order Poales; family Poaceae; genus Oryza; species Oryza officinalis. The sequence continues at coordinate 41,854,879 of BDMV01000001.1, read as the reverse complement.
TGTCGGCACGAATTTTGGGGGTGGTACGGGCATGGCACAGTTAGAAGACAGCAAATGTATTTGCAGGGAAATGACGACGACGGCTGGCCATGCATTCGGCATATCCTGCGTTCTTGAGAGAACGGCTCATTTGCAAATTTTGTGACACCAATGATCAACGTTAAGGTTAGTCGATCCCTCCGGCTAATCAGAAACTGTCAAATTGTGCTGTGCATGATCCAGTTGTGTGAAAAGCAAACAATTTCAGTCTTTTTCTTAAAAAAGAAGGGGAGTGAATTTTGATCCATCGAGGGGATGTTTTCTTGTTGTTTGCATGTCATTTAAATAGTTATAAAAAAATTTGAGAAGGTGTATTATCATGTGATATAACACTCCACAAACATACAAGTTCAAATTCAACTTCTATATCTCGTAACGAAAAAACAATTTTGATTGTGATATACGTTAACTAGTTGTAGTTTAATTTTTTTTTGTTGTGAGATGTAAAAGTTTAATTTAAACTTACATGTTTGTGAAGTGATATATCACATGTTAATACATTTTCTTAAATTTTTTTAAATTTTTTCATAACTATTTGAATGACATGCAAACAATAAAGGGACATTCCCTAAAAGGATCAAAATAGTTTTCTAAGTTCCAATAGAACCCATCAATACCCATCGTACCCATCAATATAATACAGAGAACGCGCAATGTACCCATAGTATTTATATATTACCGCCACCATCAATACATAATGTATTTCTTTTGTGTCGGCTGTTCATTGTTTCGGAAGTAAGCATGTTTCACCTGATCTCGGTCTCTTATGAATATTGTGTGCTCGTACGTAGTGGTACCAGTACTAATCTACTATACCAAAATATCTCGTCGTCTAGGCGCAGCAGCATGTTGTACGCAGTATATACGCACGTAAAGTCGCGCGCGTGTAGAGTACGTGGCCACGAAAAGGCACTATAGCCTACAGTACTTACTGCGCGAAATCGAAACGAAAAAAGAACACAAAAGCTTTCAGCTTTGTTCGCTACCCAATCACTATACTGTACACTCCTGCACGAGTATATGCCTTGGCATGTGATCCGGGCACTGCGCCATACATGCAGGATCGGTGCAGCTCGCAAATCTCACTTAACATTCGCACATGCGTGAGTACGAGCACCGCGCGGTGCGCGCACTGGAGAGAGGAGCCGGGCGGTGTGTCGTGTGCGCGCGCTGATCAGGTGGTCGATCACGTGCGTGCGTGCGTGCGTTTGAGACCCTTGCGTGCAGCGGGCTATGGTTTGTGGATCGATCGAGACCAGACAGACGAGCGTGCGCGCAGCCCGTCTCGGCCGGACGTCGTTCGTGCGTGTCATGCCCGCGCAGGAGACCAACTTTCCTTTCTTGCGATGGCGCTTCGTGTTTCGGAGGATGAACGATAGGCTGAAAAACACAAAAAGAAGAAACGGTTTGGTCCACGGATCTTGGCGTGCGATCAAACAGGGGGAGGATTGACTGATAGATTCATATTTTTCAGTCACCTGCAAAATAGCAAAGGCGCTATAAGAATCTAGTATTTTCTCGACGGTCAGCTGATTTTATTGGTGGTAGAAAAAGATTGTCAAGTTTTGATATTATCCTATAGAGATTGTATGTGTTACAAAGCAAGTTTACAACAGTATACGGGAGTTCAAGTTTGATCTTCTCCTAGATTTCTCACTTCTCAGAAGCCAACCCTTCATCCAATGGTCTAGTTCCTCCTTTTATAACCGACGGGGAGCCGACAACCTGTTCTTGAATGGGAAGTGAATATGCCCTGTCTTGTCACTGTTTCCCCTATCACATCACTCTAACTGTTGTGATTACTATCAACCGGGTCCATAGTCGTGCCCCGGGAAGACTAAGCAAGGGGCCCAAGACAGCTGATGAATGCCTCTTGCATCACCTATTCGAAACCCGGGCCAGGTGGACCTAGACAAGCGTGCGGTGGATTGGCCGCTCACCTTATTACTTCATGGCGAAGCTGGGCACCGCTCGCCGACATACGGCACGTTGCTCCGCCCCTGTTTTTTTGAGGTGACGCGGATCACTAGCAACTTCCAGCCTTGCCACGTCTTCTGGGCGTCGCTCTGCCTTGACTTGATATCAGCGCTCATCGTCCAATCACCAGGTCCACCACTCGGCATAGATCGTCGGGAGAAGATCCCGAACTAAGTCCAAGACAGTGAGCGCCGTCAACTTCGATCCTAGGGCAAGTCCAAGCAGCATACACCACCAGGCTCACCTTTTGGAAGAATAATAAGATGCAAGTCTTGATTTGGGGCTGTAACAGTGTCCTGATTTGCTATATCCCCGGGCACCTCAAGCTTCGAGGCATTATTCGCGCCCAGGGCCTCTCGTGCTCCCTTGCTGCTTGATGAGTTGTCTTGTTATCTTTGACAAGTTTTTTGAAGATATCGTTGATGAAGGAATTCATGATGGACATGACCTTAGAGAAAATGCCGATGCCAAGATGTATATATACTTCATTACCTTAAATATGTAAATTTTGTTGGTCTTCACACTCTTTTTGATACTTTGTAGATATATATATCTTATAGGTCTCAACACTCTTTTTAATACTTTATAAAAGTAAACTTTAAAGAGCGTCGGGATCCCGGGGCCCCGATTGAATGGGGGCCCCACTCCCCAACCGGTGCCAGCTGTCACCTTCCACTTCCGTGATTTCTAACGTGGCAATGAATTCTATATGTGTGAGAGAGTGATCTTATTGGTCCACAGTAACCTAAGGTCTCAGAGGAATGGGGACCCCAATTTCAGTTTCTCCTACAATATGTATTAATGTATACATTTTTATCTTTCAACCACTTATTGGCTAATCATTGTAAAAATAACTATTGATAGCATAGTCTATATAAGTTGTTCGAAAGACGAAATCGGTAGTTCAATACGTGCCAATAGTCAAGTGGCTTCACAGCGTTGAAAGTGAACAGACGAAGGGCTCAAAGCGACTGACTGATAAAGGCTTGGAGTAGTCTAATTGTCATGCCATCGTCCGTCACAACAATTACTTATATTATATAAAAAGTTTATGTGAATCGAAAGTATGTGGCTAGCGAGTAGGCTGCTAATAGCAAGTTTAATACTCCCTCCATCTCATAATATAATAAATTATACATATTTTTTTATAGATTAGGGGAGTAACAAAAGTATAAGTGATGAGACAAAAGATGATAGTTGAGGAAATAAACTAGTACAAAAGTTGAAAGGTGAATATTAAACATGTATAAAAACTGATATGTGGAGAAATAAACTAGTATTCCAAAGTGTGTCCCGAGAGGGTAGACTTCTAGTCTCAACAGACATATTCCAAAGTGTGTTCCTTACATGAATAAGAAGGAGAGAGAGACAGCTCAAAGAACACTCAACTATCATCTCAACAAGTCAGGTTCTTCTCTTGTTTTAAGTCCTGCAAAATATGACCATGAGGAAGTCCGTAGGCTGATAGCTAAAATGATAATTGTGCATGAATATCCTTTCAAGATGGTAGAGCACACATAGTTTAATATATTGATGAGGTATTGTTGGCGCAGAATTTCGACCCGTCCACCATCAAAGCGGGTTCCACGTTTCCACGGTGGCCTGGGAGATCTGCTTAACTCCAGTGTAGGTCCAATGGCTTGCCTAGGTGCGTTTAGGGCGTGCTAGTTGATTTGATCTGCAATCAACAAGAATAAACAAGTAAACCATGTTAGAAAACGATGGCCGATTGGCCGATAGGCCGATGTCGCATCGTGAGGGCCTAGTCGATAAGTCAAAACTATATCGACCTACTTGAGGGTATAATAAAATAAGAATAATAGACAAATCTAATCTCATCGGCCTTCATCAATGTATCTGTTCTGATTTAATGACATCGGCCGATGAGGGATGAGTGAGATAAATGCGCTAGCTAATACTCTAGTGTAAACTTGTACAAACCGATCGGCCGATATAAATATACTGATCACAGAGAAATCTTAAGACCAATCTGTGACAAACACATTTATATTTGTCGATCCACTCGTATAAGTGGCAAATACATGCAAAAACGTAAAGCAATCACATGCATTAGGTAAGACCGGCTAAAACCCCGGCGCTATCCTTAATTACGATCGAAAACAGGCTTTGTGTTAGATCTCAAGACACAACTAGGGTCGATGGCAACGCAAAGTGTGAATCGAGAACTAACGCAAAGAAAATCAAGCCGTCGATCGCTTTTGGGGATGGTAGATGCCTTGAAGGATCCAGACAAGCAAGCCGATTCGATCGTTGTCGGCAACAAACCCTAAAGCGAGTAAGCCGCTGGCGAGATAGAATTGAGATGCCATGTCAAGATCATCCAAGACATGATAAATGACGATCACATCGCCAGGGCTTAACGTCACTACTACAAAAATGCTTATTGGTGCCGGTTCCAAAGGCCCTATAGGTGCCGGTTTTGGTCCCGGCACCAATTGGTCGGCACCTATGCCTCCCGGGCATAGGTGCCGGATCTAGAACCGGCACCTATTGTTTTGAACAAATCAAAAAAAAAGAAAAAAAATCCCGAATTCTCACCGTTGGCCGGCCGCCACCTCGCCCGGTTCGCCGCCACCAGGTCTGCCTCTGCGCCGGCCATCTCCACCTCCGCCGCCGCCACCAGGTCCGCCTCTGCGCCGGCCATCTCCACCGCCGCCGCCGCCACTAGGTCCGCCGCCTCCACCGCCTCCTCCGGCGCCTCCTCCGCCGCTGGACTCTCCAGATCTGGAGAGAGACGGCCGAGAGAGAGAGGGGGCTGGCCGGCGAGCCTCCTCCTCCTCCTCCGCCGCCGCCGCCTCCTCCTCTGCCTCTGTGCGCCGCCGCCTCTTCCTCCGCCGCCTCCTCCTCCGCCACGCCGCGCCGTGCTCCTCCTCACCGTCCAGGGCCGCCGGGAGAGAGAGGGGGCTGGCTCCGCCGCCTCCACGCCACCATCGTCGCCGCCGCCACCTCGCCCGGCTCCACGCCCAGACGGGCCGCCCGCCGTGCGCGTCCTTCGATCTGTCAGCCGCCGCCGCTCCTCCACGCCAGATCTAGAGGCAAAGGGAGAGTAGGGGCGAGAGAGAGAGAGAGGAGAGGCCGATCGATGCCAGATCGAGAGGATAAGAACGATCGAATGGACGCTGTGGAGCCGATCGACGCGGATAAGGAAAGGAGCCGACCGGCCCGGTTTTTCTAATAGGTGTCGGTTTTTTAATAGAACCGACACCTATATTTATATTATAGGTGTCGGTTCTATTAAAAAACCGGCACCTATAGTATAGGTGCCGGTTTTTTAATAGAACCGACACCTATAATATAAATATAGGTGCCGGTTCTATTAAAAAAACCGACACCTATAGTATAGGTGCCAGTTTTTCTTTAGAACCGATACCTATATTGCTTAAAGGTACCGGTTTTATATTTTTTTTATCGTGAAAAGATAAAAAAAGGCTCATAGGTGCCGGTTTTAAATGAACCGGCACCTATAAAGTCGATCCCTATGAGGGTTTTTGTAGTAGTGCGTGTCTAAAGCGACACGCTAGCCCCGACGACGTAGATCGTCGGGTGTGAGTTCTTATCTCTGCTCTGGGGAAGCAAGAACTCGTCGAGAAGCAACCTCTTGCGAGGGTGGCGATGCGCCGAAAGTAGATTGTTTTTGGTTGTTGAATTGATTGAAAGAGATTCTAAGTATAAACTACCGAGATATTTATACCCGTGAATTACAACATTGTTCGTATAGGACACGACTTTATCTATAACTAACAAACAAGTCCTTATGGCGAACTCTTGCCATAGATTAGATCTAAACTGACTCAACTTCCTAATTTAAGAGATACAATTGCCTAAAACCGGGCCTTATCCCTATTTGGCAATCTCCTTTAAAGCTTGACCTAGACCCAAACCGAGCCCGCTCTGCCGCCGTCAGTCTCCTACTTCCATCGGCCGCTGGCCGCATTGAACCCACATCGGCCGATACGGTCTCTCTGCCAGCGCTCTGTCTGTTCTGATGCACCGTTGAGTCCGATACAGGACTTGGTCCAATAGCGTAATCGATCTGACTCGAACTGCGCCTCCTTCTCTGCGTCGGTTTTCTCTTTCTTCTCCGAGTAGATTACGAAAATCTAGCATTAACACATGCCCCCCAATTCCGCTTCATTATATAATGTGGCGGAATTAGCTCCGAAGAACCTCATCGAACTCATCGCTAGGGTTTGTCCGAAATTCACGCAGATCCCGATTCATAACTTTCCGCCGCCAATCTCCGTGCGCAGCTCTTCACAGCCACCTACGCCTTTCAACTCCGGCGATTCCTCGGCGCCTCCTCGATGGCAACCCCCTCAACGGCAACCTCTTCGACAGCATCCATGGCAACTTTCCCCTTCTATGTCTCCGAGATCCCTGAGGTAAACCAATCTTTCTTCAAATTTGCATTTTTGTTTTCCCGCCGAAGCTTTTCAAACCTAGGGTTTCTGCTCTTGCCCCCCGTGTCTTATTCTTTAATCACTCTCCACCTGTCGTAGGTTTTCAAGAACCAGATTTTGATCCCCACGGATGACAAATCGCACGGATTCCTTTTGGGCCCCTCAGGCAACCCTGATCCTGTCTGGCTGATAAACGCAGAGTCAAACAGAATCCCTTTCAAGCAAACAAAACCCAGTGTCACCTTGTGGAAACACACTTTCAGGTCCTGGCCGTCAAAGCTCAATGGATATAGGACCTGGTACAAGAGAATCGCTGCAGCCAAGCAGGTACACTGGGATGAGATAGGAATCGGCCAGTGCCTTGCTCTGTCTCTAGCAGATACCAAGAAGAATGAATCCCTCATGTCAGCCGCCACCTATTTCTGGTCCAGCACCTTAAACGCTTTCCTATTCCGACAAGGTCCGATGACCCCTACGCTGATAGTTGTCAAGATGCTGATAGGCCTGGACATCGTCACCGACATCAACCCTTTCAACCTCCTCATTAACAGCACCCATAAATTGAAGACCAAGAAGATTGGGGGTTGGTCTGGATACATCTCTGAGCATATGGAGCAAGGATCTGTTTCAGACAGAGAGCATGTGGCCTTTCTGACCCTATGGCTGGAGAGATACGTCTTCTGTGGGTCAACCTGCGGCCCAACTCTGAATTGCCAACATCTGGCTCAAGCCCTGGTCGAGAAAAAGAAATTTCCACTTGGCCGATACCTGCTTGGGGCTGTCTATTGGCTACTCCATTCTACCACCCAGGACTTAATGCTAAATCGGGCAGTGGCTCATGGAGGTCCATGGTGGTTCGTTCAACTATGGTTAACCATCCACACCAACACCATGGTCGATCGGCCTCCGCTATCGGACTCCGTCTTTCCATCGGACTATAGCGATAATGAAGATCCCTCAACTAGAAGGTACATGTCCTTTGGAGAAGCAGCCTCTGTTTACCCTGGAGCTGACCAATCGGCCGACGAGATGTCTGAATGGTTTACCCAATTCTACAGCGGTCCACCATCAGCCAGGATGGATATGTTTGTCTATCCAACAGACTTTGACTTTGAGCTCCCTTCTGATCTGAACTTGGGTCTGCTGAATGATGACATCTTCTCAAGGGAAGCCTTCATGATCAGCGTATCTCCATGCCTGCTCACAGTGGGCATATTTCAAGGCAGAAGCACCAGCTTGTCGTATGAATTCTACAATCCAATGGTGGCTGCCAGACAACGCGGACTTGGACAGCTTCCTATCAGCTTGCACTTCCATCGGCTGTTGGAGAGCAGGGGTACGGTCTCATCGGCCTTGATCATGAGCAAAGTCTTGGAGACCAAACTTCCCATCTTGGGTGCCTGTGACCGATTGCATTTGACTGCCTTCATTCACATATCTTTTCAAACCTGGTGGCATGAGTGGGCTACCCATATCTTCCACCAATCGGCCAGATATTACTTGACAGAGCTTATTCATAGTATCGGCCCTCAAGTCCCTGACGCCCCAGCTCCCAGTGTCAGCAACAGCGGGCAGAGGATAACTTACGCTCCTGTTCTAGCCCCATCAAGAAAAACTGTCCTGGAGTCAATTATCGGCCTTACTGCCCCAAAGGTGTCATCATTGTTCCAAGGGCCGATAATCAAAGAAACCACAAAGAGGAAAGCGCCGGCCAAGGATAAAGCTCAAAAACTGGCCAAGAAGCCCAAGAATGATGACCCGGCCGATCTCGACAAGCTGGACCCCTCCATAGAAGAATTCCTGGATGATCAAGTAAAGGAGGAAGAAATTGATGCGGCAGCCCTTAAATACCTGAAGACCAACATCCATCGTCTACCACTGCTGAGCAACCATCGGCCAGGCCAACTGAAGAGCCATCGGACGATAAGCCAACTGAAGATCCATCGGCCGCAACAACTGCAGATCCGCCGGCCGATGACCAATCTGACGCCGCCCAACCCAAGAGAATCAGACATGTAGTCCGTAAGGTTAGTATAATACTCTTCAACTATATCCTCAATTCTGTTTCCATTGGCTTATTATAACTTGATTTTTGCGTCATCCATAATTAAGGAGAAAATTCAATCGGCCACATTACCAAGAACCAAGAAGGCCACTATGAAGAAACACAGTCAACTCAAGGCCCGATTGAGAACTCCATCGCCTTCTCCACCACCTTCGCCAGTTGCCTCAGTAAGCATTAATCCAATTGCCTTATCCTTTTTGCCAACAATGTGTACCTGATTATTGCGTTTTTGCCTTTCTCTTTAGCCACAAGCTCCACCGCCTGCACCACATCGGCCAACCCCTTCACCTGCTGCTGCAGAACAACAAACAGAAGCCGATGTAACCACAGCCGATGTCACATCACAGGTAACCTAGACCACTTTGAATCTCTCGCCGATTTTACTCTGACTGGGTTAACCATGTCTTATCTTGATGACTGCAAACATTAGCCGATATGCTCGCTTTTGACATCGGCCAATTTCTCGATGATGAAGACAAAGAGCTACCCAGCATAGCCAGGCCATCAATCTCTGAAGAACTAAAGGGTCAGCTGTCTGACATTGCTAATCGGCTGGAAGCATCCATAGAATCTCTGGTGGAGAATTGTAACCCAATCAGGAGTATAGTCCAAGAAATCCAAGATCAACTACCTGAAGACCTGATGGAAACATTAACACCAGCTATCTTCCTGGAGCAATACCACTTCAAGCTTCACAAAGCCAAAGAAAGAATTGCAGAGAGGTGGGAGCGTGAAGGCTTGGAATCGGTCGTGTCTGCCAGCAAAGCCCAAGTAAACTCTGACAAAACCAGACTGGACGAGCTGGTTGCTGAGCCGATCGCCTTGAACAAGAAACTTGAAGAACTCTGTCGCCTTGAAGCAGATCTGCTGATGAAGCTAGAAGCCACTCGTGAAGAAATCCAGGAAGTCGAAATTAAGATAGTCGCATCCCCGAAGGCGATTGAAGATCAAACAACAAAGCTGAAGGCATCGGCCAAGCATCTTGCAACCCTGAGTAGGGCATTGAAACCAATCCCAGGGTCGTCGGCCGATGACGTTCAAGTGATAGTCGATATTGATCAAATTCGTCGCAAGGCCATTGCAGCTATCCAAAATTTTATAAACTGATGTAATATACACTTATTTTTGCCTTGTAAACAGTTTAACTTCATCTTTGATTGATATATATCTCATCGGCCAGTCGGCCGAATATGATTGACTATCTCGTCTTAACCATGTAACTCATAAGAATACCAACTGACTATGAACAATGACTTACATCGGCCGATAGATCATAAATAGTGGCATACACCAGTCGATGAATCTATAAAAGACTTTTGAAAGCTTATCTGAAAAATCCATCCGAAAAAAATTTAAGTCCACAAATTTGTAATCCAAGAATTGCTGAGTATGTATATGCCCCCCAAATTTTGGAAGATGAGGGCTCATGTTGTAAAATTTGAACTAAGGGCGATAGTATATATCGGCCATCTAAAGACGATGCATTGCACATCGGCTATTATCAGTAATCGGCTAGCAAGCCGATCATGAGTCAATCCAGATGCTTGGGGTAATATTTCTTTAAGTATTTGCCATTGAGCGCTCTGCTAAAAACATCTTCATCTAATCCTTTCAATAAATATGCATTGTGAGGAACACATCGATGAATCTGAAAAGGACCTTCCCAATTAGGCGACCACTTGCCGAATTTGTTGTCTCTGGAACCAATCGGCAGTATCAATTTCCAAACAAGATCCCCTTCCTCAAATGACTTGGCTACAACTTTTTTGTTATAATGACGAGCAGCTCGATCCTTATCTCGCTTGATCTTTTCCAAGGCCCGCAATCGTACATGTGCCAAATCATCCAGCTCATCAATCATAAGATTGTGGTACTCATCGGCCGTCAAGTCGTCTTGCAATGCAATCCTTCTTGAGCCGATGTTGGTCTCCCATGGCAGCACAGCTTCATGTCCATAAACCAACTGATAAAGCGGCACTTGAGTTGCATCATGACAAGCCATCCGATACGCTCAAAGGGAATCGGCCAGCGTTGTATGCCACTGCCTCGGCTGTTCATCAATCTTCCTCTTTATCAACTTGATTAAACTCTTATTAGAAACTTCTGCCTGCCCATTAGCTTGCGCATAGTATGGAGAAGAATTCAACAGTTTGATACCCATGCTGTCAGCAAACTCAACAAACTCATCGGACACAAAAATTGATCCTTGATCTGTGGTCAGCGTCTGAGGAAGTCCAAATCGATATATAATATGCTCCTTAACAAACTGGATGGCATCTTTGGAATCAACCTTTTTATATGGAACAGCATCAACCCACTTTGTGAAATAATCTGTGGCCACTAAGATGTACTTGTATCCATTGCTTGATGGAGGGTTAATCTGTCCGATCATGTCTATACCCCATCCATGAAACGGCCACGGCTTTATGATTGGGTGCATAGCCGATGCCGGTGCTCTTTGAATTGCTCCAAACTTCTGACAATCTTGACACCCGTTATAGTACTTGAAACAATCCTCTAGCATTGTTGGCCAAAAATATCCAACTCGCTCCAAAAGCCATCGCATTTTATGGGCCGATTGATGTGTTCCGCAAATTTTTTCGTGAACCTCGCTCATGACAACTTTGGCTTCTTCTAAACTCAAACACCTTAGCAAGACACCATCAATCGTCCGATAGTATAGGTCATCATCGAGCAAGACATAATGTAGAACTTTATACTTCATCTTTCGTGACGCCGATTGAGAAGGATTTCTCAAATACTCTATGATAGCGAACCTCCAATCATCAGCATCCACAGTAGCAATTTTAACCTCAACATCTTTGACCATCGGCTTGTATCCTGATGCCCCCTGAGCTAAATCATTGGCTTCGAAGTTTTGTTTCCTGGGTATATGCCTCATCATCACAATCCTGAAAACTTTTAACAATTCCAGGCACTCTTCATTGTAAACCCTTAGAATATCATTCCTGCACTCATACTCCCCAGAAAGCTGATTAATCACCAACTGTGAATCACCAATAATCTCTACAGAATCGGCCTCGACCTCTTGCAATAACTGCAAACCCTTAAGAACAGCTTCATATTCTGTTTGGTTGTTAGTATAGTATGGCTTGATAGTAAATGCAAACTCAAAGCTTGCCCCTCGAGGGGATATGATGACTAGGCCGATACCGCATCCATGTCTGCAAACAGATCCATCAAAATACAGTGTCCATGGCACAATATCTGAATATGTGATTGAATCATCTCAATGTTGAACAATGAAATCGGCCAGGGCTTGTCCTTTGATCGCTTTGCCCGATTCATACCTGAGGTCAAACTCTGACAAGACAAAAATCCACTTCCCAATTCTCCCTTTCAACACAGGGGTCGATAGCATATATTTCATCACATCGGCCTTACTTACCACAATGCACTCGTTGAAAAATAAATAATGCCTCAATTTAGTACATGAAAAATATAAGTATAAGCATAACTTCTCCACTGGCGTGTACCTTGTTTCAGCATCCAACAATCTTCTGCTGAGATAGAAAATAGCTCTTTCTTTGCCATCGATGTCTTGAACCAAAACAGAGCCGATAAACCTCTCATCGGCCGACAGGTACAATTTAAATGGAACTCCTTTCTGTGGAGGGATTAAAACTGGTGGGGAACTCAGATATTCTTTGATATTGTCCAACGTCTTTTGCTGCTTATCACCCCATATAAACTCTAGATCGTCCTTCAACTTCAATAATGGAGTGAACGACTCTATCCTGCCTGACAGGTTTGATATAAAACGTCGAACGAAGTTAATTTTCCTATCAGAGATTGTAACTTGGTCTTATTCTCCGGAGGTTGGATCTTCTTTATGGCATCAATGTTCTTCTGTGTGATCTCGATTCCCCTCTCATGGACCAAGAAACCCAAAAACTGACCGGCCGATACGCCAAAAGCACACTTGTTAGGGTTCATCTTTAGACCATATCTTCTTGCTCTTTCCAGTACTTTGCGTAAATCGGCCAAATGATCATCATACTCTTTTGATTTCACGACCACATCATCAATGTAGACCTCAATCAAGGAGCCGATAAGGTCATGAAAAATATAATTCATTGCCCTCTGATTGGTGGCTCCAGCATTTTTGAGACCAGATGTCATAACGACCCACTCATACAGGCCGATTGCCCCCGGACACCTGAAAGCTGTCTTGTGAATATCTTCTTCAGCCATGAAAATCTGGTTATAGCCTGCGTTTCCATCCATAAAACTGATGATCTTTTGTCCAGATGCAGCATCAACTAGCAAATCGGTCATCGGCATAGGGTACTCATCTTTTGGCGTTGCTTTGTTTAAGTCTCTGAAATCGATGCACACCCTGAGCTTGCCATTCTTCTTCAACACTGGTACTATGTTGGAAACCCACTTCGCATATCGGCAGGGTCTGATAAAATTGGCATCGTAAAGTCTTGTAATTTCTGCCTTAATAGCTTTATACATATCGGCCTTAAACTTCCTGGGGCTTGTTTAAACGGCCGATAGCCTGGTTTTATAGGTAGCCGATGTTCTACGATTGATCGGCTTAATCCTGGCATCTCATGATACTCCCATGCAAAACAATCCATGAATTCTTTCAAAAGATGTACTAATTTACTCTTATATTCCTTTGGTAGGTTAGCACTTACATACGTCGGCCTATGCCTATCACCTATCCCTATGTCAACTTCTTCAAGCTCATCGGCCGACGTGAAGCCTTGTCCCAATTTCTCATCTAATTCATCCACCGTATCTTCTATGTAGGGACTAACTTGTTCATCTTGGCTTGTGGATGTTGCACCTTGGATTTCTGAATAAAAGTGCCTTGCCGAGTCCTGGAGTATGTCTGCAAGTACATGTTTTGGAACTGCTCGGTCAACTTTGCCATCTCGGCCTTTTGCTCCTCGCTGAGCTGATCGGCGGTCACCGAGACGACGTTCTCTTCTGAAATCTCGCTTTGCTAAGACATCTTGAAGTGAATTTGTTGACGATGCGAAGCTTGTGTTCTTCTTGGTCCCACCGGGCGTGCCAAAAGCGTGTTGACGCAGAATTTCGACCCACCCACCGTCAAAGCGGCCTGGGAGATCTGCTTAACTCTAGTGCAGGTCCAATGGCTTGCCTAGGTGCGTTTAGGGCGTGCCAGTTGATTTGATCTGCAATCAACAAGAATAAACAAGTAAACCATGTTAGAAAACGATGACCGATTCGATCGTCGTCGGCAACAAACCCTAAAGCGAGTAAGCCGCTGACGAGATAGAATTGAGATGCCATGTCAAGATCATCCAAGACATGATAAATGACGATCACGTCGCCAGGGCTTAACGTGTCTAAAGCGACACGCTAGCCCCGACGATGTAGATCGTCGGGTGTGAGTTCTTACCTCTAAGTACAAACTACCGAGATATTTATACCCGTGAATTACAACATTGTCCGTATAGGACACGACTTTATCTATAACTAACAAACAAGTCCTTATGGCGGACTCTTGCCATAGATTAGATCTAAACTGACTCAACTTCCTAATTTAAGAGATACAATTGCCTAAAACCGGGCCTTATCTCTATTTGGCAATCTCCTTTGAAGCTTGACCTAGGCTCAAACGGAGCCCGCTCTGCCGCCGTCAGTCTCCTACTTCCATCGGCCGCTGGCCGCATTGAACCCACATCGGCCGATACGGTCTCTCTGCCAACGCTCTGTCTGTTCTGATGCACCGTTGAGTCCGATACAGGACTTGGTCTGATACCCGGCTTGGTCCGATAGCGTAATCGATCCGACTCGAACTGCGCCTCCTTCTCTGCGTCGGTTTTCTCTTTCTTCTCTGAGTGGATTACGAAAATCTAGCGTCAACAGGTATATGAATGCATCTTACAAGTTCATTGGTAGGAAGACAATAAAAAGTGAATGCATGAAAGTTTATTAGTATGAGAAGGAACTCCTAGGAAAAGTCTTAGGGATGTTGAGAGCATTAGCTTAACAAGTGATTTGTGGACTTCAAACCAAAATGTTTGCTACATGGCTTTGGTTGCACACTACATATATACTGAATGGATTATGCAAAGGAAAGTGCTAAACTTCATTGAGTTAGATACACCATACACAGGAAATGTCATATCTCAAGTAGTGTTTGAATGCTTAGTTGAATGGAAGATAGAAGACAAGATCATTACAATTACTCTTGATAATGCAAACTCAAATGATGTTGCTGCAAGAAATTCGATGGCCAAGTTTATTGCTAGGAAAACAGCACAGTTCAATCCAACATATTTCCATATCCGTTGTTGTGCTCACATAATGAACTTAGTAGTAAATGATGAGATTCTACCATTGAAGTCACTGATCAGCAATTGTAGAGAAACTATGAAGTACATGAAGAAATCCACATCACGCATGTACAAATTTCCGGAAGTATGTAAATCTATTAATTTTCCAATTGGAGCTGGGTTGTGTCTAGATGTGTCGACGAGGTGGAGTTCGACATACAAAATGCTGTCAGTTGGCATTGATTGTAAGGAAGCTTTAACAGAGTATGCGTTGTCAAACCCTAATTATGCATGGCTTTCTTCTCACCAAGAATGGATATTGTATAGCAAAACTTAGCCAACTTTAAAGGCTTTTGCCAAAGTAAATATAGTACTATCAAGGTCTCTTTACCCCACTACAAATGTTTTTTATCCTTATATACTTAATGTTAAGATTGCATTGGTGAAAGCACGTGATTCTGGAGGTGAGCGAATGCATAAGATGGCAAAAGCAATGTTAGAAAAGTTTGATAAATACTGAAAGGAAATGAACAATGTTATAGTTATTGCTACTATTCTTGATCCTGGGTTTAAGATGAGGTTTATTGGCTTTTGCTTTAAAAAGATGTATGGTGAAATGAAGGGTATTAGTGAGGAAAAATGAAGTAAAAGATAAATTGTTTGAACTCTATTGCATTTATGAGACACAACATCGCCAAAGCAAGGCTGCAGATAGTAATGGCAAGTCAGTTTCAAGGGTGCAAACAACTAGCTCATTAGCTAAAGTGTCAAGTCAGTTTCAATCCTTTTTGGAAGAGACAGCTACAGAGCCTTCTAAATCAGAATTGCTCATCTATCTAGATGAACCAAATCATCCTCTAGGAGATGAAAATTTCAGGTTACTTGATTGGTGGAGGCTCAATACACATAGATTTCCTGTTGTGTCAAAGATGGCAAGAAGGTTATTAAGG
Organism: Oryza officinalis; assembly: GCA_008326285.1. Taxonomy (NCBI): domain Eukaryota; kingdom Viridiplantae; phylum Streptophyta; class Magnoliopsida; order Poales; family Poaceae; genus Oryza; species Oryza officinalis. Next base: position 41,839,149 of record BDMV01000001.1, on the reverse strand, counting down.
CTGAGTTCTTCACCTCATCTTCCCAACTCATCACTTTTTTTTTCCATGCGTACACTTTTCAAACTACTAAACGGTGTGTTTTTTTGCAAAAAATTTATATACAAAAGTTGCTTTAAAAAATCAAATTAATCCATTTTTGAAAAAAAAATTTAGCTAATACTTACTTAATCACGCGTTAATGAACCGTTCCGTTTTCCGTGCGTACTGTGTTCACTGGGAACACAGCCTGCCGAACAGGCCCTAACTATATCTGCTAGCAACGTCTCATCAGAGTCGACATTCAGTATTGGGGGTAGAGTTTTCGATGATTATCAGAGTGCTTTGCACCCAACAACAGTTGAGGCATTAGTTTGTGCTTCTAGCTTCATTTGAGGTTCCAAAAACAATGGCATACCTCCAGAGATACAGGTAAATATGTTATCCTTTATTTGATGATTCAATGTATATTTCTATTGATAAATATTCTGATTGTCTTACTCAAACATGATTTTACCTTATAGGAAGAAGATGAAGAAGAAATTGAATTGGTTGCTTTTCCTTAGGCTGTGTTCGGGACTTAGTATTCCCAGCACGCACAGTACTTTTCTCAACGCGCACGTTTTTCAAACTACTAAATGGTGTATTTTTTTGCAAAAAGTTTCTATACAAAAGTTGCTTTAAAAAATCAAATTAATCCATTTTTGAAAAAAAAATTAGCTAATACTTAATTAATCACGCGCTAATGGATCATTCCGTTTTCTGTGCGCACTGTGCGTGCTCGGAAAACAGAGTTACAAACTCAGCCTTATACATCACCATATATATATATATATATATATATATATATATATATATATATATATATATATATATATATATATATATATATATTGTTATTTTTGTTCGAGCCTAGAGGTTAAAATCTTGGGGCATTTGCACATTTGACCCTATTTGAAAGTGTAACTACCGATTTGACCCTGTTTTTTTAAGTTTGCTCATTTGACCCTCCGTTTTGAAAACGAAGGTTAGGTCTGACCCTATTCCGTGAAATCATCGTAACGGTGTTAACTCAAAGAAAAAATACCATTTATGCCCTCGCTTATTCAATCATACTTTTCAATGTTTCTTTTTCAATATAATCAATGTCGATAAGTGTTTGACAGTGATAATTTGGTAACAGTTACATGAGTAAAAAGTTCTAATTCCAACAGAAATGCTCGCCTCCATCACTCGTCACTGCTGGCGGATCCTGCTGCCTTCAACCGCGCTGCTGCCCGTCGCTTGTCGTCCTCCTCGTTCGGATCAAAGAGGAGAAGCACCAACCGTCCTCCCTGTTCGGAGCTAGAAGGAGTAGCGCCGCCATCCTCCCCGTTCAGAGCGAGAAGGAGCAGCGCCGCCGCTCGTCGTCCTCCCCATTCAAATCGAGGAGGAGCAGTGCCACCACTGCTGTCCTCTCCTTGCCCTTGCCCGACGCCGGATGTCACCGCCGCTACCAGATCCGGAGCCCACACGCTTCGGCGTCGCCGGATCCGCCGCCCGAGCCTCCTCGTCGTCGGATCCACCTCATCGCCGCTCCTCCTCGTCGTTGAGCCGCCGCCGCCCCTCCCTTGGCATCGCCGCATGGCTGCCTTTGCAAGAGGAGCCACCGCCGTCGCCCTCCTCATCCCCGAGCTATTGTTGCCGCACCTCCTCATCGTCTCACTGCCGCTCCTCCTCGTCCCCGAGTCGCCGCCGCCGCCGCGCGACTGCCTCTGCATGAGGAGGGTGGCAGGAGGAATCTCCCCTACAAGCTCCGGTGAGAGAGAGGAGAGAGAGAGGATAAGAAAAAAGTTAGAATTCTAGAAATAGTGTTGATGTGTACTAAAGGGTATTTTAATCAATTGTGGCTCATGAAAATATTTTTTTATTTTTCTAAATGAAACCCTAACGGTTCAATGAGAATAGGGTCAAACGACAACTTTGATTTTGAAAAATGAGGTCAAAATAAGCAAACTTTAAAAAATAGGGTCAAATTGATAGTTAGAATTCAGAAAAGGGTCATGAGAGCAATTGTCCCTAAAATCTTCCAGATGTTTTGTTTTACCTTTTAATTCACGTTGAACCTCATAGACTGTAAGGTCATGAACTCATGATTCTTGAATTATATGTAGTCCTCCTATTAGTAGCTGAACTGCTGAAGGCCTAAACCACCAATTATTGCAGACAACATATCAAATTCTCAATGAATACTTATAGATGAAACAATTACTCTATTAGTATTGCTCTATGCACATTCTAAACCATCTATTATGTTTTTGTGTAACAAATTTCACGAGCTAACTCGAGCTACTCCACGGTTGAGCCGAGTTTCGTTTTGAACTCGTTACACTAACAAGTCGAGTCGAGCTAACTCGTTAAATTAACGAGTTTTTACAAGCCGAGTTGGCTCGTTATCCACAATCCTAAATATGGATGGGTTTGAGCAATGGCACTGTCGAGTCATTCTGGATTCGTACAAAAAGGTGGAATTGTCAAATGGCTGTGTATTTAAAACCGAGTTTGGATTCTAGGCACTTAAAGGCTAAACCGAACCACCGCATGCGTGCATGTGTACTTTAGACTGAGATTGCTGTACCGGTCAGGCAGAAATAGAGTACTAGTACGAGTAGTATTTATCAGCATGCACGCTCGCGAGAAACACAGAACACAATTAATAAAGCGATCAACAAACTAATGGGAGAGCTCCAAGTGTGCTAAAAAATAGTACTTCCAGTATAGTATTCCATCCTAGCCGTTGATTACAGTTCGGGTCAGGGTCCATCGGCAACCAACGAAACCCGAAACGACTCCTGCCCCATTGCCAAACTACTCCAATATGCCTAGCGCTATGGCTGTGCTTTGCAATGAGATAGGAGTATATATGAAGGAATAAGACAAAATAATTGTTTTATAGGGTTTAGTTTTCTTTTTTTGATTTTTCTGATCGGTTAATTTTTTGATGGAAAAACATACCTTGCAGTAGGATGGGAGGGGGACCGATTCAGTTTTTTACGGGGTTTTTTTTTTTGCGCGCGAGGTAGGGTGAGAGAATTATATGACTGGTCTTTTAAAGACTAGAGATAACGGAAGATAAATTACATCTCCGGCCACTTTTTAGAATTTGAGCTTAAATTTAAAATCTAAACTTGCTTAACTGTGCAAATGTCCGGCGTTAGTGGCCATGGAATGTTATTTTAGTAGGTAACTTAATTGTTGATGATTCGGAGGTAACATAATTAGTATATACTTGACTGGTATAGATGTTTTTATATGATCTACCGCCTCTGTTACTTTTGTTTTTTGAGGGATTAAGATTGAAATGAGAAATAGTTGTGATTATTTCCTTTTATATTATAAGTCGTTTTGATTTTTCTTGTAATCAATTTGATCAAATTTATAAAAAAAATTAGCAACGTCTACAACAAAAAATTTGTTTCATTAAAACCAATATTGAATATATTTTAATAATATATTTGTTTTGTATGCAAAATATCACTATATTTTTCTATAAACTTGATCAAACTTAAAAAAATTTAACCAAAAGAAAAGTCAAAATACTTATAATATAATATGAAACGGAGGTAGTATTTGAGATGAAAAATTAGATAAACAAATTAAATTAAAGATGAGTGTGATTGATTAAGATGAGAAATTAGGTGGCAGAATAGCATAATATAGGACGAAGTACGATCTGTCATGTTGATTCGAAGGTAATACAATTGATACATATATGATTGTTGGTAGACGTTTCACTGTTGAGTTTATAACACTAATCAAAGAAAAGGTAAGTAATTAAATCACTATATCACAGTGGATCAAATTATAACAGTGGAGATGAACTGATATAGTTATACTGACTAGTATAAAATGAAAATTAAATTGCATCATGATTTACGTCTAATTAGTCTTTCAACGATAGACGACGTACCCGTCAACAATAATGCGTTTGTGATGATTTTATCAATCTCAAAGTATAATAGTCTAGTTCCTCGAAAGTGCTTATAGAGGTTGTATGTGCGTTCATATATATAAGCTTGTGCGTTTGTACTAGGTTTTTTAAGTAAAAGCTCCAAAAGGGAAAAAAAACTTAAGGGGCCCATGACTTAATACTCCACGTTGAGGATATAAATCCTCTGAACTACTCTAGTACAGGCAAAATTATGAAGCAGGCTACCGTAAGGTACTGCTTCCTTCGGTTCTATTTTAATTGATGTTTTGGACAGTATTATAAACATCAATGAGTAATTAATTAGGGTCCATATATCCAGTTATACCCATATTAAATACATTCGGAGACACCCCAAACCAATAATTTCATCTAGCTCGCCTAGTTAAAACCATCATTCTCAAAGTATTGGGTTCTGTGTTAAAGTCTTGTGGCACTCTATTTTTCCTCTGATTTTTGCACGCATGATCTCAATGGCCATTAGCAGTCCATGCAGGAGTAAATGTTTGCCTTGGGAGGGATTAAGTGGGATGGAGACGAAACAACAGATGCATGTATTTTTATTGTGTTTGCATGCATGCAGGGGCACTTCTGTAAAGCTATTAGCCTGGAAAGTTAAAACGCTAATTTTTCAATCCAAAAGCTATTAGTTTCTAACGCCAGTTAAAAAAGAACTGGAGGGGGAGTATGTAAATTAAGGTCAAATATCGTGCTAAGGAGCTTCGAAGCGGTAATAAGGGCAATCCAATTATATTATCTCCTTTTACTGTGAGCTTGCATTTGACGTATTGTTAAATTTCAGTTAAAAGGTAGCTATATTTTAGAGCAGATGAAGTATATCTTAACATTCCTATAACATTTAGAATTTATATTATATCTGTTTTAATTTATTTATTATTTTAATAAATCTTATACTAAACAACAAGGTGTGACAAATTATAGGGTTACCTCCATCAATAACATCCCAGTTAATTTTCCCGAAGCAAGAATCAAAATTTCTAAGTGTACTAGTACTACTATCAACTATGACAATATTGATTTAACAATTAATTTTCCCGATGAAAGAATTAAAATTCCTTACGTCTACTAGTACTTCGAGTACAACATTGATTTAAGGGTAAGAAAGTAAAAGTCACATCTAAAAACATTTTGGAATATAAGAATGACAAATATTCAAATAAAAAGTTTGAATGACAGAAATGGAGTATATAAATGTAAATATTTTTTTAGTACTCTTAAAACCATATAAGTCTTCAATCTCGTTCCATAATATTTAGTAAAGTGATCCTTATATACTTATAAAGCTAACTTATATATTGTGAAACTGGACTTTATAAAACGTAATAGGATGAGCTACCCACACACACGCCATAAACAATAAAATAGGATTATCTCTCTCCTCTACCCTTTTGCTAGTGGACCTATGTCTAAAGTCCATCATGCCTCATCATCATAACAACAGAAATAACTAAAGACCACTTACATGGAGTTTACCCATAAAAATTTTTTTTATATATATTGCCTTTGCCCTAACAAAATTATACGCACATTTCAGTAAGACACATTAATGTCATTTTCCTCTAAACTTAACATGTCCTACCTCTTAAATGTCTCATTATGATAATACTCCATCCATCCTAATTTGATTTTCACCTAAGCAAAGAGCACAGAGACCGATGACAACAAAACATTCATCATTTCAAAATTAATCCTCACCGATCAAGGTGTTACGTCATTTCATATCCCGTGAATTGCATCACGTTTTTGTTGAATAGTCCCACATTGATTGTAGAAGGGCAATGGACCTACTATATAAGGGAGAGCCCCTCACTTCATTGGTTAGCTTTTCAGGTGAAAAACGCCTTTTACGATCCTACAATTGGTATCAGAGTCTCGCTAGTTCAGCAACTCTAACCCAAGGGACACAGTGTGTGAAGACTCTCGTGGGTGCCTGTGGAGCCCGTATACACGAGGGACCGTCGGTATACGGTGAATGGACAGTGTGAAGGCCTAAGGGACCATGGGTTCCTGCGAGATCTGAATACCCGAGGGACCGTCGGTGTACGGTGAAGGGGCAATGAACTACTGAGGGACACCAATGTGTGAAGGGAAAGATTGATGAATAATCCCACTAATTTGTAGGAAGATATTGGACTTTTGGATTTGAAAAAGTGCTTCTCGTATAGACGAATTAGAAGAGATGTCAACCGGCTCAAGGGACCTAATACATAAGTGGGACGGCTTCTCACTTCATTGGCTAGCTTTTAGGGTGGGAAAGGCCCTTTACAAACCTACAGTTTTAAATGCTGTATGCAGTTGCACCAATAAAAATTAATCTTGGTTGGTTGTACGTAGCACATTTAATAATGCACATTTACTCTTTGTGTAAGTAAAAAAAACATTTGTTAGAGGATGATTATTTAAAAAAATCTTAAAAATTTAAGGTGATGATCAAACTGATATGGAGAAAATATACATGAAAGAAGGGAGAGTAATATTTGTAGAAAGAGCTATATATTGATATACAAACAAATTTTGTTGTATGACGTTGAAAACATTGTCCTTGCTTGCGTGGACACCACTAAAATGTGAATTGACTAGAGGATAATGGAAAAACGTGGTGAATCAATTTGAAAAGACAATTTTCTGCCTAGAAAGACAAAAGTTGCTACTCTTGACAAAACCAGAGTTTGTGGACAAGACCTCAGTTCCCTCCCCTCGACTACCATCTACAGTGAATTTTTTACAATTTGGTTTTTTATAAAAATTTATTTTGCAAATAGAAAAAAAAACTTAACCTAGATATGATCCTTTTTTAAATGTCAGAGTGGCCGGTGCTATGGTCCAACGAGACGACGCCAGCATCATTAGCGCCGTCACCCTGCCACCGTGACAAACCCGACGGCCCGACGCTAACATGACAGTAGGAGGGCACCAGCACTGCTGGCGTCGCCCTACCACCACGGCGCCATCATCGCTGGCGTACATCATATTCTTCGTTGTTTTTATTTTTTATAGTCCAAAAAAGCAAAAAAAATAATAGATTTGTTTTTCGTAGTCTTATAAACCTTTGAGCTTTTTTTTACTGGTACTGTTTAGTTATGGCTTGTTAAGTTTTCTGTTATATCGTTGTGTCAAGTTGTTAGTCTTAGCGTTCCGTCATTTAAAGTTATGAGTTTTTGCCGCCATCATCACTATTGCCACCCTTACCATCATCGATGTCACCTACCAAATATCTTTCTGTTTGTGCAATATCTGTATTTTTCTTGGAATCCGATTGCCTTTGAGTCTGCCGTCAAAACAGTCATAACTCGAGTGTCCTTTCATAAAACAGTCATATCTTTTTCATACGGATTCAAAATCAGACATATAATATATTTATGGACATCTACAGAAAAAGTTTCATCCGTTGCTCCCCCGCTCTGCTGGGTTTAGCAAAATCAAAATCATGAAATTCTGCTTACAAGATTGTGTTTTCGAGGTGAGAATCTTTGGGACCCATTTTCATAGAACTTTAAAAAATTCTACAGGCCACATATTTCGTCCGTTCGAGCTTAAATTCTCTGTGGTTGGTTCCTGCGTGCTCCTACATGTGAAAAAACTTAAAAAATAAAATAAAAATAAAAAAGTTGCACCTCTCTCCTCTACACTAGAGAGAAAAGTGAAATATTGGAGGGACAGTGCCAGCATTGCTGGCACCCTCCTTCGGTCACGTCAGTGCCGGGTGTGCCATGGTGACAGAGGGACGGCGTCAGCATCCTTGGCGCCGTCCCATTGAATCACGACGTCAGTCACTCTGTCGTCTCAACAAGGATCATTTCTGAGATAAATTTTTTTCAAGAATCTATTTATAAAATAAGTTTTTATAAAGGAACAAATTATAAAAAAATCCACACCATATACATGGTGCCTGCTTCAGCCGTCCGCTGCACGTCCTCGATGAGGAGAAATAGACAGGACAGAGGAGAGCAGAAAGGGTCAATTGGATAATTGGGGATTGCTTGCATTATTGTATTTGTAGTAGTTGTCGTTGACATATGGGACAGGATTCACCTATCAACTACTATTTGGATTTGTTTTCAACCTCTACAGAGGTACTTTTTCCGTCCAAAAAAGTTTAATCTTAAAAAAATAATCTGAACATGCATGTCTAAATTTATCTCTAAAATTGAATATTTTTCTAAAATAAGAGAATACATATTGAGAAACTAGTATGACAGTAGTGGATTTTGGTTCCGCAGTTTCGGATCCAATGGCACCAGAGCAGTTAGACGTTTCCCGAGCAGATTGACATTTAACAATGGCAAATATGCAATTATATAATTTCACCTCACCACCTAATTACACTTTGGAGGAATTTGGATGAGGATTATACTATATGTTGAAATTGAGAACCGTTTAAACGAAGCACATGAAATACACAGGATTTAGATCAGAGAGGTAAACACAAAAGAAAAAAAATTAAGAGCTTAGAACTTATGCTAAAAATCCTCCAAAAATTTGCGTGAAACATGTCATTTCATAATAATTTCAAACGAATTCTAGCGACCCAATCATTTGTTCCAAAAAGTTTCGTAGGATTTTTTTTGAGAGACATACTTCATCCGTTTTATATTATAACTCGTTTTAATTTTTTTCTAATTAAACTTTGTTAAGTTTGATCAAATTTGTAAAAATATTTAGCAACATTTTAAACACCAAATTAGTTACATTAAATCTAATATTAAATATAATTTGATAATATGTTTGTTTTGCGTTAAAAACATTATTATGTTTTTTAATAAATTTGGTCAAATTTAAAAAAAATTGACTAAGAAAAAAGTTAAAACGATTTATAATATGAAACGGAAGGAGTAGAATAGAAAAACATATAGGAAAATCATAGGAATATGATAGGATTGTATGGGTAAAATAGAGGAATAGAAAACATATGAATTTCGTTGGATGGGTTGTTTGGAAAACAGGAATACAAAGAATTTAGGAATTATAAGATTATCACTAATGGCCCTACAGGAAGTAATACATTAGCAAAGAATGTTGATCACCGAGTAGGAAAAAAAGAATGAGGTTTGAGTGGATGTATTTTTTCCCATGATTTTCCTCTGGAATGATGGATGTAGGAATTTTTTTCTCTAGATTTCCTTTGAGCTATTCATATGTTCCAAAGGCATAAATAGTGCCTAAATCCTTTGGAGCGTGAATCCTGAGTTTTTTCTTCAAAAACTGCAATCCAAAAGACCCTGAAATTCTTATATTTTTCCTTTGTTCCAAAAAAAACCCTCCACAAATACTTTACTAGAATGAGTACTATAAAAGGGTATCTCCAGACTGTCAAAATTGATCGAGGAGCATGCAAACAAAATCAGATACAATCCCATCTACGAACATCTGTGGTAACCGGGAGATAGCAAAAGAGCACCTGAGATCATCATGGCAATATCAAAGATACTAACCGGGATGTCACTTGCTGCTTGACAAAGCCAAGGAATTAATGCTTCAAACTTACTCCTTGAAAAAACTGGCCGTATGATTAGTCGAGTACAAGCAGTTGCGGACCTTGTTTAAGTGGGTTATCCGACCCGCTAAGCACGCAGGAAGGACCGAATGAGTGATTGAGCGGATTAATTAACGAGTACGAGTAGTCTAGTGGCACCGGGGGTCAGGGCCTCTGACGCCGGTGCTCCGCCCGACGATTTGACCGGGATTTCCTTTTTCCGCCACGACCGACCGTCATCACGTGCCGCCCCACCTCCCTCCACCCGCGCCCCGATGGCCGCCTCCACGCCTCCGGGGCCCCACCACGCGTCAGTCCGTGATTGGCTCCTCCCCTCCTGAGCCCGTGGGCCCCTGCCTCTCAGGGACCACGTTGCCGTCGGTCCCGCGGTTGCTGTGGCCCCGTACGGCGGCCAAAATATCGCGACGAGGGAGGAACCAGAAACCTTGTTCCCTATTCGGGCCCGATAATGTGGATAAACGAACCACCTCGACTCGTTTAAGCTCGTTATTTTAACGAACTAACTAGCTTTTAAGCATGTTAATGTTAACGAGTTAAAAAGGTTACTTTGATCGACTCGATTCATGAGCTGGTTCGTTAAATTTATTGGACTCATTAAATCTATCTTATTTATATCATATTACTCCTATCATTCTATATTTTATATTATAAATCATTTGAATTTGTTTTAAAATTTTTATGTTTAATCAAATTTATATGAAAAATAGCAACATATATAATACCAAATTAGTTTCATTAAATTTAACATCGAATATATTTTAATACAATGTTTACTTTGTATTGAAAATATTATTATATTTTACTATGAACTTGATAAAACTTAAAAATCTTTAACTAATAAAAAAGTTAAGTGACTTATAATATGAAACAAAAGGAGTAATACCTTATAATTTATTATTTTATCTTCTATTAACATAATAATAGATACTAACCAATAAAGAACTCACTAAATATTAATAATTTTGATGTAACTAAAAGACTAAGTATTACTTCCTTATTAGCCTCTATCTAACCAAAATCCTTTATATTTGGGACAGATAAAGTAGTTAAGAAATACTAAGTATATAAAGATATGGTGATATCTTGTATTAGCAAGCTAAAAGGCTAGCTCGGCTCGACTCACTAAGACTACGAGTTTGAGCCGATATGAGCCACGAACTTCAAATTTTTTGTCCACCTTTACTCGAGACTAGATGCTTACGTAATAACAGATAGGCACGGCCACAGCGGACGGTTCCGTTTCTTCCACAGGCCGAAGACGCTGAGGGTATGAGACTTGAGACTGATATGCGTCATTTAGAGATTACTTTTCTTGTAATCCTCAAATATTTTTTAAGTAAATTGTATTGGTGGTACATAAAATGTAGACTAGTGCATACATGTGTAAGGCACTCATCATTTTGAAAACCTGTAATTAATCGTGATAAAGTAAACCATGATTAGGATATCACGTGCACAAGTAAGAAGAGTGTGTTTCATCTTACTCCATTTTTCAAATATAAGAGACTTATGTTGTTTTTGAAAAATCAAGAACATAGAAAAATGACTATAATACATCTTATTAATTAATAGGTGAGTGTGGTTCAGGACAAGACGAGAAAAAAAATTAAAAAAAAGTGATTGATGAGATAGTATTACTCTTTTCTCGTCATAAAATAAACTAACTAGTACGAAGGAGTACTTCTCAACCCCTTACATTCCAGAAAAAATTTAAATGCTCCAACTTCTTACGCTTAGAGCTGGATGGAGTATATCACTTAGCATCACGTATTTGTTTGTCTCTTATTCTTGTTCTATTACTATCACCGCATCGGCACTCTTTATTGCTTGCTGTATATCATATTTAATTGCACAATCATTGATCATTATTATAATGTTATGTACCAACGTGTCATCTTTCTCACATATGTGTGTGCATAGCATCTTAGCTAATCAGCGTCCAATTCCACACAATTAACCGTGTTGTTATACCGTTTTGGCTCTTCAAACGGATATTTCGCAACTTTATGTACTCAGTTGCATCCACCTTATAAGTTTACTCATCACCTACTTACGTAATTTACTTTTTTATACCCTTCTTTTTGTTTTTTATCCTCGTATAATACTTTTTCTTTTATAAACCCTCAGAGCTCAAACTCAACATCTATATTTCCCTCTCCTTTTCCATATCAAGAAATATATCTATAAATATGTTAAATAGATACTTGCTATGAGCTTTCACGTTAACAGAGAAAATCTAATTATCGATTAGACGGATCATATCAATATAACATAAATTTGTATTTAACATCATGTGTAGGACTGTCAACGAGCCGAGCTCGAGTGAGCTCGCTGGCCTAGGCTCAAGCTCGTGCCAAGCTTGTGTAACCATCGAGCTTCTAGATAGGCTTGGTTTGAGCTCGATCAAGCTTGAACTCAACGACCAAGCTTGGCTTGTAAGTAGAACTATGTATAATCACTAAAAAAATAATTAATTTCTAGTTTATCACATTAATGAAAGAGGAGAAAAAGAATAAGATAAATATATGATGCCAATAGATGCTACTTTATGGTGTTGGATACATGAAAGTAGCATATTTGATCTCCTAGTTTATTAAATAAACAATAAAATCATATATTGTTAGACTCATTAGAACCTCAAGCTTGGCTCGACAAAGCACGTGACCTTTGGCATAGTCTCAGCTCATCTAGAGGTTGAGCCGAGTTGGAATCGAGCCTTAGACGAGTCGAGCTCGAGCAGATCGCGAGCCTTGAGCTTTTTTGACAGCCCTAATAGTGCGCTACATTAAAAACCATCTAGTCAGCACGTTGTGGGCCACCTTTACCCATCTATTATGATTTAGGGACTTATGACACCTTGATGTATTTTAGAATGAATTTAGGAATTATAAAATTATGAAAAGTCTATATCTGAGACTCTATTTTGACTTATTTACCTCCATTCCAAAATATAAGGCTTTTTACGATTAACCACGAAAATTTAAAATTAGGTGAAAGTAAATGAGAAAATGTTATGATTGGTTGAAAAGATAAAGTGGTGGAGAATTTGTTATATCTTGGGACAAATTTTGAATGCTAGAAGTTGTTAAATTTTGAGACGGATGATGTATAATTTAGTACTTATCCGTTCTAAAATATAAGAATTTTAGCTTATTTAGCAAATATTAAGGTTAGGTTAAAAGGTTACCTTTTAAGTCACTTCAGTCTTGAATTGTTTGGATTTCCCATTCAAGCATCTAATTGAGTCTAAAATCATCAAAATAATAGGAATCATGGGAATCATTGTAGAAATGCTTATATTATCGTATGCAATTTGATCGAGGAATCTTTATATTATACTAGCCCCGTCCCAAAATAAGTATATTTTTAATCCATCCCACATATACCAATAAAAAAACCAAAAAGACTAGAATACCCTTACTTTATCAAACTCAATTCAACTATTCTTCACTTTATCTACTTCCAATACAATTAATTTCTACTTTCACAAATTCCTATGCAATGATTACTCTAAAAATGAACTTATTTTGGGATAAATGGAATGGGCTAAAAATGAACTTAATATGGTATGGGACGGAGTAAGTATATAGTGAAATGAAGGGGGTATTTCTTAACTTTGAATTTTATAAAGTTGTTGGAAATTTTATAAGTGAGACCCCAACTAAACTTAGTTTTTATCAATTTCGAATTTTGTACTTATATTGAAACATAGTAAAGCTATAATTAAACAACCAAACCGATTAAAACTCAATATTTCAAAAATTATTAAATTATAAAAAATCTCTTTAATGTTTGAAACATCAATACGAACAGTCGCACAACATACGGGTTCATGACTAATTTATGTATATACGCTGCTATTCTTCTACCCTATAATTCACCAACAAGAGTTCACATCCTTCATTCTTCATTCTTTATTGATCGGTCAGAATTCTCTCGCCTTAGATTGAACAGTTCCTTACGCCCCCACACCCACCCACCGCGTGGACCACCGCACGCATGCGTCCCTCATCCGCTCCACGCTAATGCGCTTCTCACGCACCTCGCGCATCGCCACCGCGGTTCTCCCACTCGCCCATCGTCGTCGCGATTCTCACCCCCGCCGGGCTTATGCCCCTCGCCCATCGCTGCTGCCCCTGATCCCCGCCGTCGTGTCGCCGCCCCCAATCCCCAAACCCTAACCCGCCACCGGCACAAGAAGTTCCTTGATCTCCGTCGGCACAAGGAGTTCCCCGATCTCCATCGGCGCAAGAAGTTCCTCGATCTCTGGAGTTCCCCGGTGGCGCAAGGAGTTCCCCGACGGATCTCCACGACCCACCGTCATCCGCCTCCTCCTACATTGTCGCCGTCGGTGTCTCCCTCCACTGCCGCCACATCATCAGTCAGTGGCACAATGAGTTACCCAATCTCCATCGCATGCCCGCCTCCTCCTACACCACTGCCGCTGGTGTCTCCCTCCATTGCCGCCACATCAGTGGTCGCTGACACAAGGAGTTCCCCGATCTTCGTCGCCCCGCCGCTGCCACAAGGAGATCCCCAATCGCCATCGCCAGAGCTGAGCCAGACTCGGCGGGGTCCTCGTCGCCCGTCTCGGTTGTTACCTCCACGTTGCCCCCGCTCTTCCCTGCCCACCGTCGCCTGCCTCCTCACCGCTGCCGCGACGTCTCCCTCCACCATCGCCACATCAGCGTCGCACCGCTAACATCTTCACCGTCGTCGACCTCTCCTCTGGTGGGGTTCCAGTTCCTTCTCACTCGGTCCACTGTAAACCCCTAATATTTCTCCCTCAGTGTCATTGACTAGAACCGTTGTTTTGTTAAGGACAGGAGATGCTTGCTGTTTCAGGAAACCCTAAACCTTGCTGATTTGTGATTGTGTGACAGGAGATGCTTGTTGTTTCAGGAAACCCTAAACCTTGCTGATTTGTGATTGTGTACGCCCTAAAGAACCAGTTTTTGTGTGGCCACCACTAACCTTTAGCTAGGATTTATGCAATACAAATTAAGAGTTTTGTGATCATTACAATACATCTATGGTTCTTTTATGATGTA